>JAVJIX010000391.1:12500-85000 GCA_036785185.1 Paratrypauchen microcephalus | reverse complement strand
GTGAAGGTCCAGCAGGTGAAGATACGGCAGGTGAAGGTGCAGCAGGTGAAGGTCCAGCAGGTGAAGATACGGCAGGTGAATGTGCAGCAGGTGAAGGTGCAGCAGGTGAAGGTCCAGCAGGTGAACATACGGCAGGTGAAAATACGGCAGGTGAAGGTGCAGCAGGTGAAGGTGCAGCAGGTGAAGGTCCAGCAGGTGAAGGTCCAGCAGGTGAAGCTACGGCAGGTGAAAATACGGCAGGTGAAGGTGCAGCAGGTGAACATATGGCAGGTGAATGTGCAGCAGGTGAAGGTGCAGCAGGTGAAGGTCCAGCAGGTGAACATACGGCAGGTGAAAATACGGCAGGTGAAGGTGCAGCAGGTGAAGGTCCAGCAGGTGAACATACGGCAGGTGAAGATACAGCAGGTGAAGGTGCAGCAGGTGAAGGTGCAGCAGGTGAAGGTCCAGCAGGTGAAGGTCCAGCAGGTGAAGATACGGCAGGTGAAGGTGCAGCAGGTGAAGGTGCAGCAGGTGAAGGTCCAGCAGGTGAAGATACGGCAGGTGAAGGTTCACCAGGTGAAGGTGCAGCAGGTGAAGGTCCAGCAGGTGAAGATACGGCAGGTGAAGGTGCAGCAGGTGAAGGTCCAGCAGGTGAAGATACGGCAGGTGAAAATACGGCAGGTGAAGGTGCAGCAGGTGAAGGTCCAGCAGGTGAACATACGGCAGGTGAAAATACGGCAGGTGAAGGTCCAGCAGGTGAAGGTCCAGCAGGTGAAGATACGGCAGGTGAAAATACGGCAGGTGAAGGTGCAGCAGGTGAAGGTCCAGCAGGTGAACATACGGCAGGTGAAAATACGGCAGGTGAAGGTGCAGCAGGTGAAGGTGCAGCAGGTGAAGGTCCAGCAGGTGAAGGTCCAGCAGGTGAAGGTCCAGCAGGTGTGTTTGAAGTGTGAGGAGCCTGGGAGGGCATCTGGCACACAGGGTTGATTTGGTTGTGTCAGTTGCCAGTGAAATTCCCATGATGCTTTGCAGCTGTGGAGCTTTAATCAGCTTAGCCCACCCCTTAGCACCCCTTAACAAAAACTAATCTAAATTTATGTTACAGCGTCCATACAGAGCAGGTGTACAGCACAGAGCAGGTCTACAGCACAGAGCGGGTGAACAGCACAGAAGAAGAAGAAGAAGAAGTGAACTTTATTGATCTCACACTGGAGAAATTCTTCTCTGCATTTTAACCCATCATATATATATATACATATACTCAACAAAAATATAAACGCAACACTTTTGTTTTTGCTCCCATTTTTCCTGAGATGGACCCAAAGATCCAAAATTCACTCCAGATACACAACACTACCATTTCTCTCAAACATTGTTCACAAATCTGTCCAAATGTGTGACAGCGAGCACCTCTGCCCCGCCGAGATAATCCACCCCACCTCACAGGTGCGCCACATCAAGATGCCGATCAGACATCATGACCAGTGCACAGGTGCGCCCCAGACTGCCCACAATAAAAGGCCACCCCGAAATGTGCTTTTTTTTTGCTTTATTGGGGGTCTGGGGACTCAGAACCAGTCAGTATCTGGTGTGACCACCATTTGCCTCATGCAGTGCAACACATCTTCTTCACATAGAGTTTATCAGATTGTCAATTGTGGCCTGTGGAATGTTGGTCCACTCCTCTTCAATGGCTGTGCGAAGTTGCTGGATATTAGTGGGAGCTGGTACACGCTGTCGTATACGCCGGTCAAGCACATCCCAAACATGCTCAATGGGTGACATGTCCGGTGAGTATGCTGGCCATGCAAGAACTGGGACATTTTCAGCTTCCAAGAATTGTGTACAGATCCTTGCAACATGGGGCCGTGCATTATCTTGCTGAAACATGAGGTGATGTTCATGGATGTATGGCACAACAATGGGCCTCAGGATCTCATCACGGTATCTCTGTGCATTCAAAATGCCATCAATAAAATGCACCTGTGTTCTTCGTCCATAACAGCCTTTGAAGAGGAGTGGAGCAACATTCCACAGGCCACAACTGACAATCTGATAAACTCTATGAGAAGAAGATGTGTTGCACTGCATGAGGCAAATGGTGGTCACACCAGATACTGACTGGTTCTGAGTCCCCAGACCCCCAATAAAGCAAAAAAAAAAGCACATTTCGGGGTGGCCTTTTATTGTGGGCAGTCTGGGGTGCACCTGTGCACTGGTCATGATGTCGGATCGGCATCTTGATGTGGCGCACCTGTGAGGTGGGGTGGATTGTCTCGGCGGGGCAGAGGTGCTCGCTGTCACACATTTGGACAGATTTGTGAACAATGTTTGAGAGAAATGGTAGTGTTGTGTATCTGGAGTGAATTTTGGATCTTTGGGTCCATCTCAGGAAAAATGGGAGCAAAAACAAAAGTGTTGCGTTTATATTTTTGTTGAGTGTATATCAGGAGCAGTGGGCAGCACACACATTAGGGCGCCCGGGGACCATCTCCATGATCTTCTTGCTTCGGCTTGGTCAGGACCTAAGCTGGAGTACCTATGGTGCATGTTTTGGGTTGATGGGGGAAACCGGAGTGTCCGGAGGAAACCCACCCAGACACGGGGAGAACATGCAAACTCCACACAGAAAGGCTCCGGCGACCCGGGGATCGAACCCAGACCATGCATGCAAACTCCACACAGAACACACACAGAAAGGCCTGGGCGACCCGGGGATCGAACCCGGAACCTTCTTGCTGTGAAGCATGAGTGCTAGCCACTCAGCTACCGTGCCGCCATCACAGAGCACAGAGCAGGTCTACAGCACAGAGCAGGTCTACAGCACAGAGCAGGTCTACAACATCTGAGGAAAACAGTTTGGAGAAACATCTGAGGAGAACAGTTTGAGGAACAGCTTTGACTGAACCCAGACTCTGGTGGTGTTGCTCAGATAACTGATGTTGTGTCATCTGCAGAAGGTTTATCAGGAGACCTTCAGATTCAAAGGACTGAAGATACAAACCAGGACTAAGCCAGGACTAAACGCAGTCTAAACCAGGTCTAAACCAGGTCTAAACCAGGTCTAAACCAGGACTAAACCAGAACTAAACCCTGGAACTTGCTTGTAAAACACACTGAAACATTCTTATATATGATTTACTATGTGTGATTTTATGTGTATTTAATTAGTTACTTTATTTGAACAGTTAAAGTTATTTTACTTGACACTTCCTTTCCTTTGTTTTATTGCAGAGCTCCAAGATCCACCAACAGAATAGTATTCACATGTGACCAGTGTGGCCAACAGTTTCTTTTATTAGAACTGAAGTTCGTCCATCTTATTCTTCATTGTGTTGCTTTTAACTTAGAGAGACGTACCTGAAATAGCATTTTATCTTTATATTCTCTTTTGACACTTATGATGCATATTATACTCATTTTACACTCATTTTATGCTCATATTTTTTTTATTTTTTTTTTCATTCATAAAGTATAAAAAAACATCAACATTTGTGATAACAATACAAAATATTGAATGAAAGGGAGCAGAAAGAAGAGTTATCTTATGTTATCTGCCCCCTCTTCTCTTTTCCAAACCCCAACACCAATAGTGACTGTAAAACCTTTCCTCATTCCATTCCATTTCAATCACAATTATTAATCAATTGTAAACATAAAGCTTCATTTTCAAGTGTAACAATTTAGTTTTCTTTTTCATACATACACATTACATTGGATTTTATGTATTTTTTTAAATGCCATTATTGTACTTGATTCTTTGATTTCTTTGTCAAGATTATTCCATAAATTAACTCCTTTCACAGCGACGCTTCGCTCCATAACCTTGGTTCTGAATTTAGGTTTTTTAAACATGTAGGTTCCCTTTAAATTGTATTGGCTTGTTCTCATCTCAAACAGTCTTTGAATATTTACAGGCAACACTCTGCACTTTGCTTTATACATGACTTTGAGGATACTTAATTCAACAATATCACACATTTTCAACACTTTAAGTTTAACAAATAATGGGTTGGATGGCTCTCTATAATGACTGTTGGTGATAATTCTCAAAGCCTTTTTCTGTAAAATAAATAATGGCTGTAGGTAAGTTTTACATGTCGGCCCCCAAATTTCCACACAGAACATCAGATATGGTGCGATTATGGAGTTATACAAGATTAATAATGCTGCACTGTTTAGTGAGAACTTTACTTTATGCATCACCACAATTGCTTTAGCTATTTTGCTTTTTGTGTAATTTATATGAGACCTCCAGTTTAGTCCTTCATCAATCATGACTCCTAAAAATTTTGTTTCACTTACTCTCTTAATCTGTATCCCATCTATTTCTAATGATATGTCGTCTTTTTTATTTTTATCATTAAATAAAATGAATTTTTTTTAATATTAAGAATCAATCCATTTAAATCAAACCAATATTTTACTTTTTTTAGCTCTTCGTTTACTCTAATTATGACCTCTTTCATATCTTTTCCATGGTAAAATAATGTTGTATCATCAGCAAATAAAATTTTCCCAAGTTCAGATACATTAACAAAATCATTCATATATAAATTAAATAATTTGGGCCCAAGAATCGAGCCTTGGGGAACACCACATTTGATATTATATCTTTCTGATTCTGTGTCATTAATTTGTACATATTGTTTTCTGTTTTCTAAATAACTCGCTCTCCATTGATGAGCCGCCCCTCGAATGCCACACTTGTTCATTTCCTTAAGTAATATTGAATGATTTATTACATCAAAAGCTTTTTGTAGGTCAATGAATATACTTAAGAAATAATTCCCATTGTCAATTTCGGATGCTATTTTTTCAGTTAGTTCCATTATTGCCGTTGCGGTTGAATGTTTTGCCCTAAATCCATACTGGTTATTATTCAAGATGTTTTGTTTCTGTAAAAAACTATCAAGCCTTATTGCAAACACCTTTTCCAATATTTTTGAAAACTGTGGAAGCAGTGAGACTGGCCTATAGTTGGAGAAGTTGTGTTTATCACCATTTTTATAAAGCGGTACTATTTTTGCTAATTTCATTTTGTCAGGGAAAGTTCCCATTGTTAATGATAAATTGCATATGTATGTAAAAGGATCAATAACAGATTCAATTATATTTTTCACAACCATCATGTCCAGTCCCTCACAGTCAGTTGATCTTTTGTTTCCACAGTTTTTAACAATTTTTCTTATTTAATCTTTTTCCACCTTGTCCAGAAAAATACTGCTCACATTGTCAATGATTATATTTTCATCAAACTTTTTAGAGGGATTACCTGCAAGGCTGGACCCCACATTAGCAAAGTATTCACAAAACTCATTAGAAATTAGTTTTTCATGATATATGTCAGCATTATTCTTTACAAAGTAATGTGGATAAGGATGCTTCCCTGTCTTGCTTATCACTCTATTTATTATTCCCCAAGTTGACAATGTTATTTTTGTTTTTATTTAGTTGTTCACTGTAATATTCTTTTTTTCTTTTCCTGATGATCCATACCAATTTGTTTTTATATTTTTTATACTTATCTTCTGCCTCTCCTGTTTGTGTTTTCAAAAAATATGTATACAGATATTTTTTCTTTCTACATGCATTTTTTATTCCTTTGGTCATGCATGGTTTATCTTCCCTTTTCTGTCGGGAGGTTACTAATGGGCAATTTTTATGATATAATCTTATCACTGTATCTATAAAAGAGTTGTATGCTTGATTGACGTCATTGACATAAACTGAATCCCAACTTTGTGCTTTCAGATCATCATTAAGTGCTGTTAGGGCTTTCATTGATCTGTTCCTTGACAGTTTTATAATCTTTCTCGGTTTTATTTTGTGTTTGTATTTACAAGATGTAAATATGGGTAAATGGTCACTGATGTCAGTTATTAGGACCCCACTTAGTACAATATCTTCATTTACATTTGTAAAGATGTTGTCAATAACTGTTGCACTTTGTGCTGTAATTCTAGTTGGTTTGTGTATTAATGGAAATAAGCCCAGACTGTTCATTGTGTTTAAGAAATTCGCTGCTTTTTGGTCCTCCTTGTTTCCCAGGTTAATGTTAAAATCCCCACAAATAAACTGATTCCTGTTTCTATAATTATCAAACATTTCCATGAGTCTTTCAGTAAATTGTTGAGCACAAGAGTCTGGTGGTCTGTATACACAGCTTATTAAAGTATTTTTTTCTGTTGCAGATGCAATTTCCACAGTTACAATTTCGATTCCATTATTTTCAATTGTTGTCATTTCATTTACCATTTTGCAGTTTAAATCAGAATGTATGTATAATGCCACTCCTCCACCTCTTTTGCTCTTCCTGTTTACTGAGAAAAGCTCATATCCCTCCAACTGTACTTCATTCATGATGTCATCCCTAAACCATGTTTCTGTGATTGCAATGATATCAAACTCTTTCTTAAAATTACTCATATATTCTTTTATTTCTGACAATTTACTGTAAAGACTGCGGCTGTTTAAGTGGATGATAGTGAGAGTATCGACTTCAAAGTTTTGATTATTAAATTGTTCCTCATTATAATATTCACAATCCATTGTAATTATATGTTCATTTATTTTTGTATCCAATTCCTGTATGTGATTCATATTTGTTTGTTTGTTCTAAACTAAGAATATTGTACATAACCAGTCATATATTTTGACACACTTCACAATTAGACGTTTCATTTTGCCTGTTTAAATTTGGTAAGATCATCCATATTCCTGACTTGAATGGCATTTGTTCCTTCTTTTACCCTTATCCAAACTCGACAGTTCCAAACCTATGTGGCTATTATATGGTTTTGCTTTTTTAGAAGCCTTGCCTCCCTTGCAATATCTGCATTTTTTTTCGTCAAGTGCTCATTCACATATACGTTTGTGCCTTTCAATTTTTTTGCCTGTTTTCAGTAGATCATTATATTATACTTATTACTCATTGTTTAGCTCATTGCTTACACTTTATATTACCTGCTTTATTGTGTGAAAACAGTGTAAACTTGGTGTAGAAGGGAAATTTAGTGGTTCAGACGGGGGAGCCTTATTCGTTATTTTTGAGGGCTGTTCACAGGCGAGCCAGTTTGCACCGGTGAAAGAAACCTTGATGCCGGTACACTGTGTTCCTCTGATTTACGGAGAGAAGCAGATAACGGAGGAATGCCGAGGAGTCACATTATTCACATGCTGTGTCGATGGAAAGAGAGGCAGTCAGCGGTCCTGGTGTAAGACCTACATAGACAGAAGTGTTACCAGGGACAGTCTGACCACTGCATTGTTTAGCGACTATTGTATCATTGTACATTTTTTGTGGAACTGTATCCGTCTGACTCTCGGTGATATTTCGATCTGAACTTGGTTGTAGCACTGACGCAGTATTCGAACACACAACCAACTACAAATGTTTATTCTTTTCATAGCTGCTGAGATGAAAAATGTGAAGTAAAATAAAATAATTAGAAAATAAAATCTGTTTAGACCATTTGTTCTTTCTTGTCTTGTCTTATGTTTTACATATGCATCAAAAAACTTCAGAACTGAAACAAATACACAAAGGGCTGAGAAACAGTGTGAGTTTCTTTTAACATGAACAGGTGAAGCACTAAACGTTCATCAGATTTGAGAGAAGGTTTCACACTGTCTCTGAATGACACTGAATATTAGAAGAGGGAGCACTTTTACATTTATTCCATGTTCTGTTCATTTAAAATAGCCTCTTTAACTCCCCTCTCAAAGCAGAAGGGCTCAGACACAATTTGTCTCCCATCTGTAACTCTGTCCTCAAACCTAAATCAAAACAAAGAAAACAATAGGGCAACAGGTCAGGTCCAGAGGTGTGAAAACACCATTATGGCCCTGAATGACTATGCTAACAAGACCACAGACAGAAAGTGAAAACAAAAAGGTGTTTAGTTAGCTCCTCCCTGCAGCTAGTTATAAGTGACAAACTGAATTTCTCCTTTTGCCATAGATTCTACTTGGACGACTGAGGGATTCTACACACAAGACTGACTTAAAGGGATAGTTCAGGTTTTTGATGTGAATCTGTACGGCGCCCCCTTCAGCAGTGTGGTCCATTAACACTGACTTACCCCTGACAGTGTCCTCTGAGCCGAGTTCTGCCCCGGTTCTGCCCCTGACAGTGTCCTCTGAGCCAAGTTCTGCCCCGGTTCTGCCCCTGACAGTGTCCTCTGAGCCGAGTTCTGCCCCGGTTCTGCCCCTGACAGTGTCCTCTGAGCCGAGTTCTGCCCCGGTTCTGCCCCTGACAGTGTCCTCTGAGCCGAGTTCTGCCCCGGTTCTGCCCCTGACAGTGTCCTCTGAGCTGAGTTCTGCCCCGGTTCTGGAGCTGACCAAAGTAGGTCTGGTAAGTTATCGGGGACAGTTAAAAAAGCTTGTTTTTCTTCTCAAAACAACATTTGTCCAAAAAGTGATATATTTGCGTCACAAAACAGTTGGTGCTATTTTCTCTCAAGTCGTGTCACTGCACCTGTTATTATTATTAGCCTGTTCACTTGTAAGTGGTGACGTTTACAAGTGAACAGGCTAATAATAAGCAATTCTGTGACAGAATCTCCAACTTGGTCAGGATATACAGTAGACATTACACTGACACATAGTATTCACTGACACAGTATCGACACAGTAATATATATATATATATATATATATATATATATATATATATATATATATAAAAACATTTTTTTTTATTAACAAAAAGGTTGCAATAAAATTCATAGCCGTTGTTTACAGACATTGCACATAAATATAAAAAGTTACATTTAGAAGAAGTGACTTTATTGATCTCACACAGGAGAAATTCTTCTCTGCATTTAACCCATCCTGTTATCAGGAGCAGTGAGCAGCACATTACTGCACCCGGGACCATCTCCATGATCTTCAGGACCTCAGGAGGATTTTACCTGGTGCATGTTTTGGGTTCATGGTGCATGTTTGTTTGTTTGTTTGTTTGTTTATTTATTTATTTATTTATTTATTTATTTATTTATTTATTTGACAGGGACAGTGTACACTAATGAACATTTCTGTAAATGCACCAGATTTAGCCAAGAGGCTAGTTTTCATCTGCAGTCCCTGGACAGATGTTACACTGTCATCCTAAGAACAAAACAGGTTAAAACAATGTACATACAAAATTATTTACACTATTTACATTTCACTCATAGTAACAGCCATGCACACTTGGTAAAACATTAACAATACAACACATATACACACAGCACACACACACATCTGGCACCCCTCAGTAACACAACAAACAGGATAGAACAAAAAAGGAGATGCTAAAAGGAAATTAATGTGTGCAGTGCTGATTCTCAATTAGCCCCTTTTTTTTTTTAAAGAGTCTTAAAAGTGTGGTATGATGTTTGTTCATGTTTGTTTGCAGATGACCCTAACATCTTCTATAGTCACGATAATCTTAATGAACTCATTAACACAGTAAATGCAGAAATATAAAAAATAAAAAAATGGATGGGTGCTAATAAATTATCCTTAAATCTAGATCAAACCAAAGCAATGCTCTTTGACAATTATAAATCCAAGATTGTCAAACAGATTGAGATTAATGGTGTAAGAAATGATTATGTTGAGGAAATAAAATGTTCCCCTCCTTGAGCCGCCACCTTAACGTGGTGGAGGGGTTTGAGTGCCCGAATGATCCCGGGAGCTATGTTGTCGGGGGCTTTATGCCCCTGGTAGGGTCACCCAAGGCAAACAGGTCCTGGGGGACGGGTCAGACCAAGAGCGGTTCAGAAGCCCTTATGATGAGTATTCAATCGAGGTCAGTTACATCGCCCGGATCGGCGTCACCGGGGCCCCACCCTGGAGCCAGGCCTGGGGTGGGAGCTCGCGAACGAGCGCCTGGTGGCCGGGCCTTTCCCCATGGGGCCCGGCCGGGCTCAGCCCGAAGGAGTGACGTGAGGCCGTCCTCCCGTGGACCCACCACCCGCAGGAGGATCCATAAGGGCCGGGTGCAGAGAGATCTGGGCGGCAGCCGAAGGCAGGGGCCTCGGCGACCAGATCTCCGGACATGGAGACTAGCTCTGGGGACATGGAATGTCACCTCGCTGGGGGGGAAGGAGCCTGAGCTCGTGCGGGAGGTTGAGCGCTATCGACTAGATATAGTCGGCCTCACCTCCACGCACAGCCTGGGCTCTGGAACCCAACTCCTTGAAGGGGGCTGGACTCTCCATTTCTCTGGCGTTGCCCGCGGGGAACGGCGGCGGGCCGGTGTGGGCCTACTCATTGCCCCACGGCTCAGCCGCTGTGTGTTGGAGTTCACCCCGGTGAACGAGAGGGCGGGTCCCTGCGCCTTCGGGTCAGGGACAGGTCTCTTACTGTTGTGTCGGCCTACGGGCCGAACAGCAGTGCGGAGTACCCGGCCTTCTTGGAGTGCCTGGGAGGGGTACTGGACAGTGCACCGACTGGGGACTCCGTTGTTCTCCTGGGGGACTTCAACGCCCACGTGGGCAACGACAGTGACACCTGGAGAGGGGTGATTGGGAGGAACGGCCTCCCTGATCTGAACCCGAGTGGTGTTCTGTTATTGGACTTCTGTGCTAGCCACAGTTTGTCCATAACGAACACCATGTTCGAGCACAAGGGTGTCCATCAGTGCACGTGGCACCAGGACACCCTAGGACGGAGGTCGATGATCGACTTTGTTGTCGTGTCATCTGACCTCCGGCCTCTGAGTGTCCAAGACCTCTGTCTTGGACACTCGGGTGAAGAGAGGGGCAGAGCTGTCAACCGATCACCACCTGGTGGTGAGTTGGGTCCGCTGGCAGGGGAGGAAGCCGGAAAGACCTGGCAGGCCCAAGCGCGTAGTGAAGGTCTGTTGGGAACGTCTGGCAGAGCCCTCTGTCAGGGGCACCTTCAACTCGCACCTCCGGGAGAGCTTCTCCCAGATTCCGGGGGAGGCTGGGGACATAGAGTCCGAATGGGCTCTGTTCTCGGCCTCTATTGTCGATGCGGCCGCCCGTAGCTGTGGTCGTAAGGCCTGTGGTGCCTGTCGCGGCGGCAATCCCCGAACCCGGTGGTGGACACCGGAAGTAAGGGATGCCGTCAGGCTGAAGAAGGAGTCCTATCGGGCCTTGTTGGCTCGTGGGACTCCGGAGGCAGCCGACGGGTACCGGCGGGCTAAGCGTGCTGCAGCCCGGGCGGTGGCAGAGGCAAAAACTCGGAGTTGGGAGGAGTTCGGAGAGGCCATGGAGGAGGACTATCGGACGGCCTCAAAGAAATTCTGGCAAACCGTCCGGCGCCTCAGGAGGGGGAAGCAGTGCTCCACAAACACTGTTTACAGTGTGGGTGGGGAGCTGTTGACCTCGACTGGGGATGTTGTCGGACGGTGGAAGGAATACTTTGAGGATCTCCTCAATCCCGCCGTCATGTCTTCCGAGGAGGAAGCAGAGGCTGGGGACTCGGGGTCGGACTCACTCATCACCCTGGCTGAAGTCACTGAGGTGGTTGGAAAGCTCCTCGGTGGCAAGGCCCCGGGGGTGGATGAGATCCGTCCTGAGTATCTCAAGTCGCTGGATGTTGTAGGGCTGTCTTGGCTGACACGTCTCTGCAACATCGCGTGGCGGTCGGGGACAGTACCTCTGGACTGGCAGACCGGGGTGGTGGTCCCTCTGTTTAAGAAGGGGGACCGGAGGGTGTGTTCCAACTATCGGGGAATCACACTCCTCAGCCTTCCCGGTAAGGTCTATTCCAGGGTGCTGGAGAGGAGAATTCGACCGATAGTCGAACCTCGGATTCAGGAGGAGCAGTGTGGTTTTGGTCCCGGCCGGGGAACACTGGACCAGCTCTATACTCTTCATCGGGTGCTCGAGGGTGCATGGGAGTTTGCCCAACCAGTCCACATGTGCTTTGTGGATCTGGAGAAGGCATTCGACCGTGTCCCTCGTGGGGTCCTGTGGAGGGTGCTCTGGGAGTACGGGGTTCGGGGCCCTTTGTTAAGGGCTGTTCGATCCCTGTATGACCGGAGCAGGAGCTGTGTTCGCATTGCCGGTAGTAAGTCGGACCTGTTTCCGGTGCATGTTGGACTCCAGGGCTGCCCTTTGTCACCGGTTCTGTTCATTATATTTATGGACAGAATTTCTAGGCGCAGTCAGGGGCCGGAGGGGATCCGGTTTGGGAACCACAGGATCTCATCTCTGCTGTTTGCGGATGATGTTGTCCTGATGGCTTCATCAAACCGGGACCTCCAATGTGCACTGGGGCGGTTCGCAGCCGAGTGTGAAGCGGCTGGGATGAAGATCAGCTCCTCCAAATCCGAGGCCATGGTTCTCGACCGGAAAAAGGTGGTTTGCCCTCTCTGGGTGGGTGGAGAGTCCTTGCCTCAAGTGGAGGAGTTCAAGTATCTCGGGGTCTTGTTCACGAGTGAGGGGAGGATGGAGCGTGAGATTGACAGGCGGATCGGTGCAGCGTCGGCAGTGATGCGGTCGTTGTACCGGACCGTTGTGGTGAAGAGGGAGCTGAGCCAAAAGGCGAAGCTCTCAATTTACCGGTCAATCTACGTTCCTACCCTCACTTATGGCCATGAGCTTTGGGTAATGACCGAAAGGACGAGATCGCGGATACAAGCGGCCGAAATGAGTTTCCTCCGCAGAGTGGCTGGGCGCACCCTTAGAGATAGGGTGAGGAGCTTGAGGTCACACGGGAGGAGCTCGGAGTAGAGCCGCTGCTTCTCCACGTGGAGAGGAGCCAGCTGAGGTGGCTCGGGCATCTGTTCCGGATGCCTCCTGGACGCCTCCCTCGGGAGGTGTTCCGGGCATGTCCCACCGGGAGGAGGCCCCGGGGAAGACCCAGGACCCGCTGGAGGGACTATGTCTCCCGGCTGGCCTGGGAACGCCTTGGGGTCCCCCCGGAGGAGCTGGAGGAAGTGTCCGGGGTGAAGGAAGTCTGGAGGTCCCTGCTTAGACTGTTGCCCCCGCGACCCGGCCCCGGATAAGCGGAAGAAAATGGATGGATGGATGGAAATAAAATGTTGGGGTGTGATAATTGACAACAAATTAAGCTGGAAACCTCACATCAGACATGTACAGGCAAAAATCTCTAAAAGCCTTGCAATAATTAACAGAGCCACACACGATCTTGACGATAACGCGCTCCACACACTACTGTTCTGATTCTTCCATACTTTATTTATTGTGTTGAAATATGGGGTAATAATTATAAAACATCTATACAATCTTTCTATTACAAAAAGAGTTGTGCACATTATACACAAGTCAGGCTGTTATGAACATACAAACTCTGTTTCTTCAAAGTTATTAAAAATGTTCGACCTGGTGAAATTACAGACTGCCCAGATTACATTTAAAGCATTTCAGAAAAAAATCATACAGCTTATGAGTTACCGCTATAAGAAGCTTTTCAGTTCTTAACTGTTTTTATAAGAACCACACACTCTGCGCTGGTATATGAAAGATCAGAGCTTCTGAAAATTAAAGAATACACGGACTTACACCCCGATTGATGACCCTAAAGCCCCGCACCCCCCTTACCTGGCAGATGTGCCCGAGTTTCTGCGCAGGATCCCGGCACTCCCTTCCAGAAGACGCCAACGCCGCGGGGTGCGCAGCGGGCGGCTCGTCAAGCTGAAAGCTGTGCTAGCGCTTTGCCCTGAATTATTGAGCTCTCCTCAAAAAATCCCGACGGATCTGAAAGCCTGCTTTTATCGTTTCACCTCCAGACGTAACCTGGCTCCTCTGGGTGCGTCGCTGATCCTCTGTGGCGAACATGGAACGGAGATGACCGTTTGCTCCACGGTGCGTCCTCACCGGCTTTGGCGTCGAGGCCCGCGCGGTGCTAGCCTCGGGAACCTGAAGCAGCTAACTCGAGCTGCCCCGGCGCTGGAGGTTTCTCCACCTTTAAAATGCGGCCTTTTTAACGCCAGATCCGTGGCGAATAAGACTTTCATTCTCCAGGATTACATCGTCACGCATCATCTGGATATGTTATTTCTCACGGAAACCTGGATTAAACCCGGTGAGTCCAGTGCGTTTTCCGAACTTGCTCCTCCCTGCTGCACGTTCATCAATGTCCCTAGAACATCTGGTCGTGGTGGAGGTCTTGCAACTATTTTAAAAAATCGCCTGTGTTTTAAGCCGCTGTCCGAGTTGCGCTTCTCTTCATTTGAGCTAAACTGCTTTACACTACAGGCAAGGAATCCTGTGCTGTGCGCCGTGATCTACCGCGCCCCTAAGTATAACAGAAACTTTCTTAAGGATTTCTTGGATTTTATTGCTTCTGTTTTAACGGACTATGACAGACTTTTAATTGTTGGTGATTTTAACTTGCCTATTTATTGCCCTTCAAAGCCCCTTGTGAAGGAGTTTTTAGAATTACTTGATGGTTTTAATTTGGAACAGCATGTGACTGGTGCTACGCACTCACATGGTAATACACTGGATCTTGTTTTATCTTACAATTTGCACATCAACAATGTATCCATATGTGACGCAGTTGTCTCTGACCACAGTCTGATTGTGTTTAACTGCACTCTAAATGACTCCGTGAGTGCGCCACAGCCTGCGCGCTTCTGCCGCTCCTTCAAGCATGACACAGCAGCTCAGTTCTCGTCTGTGTTTTCCACATTGAACAATGATAGCGCTCCTGCAACACTGGACACAGAGGAATTAATGAACACTTTTAAAGTTACGTCGTGCCAGGCTCTGGACAGTGTGGCTCCGCGCAAAGCCGTGCGCCCTAGAGCCAAACTCGAACCCTGGCTGAACGACATTACGCACGAAGCTAGGCGCGTGTGTAGAAGAGCGGAGCGCAAATGGAAACAAGACGGGCTCCATGTTTCCTATCAAATTCTTCAGGACAGCTGGCACAATTATCAGAAAGCTGTAAAATGTGAGAAAACTAAATATCTTTCTGACCTGGTGTCAAGAAACTTAAAAAATCCGAGAGCTCTTTTTAAAACCATTGGGGATGTTCTTAACCCCATCCAGTCCACTGCTGTAGAGTCCTCATCTGAGGTCTGTGAAAAATGTCTTAAATTTTTCATTGGAAAAGTTGCTCACATTAGGGCCAATATTGTGACTACATCTGCTCACCTATGTTCAAACAAAGTTTGCTCTAATACACTACTGCACTTTGAGCCTGTATCCATGGACTGTATTTCGAATGTGGTCAGTAAGCTGAAGCCTTCTTCCTGCCCAACTGACCCTATCCCGTCACATCTTTATAAGGAAGCTTGGACAACTGTTGGCTGCACTGTTTTAAAAATTATTAACAGCAGCCTTGTTTCTGGTGTTGTGCCCACACTCTGTAAAGAAGCTGTGGTTGTTCCCCTCTTAAAAAAACCCAGCCTTGACACGTCCGTAGTCGCCAATTATAGACCTATCTCCAAGCTTCCTTTTGTGGCCAAAATTCTGGAGAAATGTGTCCTCCTGCAGCTCCAGTCTTTTCTAGAAGCACATGGCACTTTTGACATCTTCCAATCAGGCTATAAGGCATTACACAGCACAGAGTCTGCACTTTTAAAGGTTTTTAATGACCTGTTTTTAGTGACTGATTCTGGTGATTCTGCCATTTTAGTGCTTTTAGACTTGACTGCTGCCTTTGACACAGTGGACCATGCAACTCTTTTAAATCGGTTGGACAACTGTGTTGGTGTCAGGGGGACTGCACTTGAGTGGTTCAGGTCCTTCCTCAGTGGGAGATGCTGCTCAGTCAGACTGGGGGACTCCACCTCGTCCACTGCTCCTCTTAACTGTGGAGTCCCCCAGGGTTCCATTCTCGCGCCTATTCTGTTCGCTTTGTACCTTCTCCCACTGAGTGAAATTTTTAAAAAACACAATATTCAATATCACTTTTATGCAGATGACTGCCAAATTTACCTGCCACTCAAAAATGCTCTTCCGGTCCCCTGACACCTCTTCTTGCTTGTCTGAGTGACGTCAAGGCTTGGCTGGCCCACAATTTCTTAAGTCTCAATGAGGGTAAAACTGAAGTTGTGGTGTTTGGCAAAATTGACCCCCTCTTGGACTTGGGCCCACTTAAACAACAAGTGAAATCTTCTGTTACCAACCTTGGCGTCACTATTGACAATGATTTTAAGCTTGATAAGCACGTGAATGCGGTCGTCAAATCTGGCTTTTATCATTTAAGGCTTTTATCCAAAATCAAATCCTTTTTATCTTTTAAATCTTTCGAACAAGTCGTGCACGCTTTTATCTCTTTTCGTTTAGACTACTGTAATGCACTTTTCTCTGGCATTAGCCACCACGCACTTTCTCGTCCACAGCTAGTCCAAAACTCCGCTGCGCGCCTTTTAACCGGTACCAAAAAACGAGAGCACATAACTCCGATTTTAGCATCTTTGCACTGGCTCCCCGTTCGTTTTAGAGTTGATTTTAAAATGTTATTGCTTGTTTTTAAAGCTTTGAATGGACTGGCCCCGGATTACATCTCGGACCTCATCCAGATTTACACCCCCGCCCGCGCTCTGAGGTCCGAGGGCCAGCTCCAACTCGTGGTTCCTAAGACGAGACTTAAAACCAGAGGAGACAGAGCCTTTTCTGTGGAACGCTCTGCCTCCTCACATCAAAACAGCTCCCACTGTGGAGTGTTTAAAGTCTCGTCTTAAGACCCACTTTTATTCTCTGGATTTTAATCCCGCATGAGTTGTGTGGTCCTCTGTGTTTTTATTGTTTTTAGTTATTTTATTATTATCACTTTATTTATTGCTATTTTAGTAATGTTATTATTAAGTTTTATTGATTTTATGTGCAGCACTTTGGAAACTGTCTCTGTTTATAAAATGTGCTATAGAAATAAAGTTGGATTGGATTGGAACAGTCTGACTAAACCAGGACTAAACCAGGACTAAACCAGGACTAAACCAGGACTAAACCAGGACTAAACCTGGACTAAACCAGGACTAAACCAGGACTAAACCAGGACTAAACCTGGACTAAACCAGGACTAAACCTGGACTAAACCTGGACTAAACCAGGACTAAACCAGGACTAAACCTGGACTAAACCAGGACTAAACCAGGACTAAACCTGGACTAAACCAGGACTAAACCTGGACTAAACCTGGACTAAACCTGGACTAAACCTGGAGTACACCTGTGGAACAGTCTGGGGCTGGAACATAAGCAATGTCAAAGTATTTATCACTTTAAATCTCTCTTTAAACAAAGTGTGTGGTCACAGAACAGAGAAAATAACATTAATACTCATGTCACATGTGTCTAATTAACCCTGTGGTATTCTGTATTACCATTGTTGGTATTTTAAATCTGTTCAAGATTATGTCCTGTGTGTCCAGTTACCTTATGGTACTCCTTATTTACCACTGATGGTGTTCCTAAATGCTGCTGTTACCAGTGGAAACGTGTGTGTACTTTTGTAAATAGATTTATGGGTCTGTGTGACTGTGGTTTTACACACATCATTACACTCATTATTTTGAGGCCTGTGAACTCGGAAGCATCTTTTGTTTTTTTGTGGTAGTTTTCTGAAGATGAGGTGGGTTAAAAAACAAGTTTATCTTCTACCCACTCCATTTTGAGCATTTAATTTTATTATTATTATTATTATTATTATTATTATTATTATTATTATTATTATTGCTTTTTTTTTCAATGTCTGAATCAATTGAATTGACTGTGCAGGATGTATATGTCTGTACCTTTTTATGTTTGCAAATGTATGGCAAGCTCTAAATAAAATAATCACAAAAAAAAAAAAAAAAAAAAAACATAGTGCCCGGAGGAAACCCACCCAGACACGGGGAGAACATGCAAACCCAGACCACGCATTAGAGGTAAGATCGGGCCTAAAAAATCCAGCCCGACCCGACTCGGCCCGCGGGTATTAAAGCCCGACCCGGCCCGACCAATGAACTTGATTTGCAGGCCCGAGCCCGAAGCAAACCCGAAATTTCATATTTTATTTGTGAGGGGCGTTTTTTTGAAACAAATGATAATATAGATGTTTGACGATCATCAATTTTGCTAGTACAGCTGTTTAAATGCCTGCTCAGCGTCGAGGTCCAATGTTCCCCCTAATGTTTTATGTGTCTGAGCAAACACACTAACTCCCTGAGCGCTCCTTGGACCCCTGTGCGCGACATCCGACACGCGACATCCGACACGCTACACGCGAAAGAGCTGCGCGTGCTCGCGGCTTGTGCGTGCTCGTGGCTTACACCGGTAGAAGTTTAATACGAGACACATACTTTTGTTTCTGAATACTGGACGATTCCCCCGTATTCAGATGACCCCGCGGCTGAAAAAAAAAGCGGAACTCTTTCATCCCTGCGCTGCAGAGGTTTTCATGTGCGCTGAGAATGTGTGAGCAGTGCGCAACTGCGCAGGCGCGCAGCTTAGAGGGAACGTCGAGGTGCCAGTCTTTTTGCTCTCGTATGAAAGCAAAGCGCCACATTGACTACATTCAGCGAAGCCAACGCAAGTTTCTGTAGCATTTTCAACAATCAATTTGAAGCTTTTCCACACCTCACTCTTACCGGTGCGTGTTTGTCTTTTCAGTTCTCCTGTCTTTAGTTTATCCTTAACTTCTTGCTCCTCCATATTGGGGATACCAGGTCAAAATAGATGTGGACTTGCGGAGGGGAAGATTATTAAGAGCGGCTCCTGTTTAGTAGTTAAATAGCAATTACCTTACAGCGCCTTCTCTGTTTTATCCAAATTATTTATTTTAAAACAAGTATTCCTTAGTTTAGTATCCACACATCGTTTTATTATACATTTTTATAAACATATATTTATTTTTTTTAAAAGTCAGCGAGAGAGAGAAGCCCGGCCCGAGCCCGAGCCCGACCGGAAGCAATGATTGACATTTTAGGCCCGAACCCGACCCGAAATTCGGGTCGGGTCAGGTCGGGCTCGGGCTCGGGCTTACCTCTACCACGCATGCAAACTCCACACAGAACACACACAGAAAGGCTCGGGCGCCTGCTAAGTACACATTTTGTCCATTCAAACTGTGATTTTGATTCAACAGTAATTCATCTTGCAGCTCTTACATTATAAATAATATGTGCTGCACACATATTATTTAATGTTTTTTTTTTTTTAATTATGCTTTCATTTCCATATTTCACATACAGTGTACATGTTTTTGAAAACAAGAGAAATGAAATACAATATCACAATCCAAACTATTTCCACTAGGGAAATAGTTGGTGTACAGTACCTTACTCATCAAATATAATATAACAGAGTTAGAAAAAATAGATGGAATCGCAAAAAACGAGCAATAGACCAGTGTCAAATGAGACATAATAAAAATAATAATAATAATAATGTTAACATTTCACGCCGCTTTGATATTTGATCTTTAAAACCCTGTGATGTTTGTTGAAACATTGTGGATGTTGTAGTTTGGACATATGTCCACTAGATGTCGCTGTGCTCAAAGTTTCGAACAGTGGTTAAGCGATCTTTTTATTTTTTATTTTTTTATTAGCCTATAAGTTAGGACTGTGTTGGGCAATTACTTTTCCCCAGGGGCCAAATAAGAAGCAGAAAATATTGTGGAGGGCCTAAAGTTTGAAGTCGACTCTGGTTATTCATTTTATTTCTACACGGAAATCAGTAAATGTCATTGTTTACAGAAGCTGGTAAGTTCTGTGTTATTATTAAGTCATGAGAGAGTGAGGTTTTACAAAAACTGAATTTATTCAGTAAAATAATTCAAAACAATGGTAAACATTAAACATTTATAACTCTTTTTCAGTCACATTCACCCCACAATGTTTTCTGAGTTTAACTTTCTTAACCTTGTATTAAGACACCACAATGTCTTTGTATTACAAATAATATAAAGATTAAAATAATTATAATAAATTTATACAGCTCTGGAAAAAAAATAAAAATAAGAGACCACTGCAAAATTATCAGTTTTTCTGATTTTACTACTTATAGGTATTAGTTTGGGCAAAAGGAACATTTTTGTTTGAGTCTATAAACTACTGAAAACATTTCCACCCAATTCCAAAAAAAATAAAAAATAAATTATCATTTACATAATTTATATCAAACGTTGTTGATCTTGTACTTCTAAAATATGTCCACTAGATGTCACAAGTTTAACTTTCTTAACTTTGTATTAAGACACCGATGTCTTTGTATTACAAATAATATAAAGATTAAAATAATTATAATAAAAACAGCTTCATCCACCAGACTGTCAGGAAGCTGAAGCTGTTGTACATTTACTACTGGAATTTTACTCCTGTTGTACTGTTGTTTACTCCTGTTATTGCACTAGAATTACTACTGCTGCACATTTATTTTTATCTTAACTTCAATGCACATTCTACTGCACATGACCATTTCACTGCTGTATCTTCCATTGCACATTTTTGATGCACACTGCACACTTTGGACATCTGTATATAGGTATTTATTTATTCTGTTGCACTGCTTTCAGATTTTAGGTCTTAGATTTTAGTTTTTAGATTTAGATTTTTGTCTTAGATAGTTTTTGTTTTGTTTTGTCTTTGTATTGTATTTTGTACACTGTCTTTTTTTGCACTACCTGGCCAGAGAGAAACGAAATTTCGATTCACTGTATGTTGAACACATATGACAATAAAGCTGACCCTAACCCCTAACTCTATCCACAGATGTCCAAAATGTGCAGCACGCATCAAAATGTCACGGTCATCTTTACAAAGGCACCGCCGTCTTTACAAAGTCATGGCTGTTGAGAAATAAAGTATTTATTTGCACTGCTTTAGATTTTATGTATGATCAAAGACGTATGATCAAAGATCAAAGATCAAAGGTCAAAAGATCCTGACATTTGTACATGCTGTACATTTTGGACATCTGTAAATAGGATCATTTCCCAAGGCTTTCAAATTGTCACATCACAAACAATATAAATGGAATTCATTACTTTATTCTGTGTGATTGCTGCCTTTACAGGTAAGTCAACTTAATTTTGCTTCAGTACTAATATGTTATTGTGCATGTTTGGCATGCCATATGTGTCTTTTTGTGAAAGTGAATTACAGTTTATTGGCTAATCTTTTGTACACATTGCAAAGCTATTAACCTAAGACACAAAGTTAAGAATGTTTGAAAAGTAATTATATGAACAAAACTTAAAGCACTTTTGTAAAAAGGCACATTTCTCTATATGAATGTTTGCCAAACAGCTCAGACAGAATCCTAAAGAGATTTTTAGTGTATTTATATGTGTATTTATTTACCGTGATTTAATTCAGCCTGAAAATACTTAAAAACACTAGTTATGATCCAATACTGTTTTTAACCTCATAACTAACTTAGTATGTATTCATATACATGGAAACACTTTAAATTTTTTATTTTTTTGCTCCAAAGACATTTTATCTTACAATTTACAACTTGTTTTTTATTTAAAAAACTGTTTAAATTCATTCATTATATTTCCTATAGTGATAAAATGAGTAATTATATTATCCATGCTTATAAAGTAATATCAGGGTACACCTACCTAAAAAAAAACCTTTAATTTTTAATAAAAAAAAAAAAAAAAATTAATAGTGTCATTTGTGGTGTTACATGTCAGAATGGACCCATATAGGTTTAATGTAGGATAAAGACAAAAAGTCAATTCCTTTTCATAAAACCAACTTTATTTCATCCAGAAGAGCAAAATTAAACCATAAAATGAACATTGAAAAACATGTATGTATGTATGTGTGTGTGTGTGTGTATGTATGTATGTGTGTGTGTGTGTGTGTGTGTGTGTATGTATGTGTGTGTGTGTGCATGTGTGTATGTGTGTGTGTGTGTGTGTGTATGTGTGTGTGTGTGTGTGTGTGTGTGTATGTATGTATGTGTGTGTGTGTGTATGTATGTGTGTGTGTGTGTGTGTGTATGTATGTATGTGTGTGTGTGTGTGTGTGTGTGTGTATGTATGTGTGTGTGTGTGCGTGTGTGTATGTATGTGTGTGTGTGTGTATGTATGTGTGTGTGTGTGTGTGTGTGTGTATGTATGTATGTGTGTGTGTGTGTATGTATGTGTGTGTGTGTGTGTGTGTATGTGTGTGTGTGTGTGTGTGTGTGTGTATGTATGTATGTGTGTGTGTGTGTGTGTATGTGTGTGTGTGTGTGTGTGTGTGTGTGTTGTTTACATGCATGAATCACAGTATGTGATGGTTATAGTGTGTTCCTTGCAAATGCCTTTCTTGCATGTGTGGCAAGTGGTGCTGGTTTTCCTGTCCTTGTTGGAGGGGCAGGACTGAGCTGCGAAACGTTTTTGACCAAATAAACTTTGTCCAGTTGACAAACTGAATTTCTCCTTTTATCATGGATTCTACCTGGACGACTGAGGGATTCTTCACGAGCTATTTAGTACACTGTAACAATCAAACACCACACTGTTACTTATTTCAGGTAAAAGAAGTTATATATTTTGTTCTTAATGTTTTTTGTGTTTTGGTGAGGAGATGCATTTGAGATACATGTGATTCAAATTAGCAGCTGTGACAGGTTTTTCAAGGTCTTTGGTCCAATTCTGGTCATTCAAACACAATGTAAAAGGTCAGGCAAATATAACTCCGTGATTCTTGAGTTGGAACAAAACAGCAATTTGTAGAAAAACTGTTTTAAAATATCATAACTTGCATACTAGTTGAATCTACGGGAGCTCTGTGTACTGGACCTATTTATTTTAAAATATCTGGAAGATTTTGAAGTCAGTGTAATTTTGTGTGTCCTCTGCCATATTCACCTGCTCAAAAAAACTATTTAAAACTATTTGTATGAATAAAATTGAATTAGACTGACATAAAATTATTTTAATATTCAAAACAATGCATAATGTAAAGTTTTTATAATATTATTCTACAAAATGTGATATTATTCTGGCAAAGCAGTCTTAGCACTCTTACCTCACAGAATTTGGTTCAGCAAGTTCAATTCTGGGGCTTTCTATGTGAAGTTTGCATGTTCTTCCTGTGCCTGCGTAAGTTTCCTCCGGTTTTCAGCTCCCACTAAAAACATGTACAATAGGATTCCCTGTGGGGCCAGGAGAAATAGATTATTAATCTCAGTGGGACTATCCTGATTAAATAAAGGTTAATAAAATAAAAATTCTGCCTGTCTCAGCAGTGAACAGCACTACTGAACTCAGCACTACCACACTCTTTTTGATATTTAAGGCCTGCAATGTGAAAATGATCACACCTGGAGGTCAGCTCCGTCAGTCCCTTCTGATCCATATATTACAAAAAAAACTTGCATTAGTTAGAAGTTAGACATAATATCAACTATCTCACTGACCGTCCACAGTACGTGCAGCTGCGCGGCTGTGAGTCAGAGGTGGTAGTCTGCACCCTTCCTTTTCACCATCTACACCTCAGACTTCACATACAACACAGACAGCTGCCATCTCCAGAAGTTCTCTGATGACTCGGCCATTGTGGGCTGTGTGTCTGAGGGGAACGAGCTGGAGTACCGCTCGGTCATCAGTGACTTTGTGGACTGGTGTGGGCGAAACCACCTGTGCCTTAACACCAGTAAGACAAAGGAGGTGGTGATGGACTTCAGGAGGAGACCACTACCTCACTCACCGGTGAACATCCAGGGGCAGGACATAGAGACTGTGGACAGTTTCAAGTACCTGGGTGTTCACCTCAACAATAAACTGGACTGGTCCCACAACACCGACGCCCTGTACAAGAAGGGCCAAAGTCGCCTCCACCTCCTGAGGAGACTGAGGTCCTTTGGAGTGTGCAGGCCTCTGCTCAAGACTTTTTATGACTCTGTGGTGGCCTCTGCTCTCCTCTACGCTGTCGTCTGCTGGGCCCCGAGCAGCACAGAGCGGGACAGGAAGAGACTTAATAAGCTGGTCAGGAGGGCCAGCTCTGTCCTGGGCTGTCCTCTGGACTCTGTAGAAGAGGTGGCCGAGAGGAGGGTACTGGACAAACTTACGTCCATCATGGACGACACCTCTCACCCTCTGCACCGGACTGTAGAGGAGCTGAGCAGCTCCTTCAGTAGTCGACTGAGGCACCCCCAGTGCAAGAAGGAGCGCTACCGCAGATCCTTCATCCCCACCACCATCAGACTGTATAATTCTAACATATAGGCCAGACGTGCAATATTCCTCTTTTCCATGTTGATGCTTGTATTGTTATTATTATTATTATTATTACTATTTCCATTATTACTATTATTACTTATTATTATTACTATTTTTTATTATTACTTACTTTATCCCATTCCTGCCTGCATGCACTTTCTTTCTTGTCCAAATGTCCTGGAGCTACTGTGGCAAGTGAATTTCTCCTGTGTGAGATCAATAAAGTCTTATCTTATCTTATAATTAAATACAACCTAAATAATATCATTTATGTTAGGGATGTCCCGATTAGGTTATTTGGCCCTTCGATCCGATTCCGATCAATTGATTTGAGTATCTGCCAATACAGAGTCCCGATCTGATACTTACATAATAGATAAAAAAGTACACTTATATTTATTATTATTATAAACACCATGTGACTTGCATGAATATCACTTTCATTACTTAATGTTTATAGGAAACACTGAAAATCACATATGGATTGTATTATTTGACCTCGGGAGTTAATGTGTGCCAGGAAGGGAGACAGCGAGGTTGGGGAGTTCTGTGGAATTTATGACAGGAAGGATCTGGTTCTGGTGAGCGCTCTGCGGAAAAAGGCAAGACTGGTGCAAAAGAAGACGGGCGGGCTTCCGGTGACGACATGGCGGAGACAACAGCCTGATTCTTTCGCTCCCGAGGAGAACTTAAAAATAATTAGCCAGGCTCTCTAAAACTAAAATATATATAATTTATACTGCTCACAAGAAGGAAATATGATGGATGCCTCCCGAAAGGACGTAGAAAAAGCCAAAAAAACCAAGAACACCAGACAAAATCAGAACGACACCGATCTTGAACGAGACAACATGGCGAGCGTGCTAGAAGAGTTACGCACGCTGAGGAGAGAGCACGCAGAGGCCTCTAAACAAACCAAAGACGCTTTAGTTAGAGTGGAAACTACGCTGAACGAAATTGTTGAAAGAACAACACAACTGGAGCGACGAATGGCGGATGCGGAGCAGAGATTGTGCGATACGGAAGATATTACACAGAGACACGAAAGAGCCCTCCGTTATTTACTACAGCGAGATGCCAACCTAACTGCTAAGTGTGAAGACCTAGAATCCAGGGCAAGACGGAACAATATCCGGATTTATGGAATACAGGAAGGTGTGGAAAAGAACGATATGCTCGGTTTCATAACCAGCCTCATCCGTGCCTCACTGTCTTTACCGGAAGATTTAAACTTGAACATAGTGAGAGCGCACCGCTCCCTAACCATGAAACCTAAAGACTCAGGCCCACCGAGATCTATTATCGTCAGATTCTGGGACTACAGAGTCAAAGAAATGGTCATTCAACAGGCGTGGAGGCACAAAGGTGGGGTCACACACAAAGGACATAAGATCTTTTTCGATCAGGATTATACGACAGAAGTACAGAAGAAACGCAAGGAAGTAAGAGACGTGATAAAACTGCTCAGAGAGAAGAATATAAAAGCACAGTCGCCCTACCCTGCAAAGTTGAAAATTCATCTGGACTCAGGAGTGAAGACCTTCCCGACCCTCGCAGACGCCTCCACGGCACTCGGAGATTTGGGGATCCGCATCCAGTTTGACGAACGGGAAAAGCTATGCACCGAACTCTTAAAAAACAGCTGGGCGCAAGCAGCCGGGGTAAAGAAGACGAGCTCATCGATGACCAACGCGGACCTGAGGAGTTTTCTGTGAGGCGACCAATGAATCACATAATATAACGGTGAACTGTGAGTAGTAAAATACGGCACGATTTAGTGCATTGCTTATAAAAGAGAGTTTTGGCTAACTACTGCTAATTAAGTTGAGTTAAATGTTCTCCTGGGGGAAGGAGTTTTCAGAGAGTTTTTTTTTTTTAATTTTTTTTCCCTCCCCTATATACCTTTTTTCTTTCTTTTTATTTTGTTTTATGGGAGGCCTTAGCAGAGGCAGGTGCCTGCCTCTTTGCACTCACACTTTGTGTACGTTCGCGGAGGGACTGTCACAACTCTCCGTTTGCATTGAGACTGATACGTTCGTTAAATCAGTCAGATTTTGGGAAGTCAGATTCGTTGTTCCGAATCTCTGTTCATTTTTCAAGTTGAATGTGAATATATCTTTTTCTATGCAGTCATATATGTTCTACAGATGCAGGTATATACTTGGGAAACTAACTTTGATATTAAAATCTAAGGGACTTGTATATCCACATGGATAAATTAACATTGGTAACCTATAATGTCCATGGACTGAATCATCCTATCAAAAGGAAAAAAATATTGTCTCAGGTCAAAAAGATGCAATGTTCAATTGCGCTACTACAGGAAACACATTTAACAGAGAGTGAGCACATGAAATTGAGAAGGGATTGGGTAAATTTGGTGTATAGTGCTTCAAATGATAAAAAAAGAGGAGTTGCCATCTTAATTAGTAAAACGCTGTCCTTTTGTACTGAGAAGGTGGTGAAGGATAAAATGGGAAGATATGTTATGGTTACTGGAACAGTGGGAGGATCCGAGATATCCATTCTGAACTTGTACGCCCCCAATGAATACGACCCGGCTTTTTTTAAGGAAATTGCCACTATGGTTGCAGATAATTCAAAGGGATTATTAATAATGGGTGGAGATTTTAACGCTGTTCAAAACGGGAGATTAGACAAGATACCAGCAGAAAAGGGGACACAGAATAAAAAGACACAGACTTTAAATAATATGTTGTTTGAACTAGGACTCAAAGACCCTTGGAGAGCCAAGAACCCAAAGGGAAAAGACTTTAGCTTTTTCTCTAATGTACATAATAGCTACTCCAGGATTGATTTTTTTTGCCTCCCCCAACAGGATATATATAAAGTTATAGATTGTCATATAGAACCAATAACCTTAAGCGATCATGCTCCTGTGATAATGAAAATAAATCTTGGTTCTCATCCCACTTTCAGATATTGGATACTAAATGTATCACTATTGAATAATGCAGAAATCGTAAAAGAAATAAGACAACACTTAAAAGAATATTTTGACATAAATGACAACGGCGAGGTCAATCCGGCCATCTTGTGGGAGGGAGCAAAAGCTGTCATTAGAGGGAAATTCATCCAGATATCATCAAGGCTAAAGAGACAGCGACAGGAAGAACAATTAAAACTAGAAAATAAAATAAAACAATTGGAGATACAACACAGGAACACAGGATCAAGTAATACCTTATCAGAGCTTAAAGAGGCAAGAAAATCCTTAGATAAGATTTTGTCTTATAAAGCAGAGGGAGCCTTAAGATTTTCCAAACAAAAATATTACGAATCAGGGAATAGAGCTAGTCGCCTTCTAGCTTTCCAACTACGTAAAGCTCAGGCTGATCGTACTGTTCCCAAAGTAACCCACCCTACTATAGGGAGAGTGGTGTCTCACCCTAAGGATGTGGCCAATGCCTTTGCTTCATTCTATAAGAACTTATATAAAGAAATGAAACCACATCCAACACCAGATCATATAGAGACATTTTTTGCTGGCTTAGACATTCCATCATTACCACTAGAGGCATCAGAACAAATTATATCAGCAATCTCTGAAAAAGAAATAAGAGAAGCAATTAAAAAACTGAAAAACAACAAATCTCCAGGTGTAGATGGCCTGTCAGGAGAATTTTACAAATGTTTTATAGACGATTTAACACCAGTACTAAAAAGGGTGTTTGGATACTCCTTATCTCACGATAACCCTCCTGAAACATGGTCACAGACAATAATATCAGTGATTCATAAGGATGGAAAGGACCCAACACTTTGTGAGGGATATAGGCCTATTAGTCTGATTTGCAACGACCAAAAACTACTAACCAGTATTCTAGCACATAGAATGCAAAAACATATTTCAAATCTGATCAACGTAGACCAAACAGGGTTTATACCCAACAGACAGGGGGCAAATAACATCCGAAGAACCCTAAACATCATTGCCTGTGCTAAGAAACAAAAGAAGACATCCATGTTGATTAGCTTTGATGCTCAAAAAGCATTTGATACTGTAAATTGGACTTTTTTAAACAAAACACTATCTGTGATGGGATTTCATTCAAAATTCATAGACTGGATTGGTGTCATTTATAAAAATCCAAAAGCACGTGTCAGGGTCAATGGTTGCTGCTCAGAGTTTTTTGACATACAGAGAGGGGTGAGGCAAGGTGACTGCCTGAGTCCCCTGCTCTTTGCTATAAATATTGAACCGTTGGCAGCTTCCATACGACAAAATATAGACATTAAAGGCATTAGAGATAAAAATAATAAAGAACACAAGATATCACTCTACGCAGATGACTTACTGGCCTATATAAGTGACCCAACCACCTCCATCCCTTTACTAATGAACATACTAAAAACATACGGACAACTCTCTGGCTATAAGATCAATCAATCAAAATCAGAGGCAATGATGTTAAATGGAAACTGGCCTACCCAGCTATCAGGAAAACTCCACTGTCGTTGGTCCCAAAGCTTTAGATACTTGGGTATCACAATAACAACTGATTTAACGAAGCTATTTAAACTTAATTATGGGAAACTGATGGGTCAAATAAAGGACGATCTTTCAAGATGGGAAATCTTACCGCTCTCTCTTATGGGACGTGTAGAGACAATAAGAATGAATGTTCTACCTAGATTACTTTTTTTTTTTCCAATCATTACCAATACATATACCAATCCCCACCTTCAATACAATAGATAAATGGTTATCAAAGTTTATATGGCAAAGTAAACGACCTAGACTCAAATTCAAAAGACTACTATGCTCAAAAGCGGATGGAGGCCTTAACCTTCCTAACCTAAGAAAGTACTACTGGGCAGCTCAACTCAGATCTATGGCTGCTTGGATATCCCATGACACAGATACAATTTGGGTAGACATGGAACAAGGTGACTGTCCCGACATTCCATTAGATTCAACTCCATTCCTGAATCAGGATCAGTGGGGGAAAAAAAGGATAGACAACATCTGGATAAAAAATACTCTTAGAGTATGGTCAGTGGTGAGGAAAAAACTATACCTTCCTATGACAATATCTAGAGCAATGAGGATAGCAAGCAACATAGACTTTACGCCAGCGGGTCTTGATGGGGGCTTTAAAAGATGGGAAGAGGCAGGCCTGGTGGTTCTGGACCAGCTGTTTGAGGGACACACCATTAAATCATTTGAAGAACTCCGAAACAAATTTCATTTATCACAGCATGATTTCTTTAGATATTTACAAATACGACATTATTTACACAAGCATCAAGAATGGGAAAGGCTTTGTAACCCAGCATCTAACATAGAATTTTTTTTTTATTTCAATTATCAAGGGCACAATTAAAACAAAGCTCATATCTCATATTTACAGTATATTACAAGAAGACTTGAAAGACAATAACATGGACATCAAAGAAAAATGGGAGCTAGAAATGAATGTCATCATCTCAGATAAACAATGGGTAGATACATGTCGATGTGGACATAAATTAACCAGTAGCCCTAATTGGAAAGAGTTTGGATGGAAGATAAGAATGAGGTACTTCAGGACCCCACAGATTACATCAAAATGGAGTAATACCTCAGCACGATGCTGGAGAGGATGTGGCATGGTGGGGGATCACACGCATATTTTTTGGGACTGCCCAATACTTTCAGAATATTGGCAAAATGTACAAAAAGAAATTAAGAAATGTTTATCAATAGACATACCACTAGAACCAACATACTTTATACTAGGTGTACTTCCAGATTATCTTGAAGAAAACGCGTATGCAGACATACTGCGAATACTTCTTTTGATTGCTAATAAAGTTATTACGGCATCATGGTTACAACCACAACCCCCAACGATAGCACACTGGCAAGAAAGAATCCAAGAGGTTTACAATATGGAGTACCTGACTGCATTATTACAACTAAAGACAGATGTTTTCACAAGTAAATGGATTAGAGTGGCTCTACACTTTCATTTAATGTGACTGGTACGATTTGTGATTGTCTCTCCATTTTATGTTTATACTATACATTGTTACATTGTTTTTATTTATCATTATAGTTTGTGTAGGTATGTAGGTGTATGTATGTGTGTATGTGTATATATATGTATGTGTATGTAGATGTATGTGTATGTATGTGTGTATGTGTATATATAGGTGTGTATATGTGGATATATATATATATATGTGTCTGTGTATATGTATATATATGTGTATATGTATAATTATTTTATTTTATTTATCAATTTTTATAATAATGGTAATAATAATTATTATTATTGTTATTATTATTATTATTATTATTATTATTATATATTTTATTTTATTTTTTCCCTATATCACAAGACTTGGAGATACGGGTGTGAAAGGGTGAAGTATTATTTGAAGAATTGTGGAATGATCCAATATGTAGTAGGGATGGGAAGGGGGGAGCCAAACAAACAAAATAATAATCTGTGAAATATGGTAAACGTTCTTATTCTGCTTCCACCTAAGTCTGCGACATGGGACTAAAAACCAAGAGACTGAGAACTTTCCAGAGACTTTATACCTGTGGATATACCTATATGTTCTATTTTATGCTGTAAATGTGATGCAATTTATGACTGTACAGGATAATTGAAAATAAATAAAAAGAAGTTAAAAAAAAAAAAGAAGACGGGCGGATATGGGCTGGAGCAGAAGGCAGATCCTGAATCAACATATTATTTGCATATTGTATTTTATCTGTGTGTGAGGGAGGAGCAAATTGTCAGTTTGCTGCATTTTTTGAATATTGGTCATCTTTAGATAAGAACACGTTTTACATTCAACAACACTTTTATTATTATTATTATTATTATTATTATTATTAATAATAATAATAATAATAATAATAATAATAATAATACAGTCATACCTCACCTTATGAAATTAATTCGTTCCAGAAGTGGTTTCGTAACGTGAATTTTTCATAAGTTGAGTCACTATGGGGGATTCGGGCTGCCGCGAAGCCAAGAGCGCATTATTTGAATTTTTGAGATTTCGCATTTCGTAACTTGAATTTTCTTTTGTATTTAGACAAAAATTTTAAGTGAAGGCGTTTCGTGACTTGAATTATTCGTTAGTTGGGTCTTTCGTAAGGTGAGGTATGACTGTAATAATAATAATAATAATAATAATAATAATAATAATAATAATAATAATAATAATAATAATAATAATAATAAAGTACACTTATTACTTATTATTTATCTTTCTGGGTGTCACGGATGAACTCCAGATGTCTGTGGTGAAACATGGGGTACATCTGATAACAACTTTGTCAGAAATCTTATAAAGAGCTGACATAGCTTTCTCGGTGGAATAGTGGCGAGACGGCACTTCAAATCGAGGTTCGACATGCTCCATAAGCATAAGAAATCCAGGGTTCTCTACAAAGGCGAATGGTAGGTCACTCATTGTGATCATTTGTGCTCTTGGCTGTGGTCTCCTTCCTGTGCCTTCGCGCTGTCAAGGGGCATTTTTCTGTGTGAAGTCTCACTCTGTGAGACTCACGGCATAATCCTAGGTCTCATCTAGGATATGTTAAAAAATAAAGAATATATACATATATCCATTACTGATCAGGAGGTGACGTCCGATTCCGATCCGAAACCACGTGATCGGGGCCGATTTCCAATCACGTGATCAGATCAGGACATCCCTAATTTACGTATAATGTCATTGTCAAGGTAAATGTGTGATGGATTTGTCATTTTAGGCTAATGGAGTAAACAGACCAACTTAATAAAATTAATGTTTAGTGTCCTGTTTTGTTTCCCCTTAAATTTCAAGTATAATTTAAGGGGAATTAATATGATTAATTTAGATTCAGGAGCTGGACCACGCCTTTAATTACCCAGAAGCCCTGGGTAATACAGCCTCTCCCGACAACACCAAATTGAACATTAACTGTTCAACATTAAATGTTAAATTAAATTAAATGTTCAATTTACAATATTTTTGCATTGTTGCACTGTTTTAAACTGTCCACCTATATGTGAAAGTCTGAATTGGCTGGCTGACCACCAGACAGAGCCTCACCCTGAGTCTCCACTATATGAGTCTATCACTATTATCCATCATCAATAGATATTAGTGCTGTCAATCGATTAAAATATTTAATCGACTGACAGCACTCATGAATGTTATAGTTAACTCACAACATGAGGCTGTGGGGCTTCTGTCGCTGTCCACGGTCCTTGGCAGGGGTGGGCGTGGATTCACTGTATGTTTTGAAGTTTTGTGTTTTCCTCGTGTGGGTGGCATCGGCACACGCAGGGCTTAGGAGAAGTCATGCGTGTGTGCGTGCATGGATGGTCATGCTGTTCTTATTTAATGTTTTTTTTTGAGACACTGGCGCTGTGAATATTTGTAATGTGATTTTTTGTTATGTATAAATGACACCTAACATCTGTCAAGGGACTACGGATGAAAATTAGCCGTTTGGCTAACTTTGGCATATTTACATGCAAATGTTGATTAATATGCACTGTCCCTGAAATAAACAAATAAATAAATAAAATAAAGTGTACCTTAACCTTTCACCTTAACTCATATGAGAGTTAAGGCTTGAAAATGAATATAAGATTGTCATTACATTGAGTTTATGTTATTGTTCATAATGAGTAAGCCTGAATATGTTTCTGTTGAATTATTATTTCAGGTTTAGCCTCAGGAGCTGGTCTGCTGCCTGATTCTGTGAATGTTGCTGTTGGAGGAAAAGCCATGTTCACCACATCACTGGCTCCAACACAAAAAACATTTACAGGAATATTCTGGAAATTTAAAGATGCAACTATCATCTATTCACACCTTCGTCATAACTATACCCGTCCAGAGTATGCAGACAGGACCACTGTGCTCATCTCTACTGGATCTCTGGAGCTCAGGAACGTGACTCTTAGAGACACTGGAGAGTACACTGTTACCATTGTAACAGAAGATGGTGAAGCACTAAGTGGGCGCTCTACATTGAACGTTTACGGTAATCATACATTTTGCATTAGTATTCAGCATTTATTTCATGAGCACATAGTTTACTTCCACACAGGCACCATATTAATTTCTGTATACCTTAATATTATTGGAACATGCAGAAGAAATCAATCATTCATCATTAATTAATTTTATATTATAAAATGAACATTATTATACAGTAAAAAATAATTTGTCAGAGGCTTGTCAGACTTTTTGACCCTCAATGATAAAGGCACACTATAGCATTTCCTTTTTTAATAATTTCTGTTATCAGTTAAAATCTGTGTCTTCTACAGTTACTGACACACCAATCATTCTCTATTTTAATATTTACATTAACATGTTCTGTTTCCTCTCCCTCAGAGCCAGTGTCTAATGTGAGCGTCACAGTCAGCAGCTCACACTTAGTGGAGTTCAACGATTCTGTGACTGTCTCCTGTTCTGCCTCTGGCTCCTCTCTGTCTTTCCTCTGGTTAAATGGCAGCACTGAAGTTACAGCCAGTGACAGAGTGCACCTCACTGATGGAGGCGCAACTCTCACTATAGACACTGTGTGGCGCTATGACCAGGGACCATTCACATGTGAAGTGTCTAATCCTGTCAGTAGCAGTGCCAGTGTCTCACCAGAACTCTCCATCAGCTGTGAGTAAAGGATGTCTACAGTAAACACACTCACTTTCAAATACTCATTTTACATTCACTAATATTAATCATTTATTTCTTCAGATGGACCTGATGATGTCATTTTGAGGGTCTCTCCTTTACTTGATTTCTATGAGGAAGGTGCAGACGTGTCTCTGTCCTGCTCAGCTGACTCCAGACCTGCAGCTCAGTTTAAATGGCTTTTAAATGGAGAGTTGTTGTCCTTTACTGGAGCACAGATACAAGTGAAGAACATGCAGACGAGCCAGAGTGGAAACTACAGATGTGAGGCTTTCAACAGCAGAACTCTCAGATATACAACATCTCAGCCTGTGAGGATCTCTGTGCTGAGTAAGAACTCCAGTTTTATTGATCCTTTCTTCATGCACCTTTATACAATGGACATAAAATATATAAAAAATAAATAAATAAAATAATATAAATTGTGTCTTTAATCTATAAGGTTTGATGTGACAGTAATTTGCATTACTGAGACACCAATAATTCTCTATTTTAACATTTAGATTAACATGTTCTGTTTCCTCTCCCTCAGAGCCAGTGTCTAATGTGACCGTCACAGTCAGCAGCTCAGACTTAGTGGAGTTACAAAGTTCTGTGACTGTCTCCTGTTCTGCCTCTGGCTCCTCTCTGTCTTTCCTCTGGTTAAATGGCAGCACTGAAGTTACAGCCAGTGACAGAGTGCACCTCACTGATGGAGGCGCAACTCTCACTATAGACACTGTGTGGCGCTATGACCAGGGACCATTCACATGTGAAGTGTCTAATCCTGTCAGCAGCAGCTCCAGTGTCTCACCAGAACTCTCCATCAGCTGTGAGTAAAGGATGTCTACAGTAAACACACTCACTTTCAAATACTCATTTTACATTCACTAATATGAATCATTTATTTTTTTCAGATAATAATAATAATAATAATAATAATAATAATAATAATAATAATAATAATAATAATAATAATAATAATAATAATATATTTTATTTATTAGGCACCTTTCTGGACACTCAAGGTTACCTTACAACAAGTACAATATACATTATAGGCAGTTAAAAACAACAGTTAAAATACAAACAGTTGAAAACAAACAGAAAAAACATTTAAACAGTAAAATGTTAAAAGGACAGTAAAACAAACAGTAAAACTTTTAAAACAGTAAAACATTTAAAAGGACAGTGCAGTTATGGTTGGAGTGAAAAGGCCAGTCTGAACAGATGAGTTTTGAGTTTGGTTTTGAAGTTTGGGAGTGTGTCAGTGGAGGTCAGGAGGGAGAGAGTTCCAGAGCTGAGGAGCAGAGCGGCTGAACGCCCTGCTCCCCATAGTGACCAGACGGGCAGAGGGGACAGAGAGCTGGAGAGAGGAGGAGGAGCGCAGAGAGCGAGCAGGTGTGGCCATATGTAGGAGGTCAGCGAGATATGGAGGTGCAAGGCTGTGGAAGACTTTGAATGTGTGGAGCGGGATTTTGTATTGAATGCGGTGTGTGATGGGGAGCCAGTGGAGCTGTTGTAGGATGGGTGTGATGTGAATTCTGAACCAGTTGAAGTTTATGGAGAGTTTTTTTGCGGCAGACCAAACAGGAGAGAGTTGCAGTAATCCAGGCGGGAAGTGACGAGGCTGTGTATGAGTACGGCAGTGGACTGAGGAGTAAGGGAGGGCCGGAGACGATGTATGTTGCGGAGGTGGAAGTAGGCAGAGCGGGTGATGTTGTTTATATGAGAGGTGAAGGAGAGGGTGCTATCGAGGATGACACCCAGACTCTTTACCTGAGGGGAGGGAGAGATGGAGGAGCTGTCGATGTGAATGGAGAAATTATTGGTCTTGCTTAGGGTGGATTTGGTGCCTACAAGAAGAAGTTCAGTTTTATTGCTATTGAGTTTAAGAAAGTTGAACCAGGATTTGACTTCATTGATACAGGTGACAAGGGCTGATGGTGGGAGTGTGGAGTTTGGCTTGGTGGACCTGATGATGTAATTTGATGATGTCATTTTGAGGACCTCTCCTTAAATTGCAAACGTGTCTCTGTCCTGCTCAGCTGACTCCAGACCTGCAACCAGGGCCATATAATGGGGGGTCTGGGCAAAGAGCCCCCCCCCCCAACACTCCGAACCCCCACTCCCCACCCCCACCTACCGTACCTAAGGATTCTACAAAAGTTTCTTTCTGCTCTTCCTTCTTGCAACGTCGTCCAGCTTAGGAGTATTCACGAGAGGCACTATAGCAGGGCCAGCCCAGGGGCTCTCTGACTGGCGTCCCCCAAAGCCCAGGGGCCCTCTGGCTGCCGTACCCCATAGCCCAGGGGCCCTCTGGCTAGCCCAGGGACCCTGTGAGTGCCGTCCCCCGTGGCCCAGGGGCCCTCTGATTGCCGTATCCCATAGCCCAGGGGCCCTCTGATTGCCGTACCCCATAGCTCAGGAGCCCTCTGATTGCCGTCCCCCATGGCCCAGGGGCCCTAATATTGCCGTCCCTGTCATCCCCCTGCCCAATTCATATCACCCTTCTCTCTTGGTTCTCTTCAGATATGCCCTATAACAGTGTAAGTAGTCATAAGGTCCTAGAGAATAGAGGCCCTCTGACATCGCAATCCCCCCCCCCCCCCCCGCACAGCTGTCTGGCTTTCAACAGCAGAACTCTCACATATACAACATCTCAGCCTGTGAGGATCTCTGTGCTGAGTAACACCAATAATTCTCTATTTTAACATTTAGATTAACATGCTCTGTTTCCTCTCCCTCAGTGCCAGTGTCTAATGTGAGCGTCACAGTCAGCAGCTCAGACTTAGTGGAGTTCAAGGATTCTGTGACTGTCTCCTGTTCTGCCTCTGGCCCCTCTCTGTCTTTCCTCTGGTTAAATGGCAGCACTGAAGTTACAGCCACTGACAGAGTGCACCTCACTGATGGAGGTGCAACTCTCACTATAGACACTGTGTGGCGCTATGACCAGGGACCATTCACATGTGAAGTGTCTAATCCTGTCAGTAGCAGCTCCAGTGTCTCACCAGAACTCTCCATCAGCTGTGAGTAAAGGATGTCTACAGTAAACACACTCACTTTCAAATACTCATTTTACATTCACTAATATTAATCATTTATTTCTTCAGATGGACCTGATGATGTCATTTTGAGGGTCTCTCCTTCACTTGATTTCTATGAGGAAGGTGCAGACGTGTCTCTGTCCTGCTCAGCTGACTCCAGACCTGCAGCTCAGTTTAAATGGCTTTTAAATGGAGAGTTGTTGTCCTTTACTGGAGCACAGATACAAGTGAAGAACATACAGACGAGCCAGAGTGGAAACTACAGATGTGAGGCTTTCAACAGTAGAACTCTCACAACATCTCAGCCTGTGAGGATCTCTGTGCTGAGTAAGAACTCCAGTTTTATAGACCTGTCCTTCAAGCACTTTTATACAATGGACATGAAATGTTCCACTTGTAAATTGTGTGTTTAATCTATAAGGTTTGATGTGACAGTAATTTGCATGTGTCAAGATGAACTTATTAAATTTGTCATATTTACAGTAACTCCTCTTACACTTTGACAGCACTTACATCAATACCCAATGAGGAAACTTTTCTGAGATATTCTGTTTTGTTTTTCTTCCAGGGAGAATAACAAATATTCATGTTGATTCGTCCTCTAATGAGCCAATCGAGGGCTCCTCAGTGAACTTAACCTGTGATGCCTCTGGTTCCATCTTCACCATAAAGTGGTCGATAAATGGACAGGAGCTAAATCCTTCTGAAAACATCATATTTTATGACCAAAATCGAGTGTTGTCCTTTAAAGTCCTGAACAGAAAAGACAGTGGACATTACCTGTGTGAAATCAGCAACCCCATCAGCACTCAGACAGCTGTTCACACTCTGGATGTAAAGTGTAAGTGTCTGGGGGCACATTATATTTCATATATTACTGTTACATTTACTTTAACTTAACATTATTTTTCAGATGGACCAGAAAATGTTAAAATTTCACATCCAGAAGAGATTCAAGTAAGCGAAACACTAAAATTAACCTGTTTGAGTGACTCTGTCCCAACTGCAAACTACACATGGATAAAGGATGGGACTGCTCTCACTCACTCATCTGAATATACTAAATCCATGGCTGGATCTTCAGACAGTGGAGAGTACATCTGTCGAGCTTCAAATGAAATCACACACAAAACATCTGAGGCATCATATACAGTGCTTGTATCAGGTAAAAAGCAGATTTATGTTTATTCACAACTTTCATGACAAACAGGCTCATTACTGATTTTTTTTTCTCAAAAAGCTGACCTTATTAGATATTTATTCATTATTAAACTATATCATAAATAGACAATTGTTTATATTTTGTACATTGTTAATCAAAGTATTAATTTAAAAGAGTTTAATAATAGAAACAGATCCACTGACTTCCTGTTCAAAACTGCAGAACTGAGAGATCTCTCCTCCTCACAGTAGCATTTGACCAGAGCATTTTTGTGTTTTTATTCTTTGAAAATGCTTCAAACATGTATGGGTCAATTCAGTTACAACAATGAATAAACTAATGCTGATGAAACGCTATAACGTGTTTAAAAGCTCATAAAAGTACATTCTATATAATATGTCCTCTTTAAACCATATGAACACAAATCATCACTGAATCTGTGCTAATTCAACATTCACTCGTCAGAATATACACAATCTACAGTAACACTGAGAGGCCACTAGATGGCGCTGTGCTCTTCTAAAGTCACTTGTAAAAGTGACAAGTTAACAAGTAATGGTTAACTGTATCTCATTTTATTTCTTTAGATCCAAAGGGCCTCTCAGCTGGAGCCATCGCTGGGATCACTGTTGCATTAGTGGTCGTGGCATTAGTGGTGGCAGCTGTGGCACGAGGGTTTTATGTGTATAAACGCCAGTAAGTTATAAGCACCACATCTTTAGTGTTTTATTTGTAATATGTATGTAAACCTACTGTATATTGACAATGTTATTTTTGATTTTTTTTTCAGAAAAGGCATACAGATAAGCAATAACGGTAAGTATTCCTGTAGTTTATCTAAGATTCTGAAAAACCCGATTTAAGTGTTGTTGCACCTCTACATACAGGTCATGGGGAGCTACATCTACAAGAACGCTTCAAATACAACGCTGATGAAGAAAAAGTGTATGAGAATGCTGTAAATCCATACAATTGAAATTTGTAACTTTTGTACAGTTTAATTTAAAGGTGCACTGTATAACTTTTGTGGTGGAAGGTCCGCCACTTCCTTGTCTGAAAAAGTTTATTGCTTTGCCTGGGATGTTCCGCAGTATGACCTAAAGCAGATCTATTTCGATGGTAACGGGCCAGTGATGCCACCAGGCCAAGTTACATCTCTGTGGAGATGTTACTCTGCTTACAGGATGAACGCACTGTTGAATTTATGAGCAATAAAAACACTTGGAACTGTATTAAATGTCATATTTAAATTGAAAGGAAAAGTAACATTTTTACAATCTGGACCTTATTTCGGTGATAAAACCATGTCATTTACTCACCCATTGTACTTTGGTGTCATTTGGAGTATTTCCGGAGATTTTGGAGTTTAGCGATATCCGTTTAACGTGAGTGGTCGGGGCACAATGTGGCGGTCACCAAATAACACAAACTTTATCACTTTTCAAATGACAAAAGTTCAGTGTGTTAGTCTACACATTCGTTTGAGTCAAAAGTGGAACCAGAGATCCAGCCGTGGTTTCGATTAGATGACATCATTGAGGACCGCGCGCAGACATTCATTCCACTACTTTGCTTAGAACGTTTCTGTTTTGAGCGACACATGGCTGAAGATTGGGACTTGGAGACTGAAGAGGACTTATGTGAGTATGATGTTCGTCCCTGTCGTTTTGAGCCTGAGTATACAGATGAGGAGGTATTAGAAAGAATGAAGCGGAGACAGTTTTAGGAGCAGCAGAGAACAGCCATCGGTTTCACATTACTTCTCAGAATCGTGCGCTGAATCCGCTGGCCTTCTTTCTTTTCCTTTGCTGGTAAAAAATGGTCCTGACTGAAGTGGGTACTGCAAACACGATGGTCCAAACGTCTTACAGCTTTGCCTTTCATGTTTGGGTCCATTCTCAAGGCAACGAGCCACAGCTTCAATAACTCCGGATTGTGACGAGGAAGTCTGTGAAAACTCAACTTCGTCCAAGCTGTCGTTTTGTTTTCACAACCGGGATAAATGCATGTTCGCACCATTTCGGGTTTCCTCAAGCGGTGATGTTTTCTTCTTTTTATTCCTTTGCTTCTTTCTGACTGTAATCAAGAGCTGAGAGCGTCGTCTTATCTGCAAATCAGCTGTGAATGCGCGTGGTCCTCGATGACGTCACCCAATCTGAACCATGGCTGGATATCAGATTACAAACTCAAACGAACGTGTAGACTAACACATTGAACTTTTGTCATTTGAAAAGTGCTAAGGTTATTTGGTGACTGCAACAGTATGCCCAACCACTCACGTTAAATGGATATCGCTAAACTCCAAAATCTCCGGAAATACTCCAAATGACACCAAAGTACAAAGGGTGAGTAAATGACGTGGTTTTATCACCGAAATAATGTCCAGATTGTAAAAACGTTACTTTTTCTTTAATGTCATACAATAGAGCATTCAAGGAAAAGCAATATCATCTCCATGGAGACCAGCAAGTGGCAAACCGTCCACCACGAAAGTTAAACAGTGCACTTTTAAATTAGTGCATCACATATGATTTATGTGTGAAAATGGCTGTGTTTTGTGTAGACTTCTGCACTTAACTTTAATAGTTTTGAATATATGTACATACTGTGTGCAGGTGGATTAAATATATTGATCTATAGAGAAACAATGCCCTGACACTAATCCCACCCCAAACCCAAACATAACCCTGCCCATAACCCTGACTGAAACCACCTAACCCTATCCTAACCCTACCTTAAAGGGATAGTGTTTTTTTTTTTTTTATGTGAATCTTCAGCAGTGTCGTGCATTAACACTGACTTACCCCTGACAGTGTCCTCTGAGCAGAGTTCTGCTCCGGTTCTGTAGCTCACGAAAGTAGGTCTGACAAGTTAGCAGGGACAGTTAATAAAGCTTGTAAACATCCACTTACAAGTGAACAGGCTAATAATAATAGGCATGCAGTGATACGAATCGACAGAAAATAGCACCAAGCAAATTAGACTTCAGACTTTTTCGTTGTTTTGTGATGCAAATATATCACTTTTTGGACAAATATTGTTTTGAGAAGAAAAACAAGCTTTATTAACTGTCCCCGCTAACTTGTCAGACCTACTTTCATGAGCTACAGAACCGGAGCAGAACTGGGCTCAGAGGATACTGTCAGGGGTAAGTCAGTGTTAATGCATGACACTGCTGAAGGGGGCGCATACAGATTCACATAAAAAATAAAAAAAAAACACTATCCCTTAAAAACGTGAAGATGTTTTTATGGCATTCAGAGCGATTTGTGATACAAGCTTTTATTTTATTTTTATTTATGAGACAGGGACAGTGCACAATATACACTAACCTTAACAGGAGAGATGCTTTTAATGAGCACTGCAGCTGTCATGAATTTTTTGCACATTAAAGAACCCATTTAAAATGCAACTTTACGGCTCTCTTGGACTCTCTTTAGAAGCATGCACACATGTCCTGCACCTGAACATTACTTGCTAGCTCTTACCTGCTGCATGGTCAGGACATTTGTTGAAAACTCAAGGTTACTTAACGTAACGCTGGTTCTTTCATTTTCCATGTATTCCTTTATTTTGAACACTGCAGAAAAAATAAAACATACATGACATATATAACATTATGTATTGTTATGTATGTATTATTATGTATCATACATCTTATCCTCTTTACATTTATTTACAGGATTTTACATTTAATGCTTCCTGCGGTGTATAAACAACAGACTTCTGCAGAAAATAACTTAGAAGTACTCATAGGCTGAGTATCCCTCTCAGGTAATGCTGGATTAACCTGGCTGCCTTAGAATCAGCCATCTCAATTATGACATAGAAAACTTAAAATAAACAGCTTACTAAACAAAATAATGTTTCTAGTTCCAAAAGAAATGTTTCGAAGGATCAACAACTTCATAGCTATGGGTCAGTTGAGACAGCGCAACAAAACCAAAGAACAGCATATAAGGAAGTTTATGCAACTCCAAAATCAGTATCAAACTAACCTCAAGGATCGCACCACATTGAGAATACAGCCTAATTTGTGAACAAAGTCAAGCATCTCCAGTTTGACCGGGATGAGACAATGGTTTCCATGATGTAACCTCTCTTTTCACTTGTATCCCTACATCGGTAGTGGTGGAGGCAGCGAGAAAGAGACTACTGCAGGATACCAAGCTAGAAGAGAGAACCAAACTTTCACCAAATCTGCCAACTGCTGGAAATTTGTTTAAATACCACCTATTTCCAGTTCAAAGGAAACTTCTACAGGCAAATCCACAGCTGTGCAATGGGCTCACCGGTCTCCCCGATCATTGCAAACTTATACATGGAACAATTTGTACAGAGTCCTTTGGCCTCATATCCAGGCACGCCACCCACACATTGGTATCGTTATGTTGATCATTTTTCAAAAATCAAATTTCAAGATTTGGAACCTTTTACTGCACATATCAATTTTGTAGATCTGAACATCAAATTCACCCGTGAAGATGCCAAGGACAACACATTGGCGTTCTTAGATTGTGCAGTAACGATAGGAGAAGACCGGCGACTCCAAGTAGAAGTCTTCAGGAACCCACACACACAGACCAATACACCACCCACTGCAGCACAAACTGGGGGTGATTCGGACATTACAACACAGTGTCCAAGTGGTTCCCACAAGCACAGAGGGTAAGGAGAAAGAAGAACAACATGTGCAGGAAGCCCTCTCTGTTTGTGGATATCCTAAATGGGCTGTCAACAAAACCAAGAGAGACAAGGGCAAGAAACAAGACAACAGAGAACCCGGACCCAGGATGAAAGGGGTAGTGATTCCTTACCTGGCCGGTGTTTCTAAAAACTACAGAGGATTTTCAGACATTGGATGGATGGATGAAATCCCAGTTTATTTAAAACCTACAAACACTTTAAGACAAAAACTAGTGCACCCAAAGGACAAAACACCAAGCCACAAACAAAGCAATGTGATCTACTCCATTCAGTGTAGTGAAGACTGCAGTGAGCGCTACATTGGAGAAACAAAACAGCCACTTCACAAGAGGATGTACCAACACAGACGGGCGTGCCAGAGTGGACCGTCATCTGCCGTACATCTTCACCTAGAAGCCACGGGCCATTCTTTTGAGGACAGTGAGGTTCAGATCTTGGCCAGGGAAAATAATTGGTTTGAGAGGGGAGTTAAAGAGGCTATTTTTTTGTCAAAAAAGAGAATCCTTCTTTAAACAGAAATGGTGGAGTCAGACATAATTTGTCTCCCATCTATAATTCCATTCTCAAACCTAAATCAAAACAAACAAAGGAAACAATAGGGCAGACAGGTCGGGGCCAGGGGTGTGAAAACAGTCGTTTAGGGGTTGAATAGGTATGCTAAACTAGACGCCAGAGAAACTGGAAAAAAAACAAAAGACAGAAACTCAAAACAAAGACGTGAGATAGTTTCAGAATAATTTCATTGTAGTTAGCTCCTCCCTGCAGCGAGATATAAGCAGTGTCCTTCAGCACTAACCAGAACTGACGAATCTACTAGGATGAGCGGTGAAACGTTTGACCAAACAAACTTTGTCCAGTTGACAAATTGAATTTCTCCTTTTGCCATAAAACCTTTATTGAACTTTACCATAAAAGATAAGGTTAAATACTATAAAGGGTGTAATTAAAGGGTACCTCATCCCACCAGAGTGCCAGATTTATGTATTGTTGTTTGTGTCTTGTCTTTGTCCAGTTAATTGCCGGCTTTTCCGTACAAATATCTTTTCTCTGGTTTTCATTTAAATTACACACCACTCCATAGCCGTTTTCAAATGTAGTCGCGGTCTGCAGTCAAGACGGCGCATACTCGCTCGGTCCTTAGTGCACTACGTTTCTCACATGGCCGTCTGCGAAATGGAACAAGTCCCGCCTCAGCTCAATGAGCCGGGTGGTCTGCTCTTTGTTCCCTAAAGCAAAAAATATTGCGACTAGTAATACTTGGAATTGGGACATGGCCAATGTTCCCCCTAATTTTTAATGTGTCTGAGCAAACACATCAACTCCCTGAGCGCTCCTTGGAGCCCTGTGCGCGACATCCGAAATGCCCCCCCCCCCACAGCTCGCACTTTGCAGATATAAAAAAATGACCCCGCGGCTGAATAAAAAGCGAAGATCTGCTAAAAGCTCTTTCATCCCTGTGCGCTGAGAATGTGCGAGCAGTGCGCAGCTTAGAGTAAACATTGGACATGGCTACACTGTAGAATATCCAGCATTACAACAGCAAAGGAAATATAAGTGTAAGGGGAAAAGCATGTGAACGGTAAAACAGGTGCCGTGATCTATGCCGTTACGGCTACCGTCACACATGTTTAGCGTAGTTTATGAAGAGTTTCATGTAGCATAGTTGTAGGTGAGGTGAACCAGTACGTATATTTTATAGTGATGTCGCAACTCTCACTTGTGGATGTCGCTGGCGAGTTGGTCTTTGTAGTCATATATCCTCCCGCGCTGTGCATGCTGGGGCTTTTAAGTGTGCGAAGCGTGCATGTTTGCACGCTTGGTCCACGCCCCGATTTCCATGGAAACGACTGCGCTGTTCAGAGCTCATCTTATCTGTGCAGGAGACAAAAACGAATGGAACGGCGGTTGTTGCGCCGGATATGACGCACATCCCCCTCCAAGGATGCTCACAAGCGTGCAGTCGCTGAATTGGAAAACGGCTCATAAGAACCTAGAACTGGTCCAGTAGCTGCTATCCTCTGCCTAACAGCAGGGGTGCTACATTTGCATGCATGGTCTGGGTTTGCATGTTCTCGTGTCTGGGTGGGTTTCCTCCGGGCACTCCGTTTTTTTGGTAATTATTTTATTTCGAGCTTGCCATACATTTGTAAACAAAAAGGTACAGAAGTATACATCCTGCACAGCCAATTCAATTGATTCAGACATTGAAAAAAAATTATAAATGCTCAAATGGAGTGGGTAGAAGATAAACTTGTTTAACCAACCCCATCTTCAGAAAACTACTACCACAAAACAAAAGATGCTTCCTAGTTCGCAGCCAATGCCTCAAAAATAATTAGTGTAATGATGTGCGTAAAACCACACACACAGACCCATAAATCTATTTACAAAAGTACAGACACACATTACCACTGGTAACAGTAGTATTTAGGAACACCATCAATGGTAAATAAGGAGTACCATAAGGTAATTGTAGACACATGACATAATCTTAAACAGATTTAAAAATACCAACAACGGTAATACAGAATACCACAAGGGTAATTAGAGATATGTGACATGAATACATGAGACATGAGTATTAGATGTTATTTTCTCTGCACTGTGACCACACACTTTGTTTAAAGAGAGATTTAAAATGATAAATACTTTGACATTGCTTATGTTCCAGCCCCAAACTGTTCCACAATTGTACTCCACACACTGACACTGAAAAGCTTATTGTCAGAAAGAGCAAGGCCAGAGGACCAAAGAGCAGACCCGGAGACAGAAATGTTAAACGAAGTTCTGTTTATTAAAAGGGCAGAGGTGAAGGCAGGGGTTGAGACAACAATCAGCAATTGAAACAGGCAGGGTTCAGGGCACACGTGGTAAAGCTCAAGTAGAAAATAGTCCTCAAAGAAGTAAAAAAAAAAACACAGGAAATCCTTACATGGCAAAAAGTTCTAAAAATAGTCAAAAAACAAAGGCAAGATTCTCAAACAAAATAACAAAAAGATCCAAAAACAGGCAAAAACTCACATGGCAAGGATAACAGACTTGGCAAGGCATGAGCAGAGCAGAAACAACAGTCTCGAAATGAGCATTGTCCTTGGGTGGGTTGAAAATCTGTGACTAACGAGGGGATTGGGAACAGGTGTAGCAGGCTGTGGTTGGAGATTGGCTGTTGGTGGAGTGGTGTGAGTCAGGCCAGTGAGTCAGTGGCCGTTTCCCAATTCAGCGACGGCACGCTTGTGAGTGTGCACTCGGTCTGTCGTTGAGATGGCGCACACTCGCTCTGTCCTTAGTGCACTACGTTTCTCACATGGCCGTCTGCGAAATTGAACAAGTCCCGCCTCAGCTCAATGAGCCGGGTGGTCTTCTCCTTGTTCCCTAAAGACCAAAATATAATTCTATTGCGACTAGTAATACTTGGAATTGGGACATGGCCAATGTTCTCCCTAATTTTTAATGTGTCTGAGCAAACACACACTAACTCCACATCCGAAATGCCCCATCCCCCCGCTGTGCAACAGGGGAACTCCCTTCCTGGTGCGTAACAGGGATTCCCCTGGCAGCGTGCTGCGTGATTCGGCTTTATTCTTCCGCACTGGAAAATAGTTCCCACCCAAAATGACCAAGGCAAGCTCTCCGTGTTGATTTGCACATTTATTTGCACTCGATATGAATGCGCACTACACAGAAAGTAATTGGGAAACGCATCGAGCAAATTAATTCCTTTTGGCCGAAATCTTTCTCTGGCGACGTTAGACTCCAGTCTAAGGCGGAGGAGCAGCAGATACCGCGGCGGTCAGTGGCAACAGACTCGGACAATGGCTGGATGAGCAGGAAAACGCTTTCCACCACTTATTTTAGTCTCTGGACTGTGGGGAGATGCCCAAATTTGACCTGGGGGTGGCATATCCCTTTAATAACTTTGATTGAAGAAACAGAGCATTTGTATGTTCATAATAGCCTGCGCACAACTCTTTTTTGTAATAGAAAGAGAGATTGTAGAAGAAGTGATTTTATTGATCTCACACTGGAGAAATTCTTTTCTGCATTTAACCCATCCTGTTATTAGGAGCAGTGGGCAGCACATTACTGCCCGGGGACCATCTCCATGATCTTCTTGCTCGGCTTGGTCAGGACCACAGCTGGAGGATTTTACCTATGGTGTATGTTTTGGGTTGGTGGGGGAAACTGGGGTGCCCAGAGGAAACCCACCCAGACATGGCGAGAACATGCAAACTCCACACAGAAAGGCTCGGGCGATCCAAATCTTACGGCCATACCAACGTGCCACACGGGGATCAAACCCAGAGCCTTCTTGCTGTGAAGCGTGAGTGCTAGCCATATAATTTACCCCATATTTCAACACAATAAATTAAGTATGGAAGAATCAGAAACAGTACAGTGTGTGGAGCGCATTATAGTCAAGATCGTGTTTGGCTCTGTTAATTATTGCAAGGCTTTTAGAGATTTTTGGCTGTACATGTCTGATGTGAGTTTTCCACCTTAATTTGTTGTCAATTATCACACCCAAAAATTTTATTTCCTCAACATAATCAATTCTTACACCATTAATCTCAATCTGTTTGACAATCTTGGATTTAAAATTGTCAAAGAGCGTTGCTTTGGTTTTATCTAGATTTAAGGATAATTTATTAGTTTCCATCAATTTTTTAATTTGTTATAATTCTGCGTTTACTGTGTTAATGAGTTCATTAAGATTATTGTGGCTATAGAAGATGTTAGTGTCATCTGCAAACAAAACATGCACCATCAACCCAAAACATGCACCATAGGTAAAATCCTCCAGCTTAGGTCCTGACCAATGTGCTGCCCACTGCTCCTAATAACAGGATGGGTTAAACGCAGAGAACAATTTCTCCTGCTGTGTGAGATCAATAAAGTCACTTCTTCTTCTAAATGTAACTTTTTGTATTTATGTCCAATGTCTGTAAACAACGGCCATGAATTTTATTGCAACCTTTTTGTTAATTAAAAAAAACAAAAAAACTTTGCTGCCTCTTAGGAGGAAAAGGTTTTTAATCTCATTGGACTTTCCTGGTTAAATAAAGGTTAAATAAAAATGTGTATGTGTGTTATTGTTGTAATTATTTTTTAATATTCATAAAAATAATAATTTTTTAATAATTTCTTTTCTTTTACTGCTTTTGAAAAATCTCCGACCCACTTCCGGTCTCCACTTCCTGCGTGGCAGAATCTGCATAAAACTGCTCGCCGTTTTATGAATTCTACTTCAAAAATTCTCATACTCAATTGAGAGTGACCTAACACTGCTTTTTATATAATGTTTTCCCAAAAACTTGCCAACTAGCGCAGAAACGGATACATTAAGCAAAATGATAACTTCCGGGTTTTCCCGCGATCTCGTTGGAGCATGTCCAGCGACCGTCCAATCAGTTTAAAGTCTTTTGAATCTACAACGCGGTCCGGAGCGTCTGGGTTTCCTCCGGGCACTCGGGTTTTCCCCATCAACCCAAAACATGCGCCATAGGTAAAATCCTCCAGCTGAGGTCCTGAGTCAGGACTCCTGACCAAACTGAAACAAGAAGATCATGGAGATGGTCCCCGGGCGCAGTAATGTGCTGCATGGAGAGGAGATCTGGTGAGTCTCGCTAGCATTTAGCTTAGCACTTAGCATGCTAGCCTTAGCCTAGCTTAGCTTAGTGTTTCTAGACTGTCCGTAAGTGTTTGCTCGAAATTCATGTCACCAAAAATAGACCATTAGACTCGAAATGGCCTGAAAGGTGCTCCTATTGTAAACTCAAGTCTCCTCCTCCGCCACAAGGGGCGCTGTGATAAAAATGACAGAGCCCCGAGCCACAGGAAGTGGCTGTTAGCACGTGTTAGCGCCTGGACAAACTACACAAAAAACCTTGTGTTTTTCTGAATTCTACGCCAAAAATTCTCAAACTCAATGGATAGTGACCTAACACTATACTTTAGCTAATGCATGTGGCAAAAACTTGCTAACTAGCGCAGAAACAGCTAAATTAAGCAAAACTAATCACTTCGGGCAAGACTGGTGAGTCCCGCTAGCATTTAGCTTAGCACTCATTCACTTACAATGTATTAGCCTAGCTAATCCGCATCCATGTGTTTCTAATGGAGCGGTTTGATGCCTGTTTTCTCAAAATGTACATTGTTGATTTAAGTGCAATTAATGTTGAATATTCAGGTAACTATTTGCTGTTATTACTGTCCTGTTTGTACAAATTCATGCACTTTTAATGCATTTTTAAGGCCCAAACCGGATAGTTGTTTGGTTTACATTCACTTTAAAGTTACACTATGCAATTTTACATTTGATAGCACTCAGTACTTGAATCACAAATACTTTAATATAGAATCAAATCATTGATGTTATTATTAACTGCATTGAATTGCTAGCAACTTGAACTTAATTTTTCTGTACAATTAGACATATTTATATTGAAATATTACTAGTAATATTACTACTACCATATTTTTCGGACTATAAGTCGCTGTTTTTTTCATAGTTTGGCCATGGGTGCGACTTATACTCCGGAGCGACTTATGTGTGAAAAATTACATGTGAAATGATATTATTATATCATTTCACATGTAATTTTCACACTAAACCGCAAGAGGGCGCCATAGGCCTGTGTTGATAATTATATCATTTCAGATGTTATTTTCACACCAAACCGCAAGATGGCGCGCTAGGCCTGTGTTGATAATTTCAACACTGCCATTCTGAATACAACTGAGAAGGGCTAAACAAAAATGGCACTGAAAAGAAAGTCATATTCTGATAGTTTGGTAAACTTGTTAGCATGTTCTTTATGGTAGAGTTATCTGAATAACTCTTAATATGTTACGTCGTTACTGACATTACCAGGCATGTCTGTCATGTAACGTTAGTATTCCATACACTTATTCAGCCTGTTGTTCTCTATTTTATTTTTATTTTAAAATAAATAAATAAAGATGACATGTATGTTTTTGGTGTTGGATTTTATCAAATAAATTTCCCCCAAAATGCGACTTATACTCCAACTTATATATGTTTTTTTCTTCTTAATTATGCATTTTTTGGCTGGTGCGACTTATACTCCGAAAAATACGGTACTAGTACTAGTATTAATAAAATTATAAGTAATATTCAGTCAAACAATATCTATAAGCGCTTTTCATACAGAAAATGGTTATTTGCTATTTTTATTCATTTTGTTCTATTTTTGACTGTTTTATGGACTTATTTTATTGTATTGCTCTGTGAAGCGTCTTTGTGTCATGAAAAGCAATATATAAATAAAAATTATTATCATTATTAGAAACCTCTGTGTATGCATGCATACTGGTTTAGCACATCATAATGTTGCATTTGTGTGTCATTTTGTCTTTTTAAGAATGGAGAATACGTTTTGTTGCAAGAACTCCCAGAATCGTGGTGCTGGTCACTGGACTCTGGAGAATCTTCTGTTGTTTGGCCTTCAGTCTCGTCAGATCTTCAGTGGAGCTGAGCTGCTTCTCAGGAATAACTTGACTCATTCACTGCCACACCAAGGTTTGGGTAAAACGAGAAATTTTCCTCTGGATCTAAGAACATTAAAGGAGCAGATACCAAAATTGGACATACTGCTAAAGGACAAATGAATAATTTCCCAGACTTTTGAGCATTTATGAGACACATTTATGTTATTGTTTGGCGAAATTTGATTATTCCTTTGAAAACCTTTTATTGAACTTTAACATAAAAGATGATGAGGTTTAAACACTATAAAGGTGTAATTAAAGAGCACCTCATCCCACCGGACTGCCAAGTTTAGGTATTATTGTTTTGTCTTTGTCCAGTAAACTGCCGGCTTTTGCGTATAAATATTTTGTCTCTGGTTCTCGTTTTAAATTGCACACCACTCCGTAAGAACCTAGAACTGGTCCAGTAGCTTATTATCCTCTGCCTAACAGCATATTTGTAAATACAGTGGTACCTCACCTTACGAAAGACCCAACAAACGAAAATTCAAAGTTACGAAACGCCTTCACGGGAAATCTCAAAAATTCAAATAATGCGTGCTCAGCCACACACATTATACGCTTTTCTCAGACTGGATTTAAACTTTTCTCACATTTGTCTCTCGTTTAAACACTCAAACTTTCATAGATTTTCACCAAAATGTATTAATGGTGAAGTGTGGGGGGAAGGGGGAGGGCGGAGAAGTGTGCGTGCGGACATGTGTGTGATAGCGCAGCATGACCCGCCGCGGGGCTGCAAGCACGAGACCCGTGCTCAAACCGTGCCTCCTCTAAACCAGGATTAAACCACCGTGGCTCTTGCCTGCGTTCGTTCATGAGCTCAGACTGCGTGCGGGGAGGCACCTCCCCTCCCCTCCTCGCTGCTCGCCTCAGCCGTGACTCGTGAGGTACACCGGCAGAGCTAGCACGAAACCAGGAAATAGACCCGCACGCAGCGCTTTAATCCACCTGGTCTAGTCCTGGTTTAGTCCTGGTTTAGTCCAGGTTTAGTCCTGGTCCCAGGGATGAAAGAGTTCCGTATTTCAGCGGATCTCCGCTTTTTTTTCAGCTGCGGGGTTTTTTAAAATTTTTTAATTTTTTTTTTTTTTTACATCTGTGCAAATTCGTTGAGAAAGATTTTGGGTGTATATATATGTATAGTTGTGTTTAGGGTCGCCAACCGTCCCTTGAAAAACAGAATCGTCCCGTATTCAGAACAAAAGTACGTGTATCTCGTATTAAACCTCGTATTATAAACTGCGGGCCGCGCAAGCCCGTATCTGGAGCCGCGCACCGAGCGAGTGAGCCTGTACCATTGTGTGTACACAGGTTAAACTTTATAAAACATCCTATACCTCATCCTACCTGCCCATGCCTCACTTAACGCGTCGCTCCTCGCTTTTTCACCTGCGCCTTTTAGCGCGCATATCATAGCTCCTCCTCAATACGCTCTGATTAGACAAAGTGCAAAGCAAAAACAAATCCAATATATAGTACTAGTAGGCCTACCTGTTAATAAAATGTGTTTTTTTTGTTTGTACTTTTATGTACAGTTTTACTTTATTGCTAAAATATAGCATATAGAAATCCAAATTTCAGAAATTTAAAATTTTTCCTGGGGGGGGGGACTTTCCACTTTTTTTTATGATTGGCCACTTTCATCCCTGTGGTCCAGTCCAGGTTTAGACCTTGGTCTAGACCTGGTTTATTCCACGTTTAGTCCTGGCTCTACAGTCTCTTAGCCAATCAGGACGCAGAACACAGTCTTGCACTATAAAAAAAAGTTACACTATAAAATAAAACTTGGAACGGGGCCTTGGAACGAATCAGGCTTTTTCCATTGAAATAGCTACTCAACTTATGAAAAATTCACATTACGAAACCACTTCTGGAACGAATTAATTTCGTAAGGTGAGGTACCACTGTATGTATTAATTTTGATTGCCACAAATGCCATGGCAGGTGTCACTACCGAGACCCACCGCACCTGATCTGGCCTTTCCTGCAGCAGCTGTCTTCTGCCATCATCGGCTGATAGATGACCTCCTGGCCATTTACACCGGCGAGTGGAGACGGGACACCATGGGAATTCCCCTGTTTGACGACCACATCCGCGGCATCTTGCCGGAGCAGAAACGCCACCTCCGCTGCATCCGCCGGATGTGGAGCTCTTCATTATCAGGTAAATTCCTCACTGTGTCCTTACACATTTAACGTGTGTGTGTGTGTGGTGAGAGTGATTGATGTAACACTTTATCTCATCTTCATGTCCTCAGGAGACAGCGCCAGTGCCTGGCACTTTCAGACATTGCTCCTGGATGAGTTGGTGCGGTGGAATGCGACCGTGACCGTTCCTCCACCAGGCAACTTCCCTGAGCCTCAGAGGGAGCCGTGGTCATGGGCTCCGACTGACGAAGCGTGCGTGCGTGCGTGCGCGCGTGCGTGCGTGCGTGCAGGACTATAGAGGACCAGATGGCCTGGCTGAGCTGGCCAGAGCCTTGGCGGAGCTGCAAGAGGGGGTAGATCGTTTGATTGTGTGAGGAAAATAATCTTTGTTATGTAATACGTCAAAGGTCGCTGATGTCCTGTTCTTGTGTTATCAATCAATAGTTACCAATACATTGAGGTTTACGACAACTATGGCTGATTTATGCTGATTCAGTTGAAAAACCTAGAAGACGTGGTCTTTTAAACTGGACTTTGCCTGTGTTTTACTACCATGTTATGTATGTTATGTTTGCATAAGTTCATTCCTGAGGGTCCTAGTTTGAGTTAATGGTTAACTACTCTGTAGGTTAAATTTAGCTCAGTTCTGTACCAAGACTATAGGAGACGACATGGGAGACGACAGGACATCTGAAGAATCATGTCTGTATCCTCTGCTGATCAACATTAAAGTGCCTGCATTTTTCCTACGAGGTCTTGAGAATTTCTTCCAACAATTTGGTGACCCCGACGTGATAGAACTATGCAGAAAGGACCAGGCCGTCGTCTCCCCCAAAGGCCCCTTTGAGAAACAACGCATCCAGAGAGCTCTACAAAAACGGTATGGCAGTGCCTTTTTCAAAGAATATCTGTCACATTGGCCAAAACCAAAATTATATGTGATGTTTTGTGAGGGACCTTTGTAATAAATTAAGTGGTAATTTAAAAAAAACAATATAAAATCAGTAATTAAGAAGTCCGTGTTTGTACGCCAACACGTGAGAAAAGAAGGAGCGTAGAATCAAAATAATAATGAGCGTTTAAGCTTTAAATTTGATAAAGCGTGATTAAAAAACAAAGTTATTAATTAAGTTCCGTGTTTATTGCTTTGCACGAGAGAGAAAAAAGCGGATTTTGTAAGAAAAACACTTTTGTGGTTAAACTTTACACAAAAAGAAATAACAAAAACTCCTAATTTGAGTTTACAAAAAAAGGAATTCCAAAAGTAACATTATTGGTGTTTTTGATTGCCTTAAGCTCTCAAGACACCCAAGATGCAGAAGTAACAGTTCGAAGAACATGACGTCACTTGCTTCTGTAAAATTGGCCGAAGGTCAATTGTCCAACTAAACGCAACTAATACAAATTGACAGACACTCGTAGCATACTCAGTCTTATAGGGGATGCGCAATTTTGTTTGTGACGAAATTAATAATACTTTGGTACAGGAAACTGATGTGACCAAAGTTAAAATTGAGTTGTACTCGGAAAAACCGACCTAAATCACAAGCAGGTTGTCTTTGTATGATTTTCCCCGTCTGGTAGTACTGTTACGAGAGCGTCATCAAAAGTTTGTGAAAAAGAAATACACTTGAAACTAAAAGCTGAGCTTGTAAAGGAGATTACAGAAAAAGCTGAAAATATAACGAAAAGTCTGTGTTCGGTTAATTCCACCAAAATTACGCAGATACTGAAAAAATTAAAAGACGAGTATGACACATTTAGAATTACCTGGGAGATTTGTTTCTTGGTGTCGATTTAAAGAGGAAGACAGTATAAATGAATCGTTCAAATTGATGGCACTTTGTAAATGGTTTAAATTATTAAGAAGCACTTATTTGAGCAAGCATGAGATGAGGTGTTCAGAGTTGTTTATGATGGATAAAACCCAGTTTTGATTTGAGTTAAATATTGGCTATGGTGGTTTATGTAAAGTTTTGTTGAAAGCTTTGATTATAAATAAAATGTGATAGAAGAATGTTGAAAGATAAGAATTATGGCATTTATTGGAGAGATGTTTGTGGAAATTCTGGTTGTGTGAGTGTCATGATCTTACAAATGATACTTGGATCAAATAATTCTGTATTTATTGAGTAATTTAAAATTGCATGTTCTTAGAAATAAATTGCATGTTCTTAAAATTCGGAATAAGTCTCTGAAATTATTGCACGTCCTGGAATATTTGGAGAATAATCTGAAACGGTAGATTTTTCTATTTACTGAAAATTGTCTTGTTTTGGCGAATCTCAATTAAAAGTCTTGCATTGTGTAATTTACTTAAACCAATAAATTCTAAATTTAATACAATTGTAAATATTTTAAATTCAGCTCACAAAGATTTGCTAGCTTAATCAATTTCATGGGAATAATAAATTTTGTTATGAGTGTTTGTCTATTTGCCTGCGGTCTCTCTGAGTGTGTGTGTGTGTGAGTGTATGAGCGGCAGTGAGCAGAGAGGTCAAGAGGTCACAGGGAAAGATATGAGCTCGTAATTTAGCTCTATTAATGTTGTTGTTCTTGTTAATGTTGTAAGAGTTGAGAAAAAGGAATTAGAAAAATTAGGGACAAGGAAAGGATAGTGTCAATCTGTATTTTGAGTGTTATGTGGGAATTAAAGAAAGCGCTTTGTTGCTTCAGGCTCGGAGCGCCTCTGGTCTGTATGTTTGCTCAGTACGAGTTGGACTAGTTTGAGTTTAAAGGAGCAGTGTGAGAATTACTCTTTGCACGGTGCCATCAATGAACGAAATAATAAATAAATAAGAAACAGTTTAAGCTATTGACAGCATTGCAATTATTAAAGTAAATATCTTATCGGCAATCAGGCCCTAAAACAATTGAGGAGGTAGATACATTTTAAAATTTAACACAAATAATTGGAGTATAGAGGTTTAAATTGCTCAAAGTTATTTTTAATTTATTACAGTTCATTTTTTCGGGTACAATTCAAAAATATAAAAGGTTATATCACCTGTCACATTAAAGGAGGTACTGGATAAACTAATTGCTTTTGTAATTAACTTAAGATTGGGAGTTTTTTTTGTTTTATCTAAATTAAATATTAATAAAATAATTATTTTCAAAATTCTACGTTTACTCCTGCGCTACTTTTCTCTCTCTTTGTTGCAGAAGCTTAAAACTTAATAGCTGCAATTCGGACCGTCCCGCAGACAACAAAACGTGACGGACACATATTCTAATTGAGGCAAAAAAACTGTGCGTAAATCAGGTGATTAAAATTTTAAATTAAATATTTTAAACTAATTATAACCCGAAGTCACAATTATCTAAATCAAATTTCTTCTCCCTTCTAGAGAACTGTCTATAGAACGGAGAAGCCCCCAAGAATTAAATTTTTTAGAGCCAAAGGTAGAATCAAAAGTACACAGTACTCAAAATAGCGATACATTCACTAAAAAGCCATAAACCGGACGTTGTGCCCAAAATTTGTATAATAAATAAATAATTCAACTTAAAAAAAAAACAAATTACCACAAAATGTCCTCACACTTTATCATGGTTGGCCAGTTGACAGAATATTGGTTGAATAAAGCACTCCAGGATGAAGCGGACCCCAAACAAGCCCGAGCAAATCAAACTGAAATCAAAACCCTGATTAAAAATTCACCAAAAAGAAGATGATACACGGAGGGGAGGATGCCATCGGCCCAACTGATGAGCAGTGGAAGAACATCAAAGACTATTACAAAGAAAAAATACAACAATGCAAACTGGAGCCTAAACAAAATGCCATCCTGTATAAAGTAAACCGCCTAAACATACAGAAGATCAAAAACGACTCCAATCGTCAAGCAAAAATACAAAAGCGAGAAGGAACTCAAGATGGTTAAGAAGCTACAAAAATGGGCAGGAGAGCTGAAAGTCCTACAAGACACCAAAGAACTGTCTTCTATCTTGGTCCTAAAGAAAACCGAAAAAGAAGAGGAAATAAAGGAAGATTCAGTGTTAACTCGCAAACAATTCAGAGACTCTTGTTGTGACACCGAAGATGAAAAAGGGTCTGCTGAGAGAAGAGGAAGGTCACACAGAAGAAGTAGAAGGGCATGGGATGAGGACACTGACAGAGAGATTTCTCTATTTGATAACATGTACCGACCACTGTCCGACCCACCTATTGAACGAAGAGATTATTACCACAAGTCACCAAGACCATACCATCCCTTACCCTACACCAGCGGCAAGCTGAGAAGCCCCGATACTAAAGCTGCTACATTCTCGAAGCCCTCCCATTTTGGAGAAGACTCATCCTCCAGGGCAACGCACAAAGTACTGACAGGAGTTTATACTCCCAGCCAGCGGAAGGAACGAGGGCCAAAAGCAAGTGTGTATCCAGTGAGAACAGATGGTCAAACTGTGGTCTATCAGCCATTTTCAATCAAAGACTGGAGTGCTTTGATGTTGACACTTCCAAGACTTACCAAAGGTGGCTTACCATGGCTAAGAGCTCTTTTCAAACAGACGGCAGGAGACCAACTTTGCTGGGGTGATATTCAGGCTGCTCTGACCAAAGCTGCTGACGAAACTGTTGCCAGAAACATCAAAAAAGCTATCGAAAGGAGCTTGAGATATGCACTGTGTAATCAAGAAGGCGTATACAACTATCGTGATGTGCTGGAGAGAGAACTCAGTCAACGCTATCCTTCTGTCGTGACTGAAGAATTGTTGTCAATGCAAATGAAAGACAACGAAGACTACTACAGTTACAAACAACGTGCTACTAATCTATACCATGATGCCACAGGAGAGCGGATCGATGCCAGAGCAGGAATGTCAGTCATCTATCGCTCAGCTCTGGTGAAAGGTATGCCAAAAGCAGTGCAAGACGCTTTGGACGATGTGATGGGCATATACACTAAATCTGATGATGAGTTCGATGCACACTGCAGCCATCAAATAAACAAGTACCAGAGGGGTAAAAAAGAGGCCGAGGAGAAGAAGCAAGAGCTGGAACTGGCCACTATGAAACTCCAACTGCAGAAATACCAAAATGAACTCAAAGAAGAACAAGCAGCAGGAATTTAAGAAACCATCAATGGACTACTGGAACCAGGATGAAGCTGCCTATGCAGAACCGGATGCTGAAACCGATGAACAGCTTGATGACCCCATCCGACCCTCCGCTGTTGAGGCTCCAGAAGGGGAGGAAAAAGGGAGGAGATCGAGGAGATAGAGAAGAAAAAGGACAGTATAGGCCATATTATGATAATTTGTTAAATTTACAATGTGTAATCTTGACTACGCTGATTATATTATTCTCTGTCGTTATAGTATGGGGATATATTCTACTGACTGAGACTGATCTCGGACGGCTGGCAAACAACACGACAACCACAACGACCACTCACGGCACGACCAACTCAGCCAACTATATGGGTAAGACACAAGGAGCACTAAAAAGGGCAAAATGAGAACTTCCTAAAATTTCCAGAATTGAAAAATATTGCTATGAAGGCCAAACATGTAATGTTTTATTCGACGTATGTGAAATATTGGACTGTATGTTAAACATACCCGCTATAGATTATGTTTTTAATACCCAAATTGTTTGTAAAGACACTTGTCTGACCAGAGCTAATAATTATGAGGACCACAGGGTCACAAACAATACCAGAGCAATTTCTAGTACGGACGATCATCATAATACAGACCAAGGTGATTTTAGAACTGATCAACAGCAGAGAATTACCCTGACAAAGATCAGGAAAGATGAGGCATCTTATCAAGCAGATCTAAAGCATTGCAGAGGGAGTAAATCCCCTACTCAGCGATGCAACTATCAATTCAAAATCCAGAAGTTAGTGATTTAGGAATATATGCTATAGGTTTCCAGTGCTCAAAAATCCCCACTGTTTTATGTAATCGGAGAATCAATTTAAATTTTGAAGGCTATATCCACATAACCATATTAGTAATTAATAAGATTGCTCCAGTGAATGAAATAAATTCTTTGACTGAAGCAATACAAATAGAGACAGGATTGGAAATGACAGAAAACACTTGGTTAAAATGAGTACATTATACGGCCCATACTCTGACCATAGAAGATTGTATTGTATGTTCGACTGCCAGACCACAACTAACTACTGCATCCATACCATCAGATATTTGGTGGTTATGTGCAGACTTCCGTCTGTATGCAATGCTATCTCCAACATGGTCAGGTGTGTGTGTGCCAATTATGCTAATTATCCCATTCACTATAGGGCCTACAGATTAATTGAATTTAAAACCGACCCAAGTTCTATATAAAACTGGACCGGACCATGTTCAAAAGAGGTCCTTGTCCCCACAGCCTAAAGAAACTCTGGTGTACTTGAATATGCCTGGACAAGTTGGTTTCATAAAATGTTTGGCCCATGGGCTGCGACAATTGTCTCCATTATCACTACCATAGTGACTGCAATTGCTATTTTAATTGTAATTGGCTGTTGCGTTGTCCCTTGCCTCAGAGGTTTAATAGAGTAATTTTGACTTACTGATACATCAATCTAGTCTGATCAAAACTGAACGAATTAAGTTTTGGCTGAATAAATAAATGATCTAAATTTTAAGCCCTAAGGTGTTGCTCCTTGTGACTTATTCTGCCGTCCGAGTTTTGTACAATGATTTACATGATATATTGACATAAAGACATTGAGATGTGTTATGCTCTATGAATGCTAAGGTTAAAATTGTTATGTTTAGATGATTAATTTTATTTGTAGAGGGAGCGTCTTGCCACTCTACTATGTAAGTGTGATCACATGTGTTTATGTGATCAAAGAGAGGAGTCTGTGAGGAAAATAATCTTTGTTATGTAATACGTCAAAGGTCGCTGATGTCCTGTTCTTGTGTTATCAATCAATAGTTACCAATACATTGAGGTTTACGACAACTATGGCTGATTTATGCTGATTCAGTTGAAAAACCTAGAAGACGTGGTCTTTTAAACTGGACTTTGCCTGTGTTTTACTACCATGTTATGTATGTTATGTTTGCATAAGTTCATTCCTGAGGGTCCTAGTTTGAGTTAATGGTTAACTACTCTGTAGGTTAAATTTAGCTCAGTTCTGTACCAAGACTATAGGAGACGACATGGGAGACGACAGGACATCTGAAGAATCATGTCTGTATCCTCTGCTGATCAACATTAAAGTGCCTGCATTTTTCCTACGAGGTCTTGAGAATTTCTTCCAACAATTGCCCTATACGAGGTCTTTTCGCTTCGAGACGAGGCCCGGTGAATTACCCCCCTCGCTACAGGGACGGGCCAACTCCGGGGCGAGTCAAATCAGGCAAGCTTTCCCATCCCTGCATACCTGGGGTGGAAAGCTTAAAACGGTAAGCCCACAGAGTAAATCCACCTGTTACGTTAAAGCAGTTTCATGTTGAAATGTGATGGTGTGTCTTTATAGCTGCCTGACTGGAGAAAGTTCAGGACCTGCCACGGTGTGCACAGAATTGTCTCACCTACACAGCCTCCACTTAAACTCATCGGGGGGTAAGGAGGGGCAGGTGGGATTACATTCTGATGTACTACCACCATATCTGCAACCTTGTGCTGGGCAGTCAGAGGTTGATCGCTCGGGTGCCGATCCAGCTGGGTGAGATCAACCAGAGAACGCTCTCGCAGTGATAGGTTTGTTGTTGGTACAGGTGGTGGACACCAAGGAACAGCACCAGCGGCTCCAGCAGCCCCCTTCTTGCCCTCTCTCGGACACTGTTAGTGAGTCAGCGTCCTATCTTGTCAGCCCCGCCCGCAGCCACACAGCGCCCGACACCGACCAGGGACGCCCCCAGGTGCAACCAGTGTGGCCAGCCTCAGCGGAAGGAAACGGGACACGTTCTACTGTCTGCTGTAATTGAGGACACTGACAAGAAATATGATGCTCCCTTGTTGGTAATGAATTTTACACACATTCTGCTGTGATACACACGTTCTACTGTCTGCTGTTCTCTCACGTTGCTCTCATGTAGCCGTCAGCTAAAAATCCTCTTTCACTTCTGTTCCACTGACAAGTGGATAAACATTTTTGATCATCTAAAAACTTTAGTTCATACTGAAGCTAAATCCAAGAGTCCACAAAAATATTCACTGCAGTTTGATCACAATTAATAATTATTATGTGCCCCCATTTTAGTAGCGCAGTAACACTGAGGGAGGAGTGATGAAGTACTTCTACAGTATACAAAGTACTAACACTGAGGAGGAGTGATGAAGTACTTCTACAGTATACATAGTACTAACACTGAGGGAGGAGTGATGAAGTACTTCTACAGTATACAAAGTACTAACACTGAGGGAGGAGTGATGAAGTACTTCTACAGTATACATAGTACTAACACTGAGGGAGGAGTGATGAAGTACTTCTACAGTATACAAAGTACTAATACTGAGCGGAGGAGTGATGAAGTACTTCTACAGTATACAAAGTACTAACACTGAGGGAGGAGTGATGAAGTACTTCTACAGTATACAAAGTACTAACACTGAGGGAGGAGTGATGAAGTACTTCTACAGTATACAAAGTACTAACACTGAGGGAGGAGTGATGAAGTACTTCTACAGTATACAAAGTACTAACACTGAGGGAGGTGTGATGAAGTACTTCTACGGGATATAAAGTACTAACACTGAGGGAGGAGTGATGAAGTACTTCTACAGTATACAAAGTACTAACACTGAGGGAGGTGTGATGAAGTACTTCTACGGGATACAAAGTACTAACACTGATGAGCCAGTGATGTCATTTTCAGCCAATGAACTTTGAGCAATTGTTAAGCGACATATGATAAAGTACTTCTACAGTATATACAGTACTTCTACAGTATACACAGTACTTCTACAGTATACACAGTACTTCTACAGTACATACAGTACTTCTACAGTATACAAATTACTTCTACAGTACATACAGTATTTCTACAGTACATACAGTACTTCTACAGTACATACAGTACTTGTACAGTACATATAGTACTTCTACAGTACATACAGTACTTCTACAGTACATACAGTACTTCTACAGTATAGAAAGTACTTCTACAGTACATACAGTACTTCTACAGTACAGAAAGTACTTCTACAGTACAGAAAGTACTTCTACAGTACAGAAAATACTCTACAGTACAGAAAATACTTCTACAGTATATAAAGTACTTTTACAGTACATACAGTACTCCTACAGTATATACAGTACTCCTACAGTATACATAGTACTTCTACAGGACATACAGTACTTCTACAGTATACACAGTACTTCTACCTGTTTTGTCAGCTTTAACATCCTGGATCTCAATAACTGCAGGGAATATTTTTGTGGACTTCTACCACGTTGTTCTTTATGATCTTGAGATGAGAAAAAAAAAACACTAAACATGTAAACCCCCCGAGGTTGGAATGGAATTACATTTTAAGGCAACCCCCATGTTTCAGCAGATGGCCTAATGTTCCTCTCATGTTCATTTGTGTTCCTCTCGTGTTCCTCTCGTGTTCCTCTCATGTTCCTCTCATGTTCCTCTCATGTTCCTCTGTGGTTCTTCTCTGATGTTCCTCTCAGGTTCATTGTTACTTGTGGAAGCAATGGAGATGTTCGGATCTGGGAGGGTTTGGATGACAATGACCCAAGATTCATCACTGTGCGAGAGAAGGCCCACTCCCTCAGCCTGAAGGTCAGAACCTCTGCTCCTCTCTGCTTCTGTCTGCTCCTCGCCGTCTGTAATCTCGCCGTCTGTAATCTCGCCGTCTGTAATCTCGCTGTCTATAATCCCTCTATAACAGGCATGGGCAAACTACGGCCCGGGGGCCACATGCGGCCCGTTAAGCTTCTTAATCCGGCCCGTCGAACTTGAAGAAATTATATTAATAAACCTTGTTAATATTTTAATTTCCCTGCAATTCTGGCATTTTCCAATAGCTGGCGCACTAGATACATTGACCTTTGTTGAGGTGGGGCGTTTTGCTCCACTTTTGTGCTTTACTCTTTAACCCCTCAGCCCTCCTGTAATGATGAGCGGAGCTAAGGAATGAAAAGTGGACAGAGAATGTCAAGTGTTTAATAAGGAGTGGAAAAGTTCATATTTTTTCACTGAATACTTATCACCTGCTGTATGCCTGATATGCCAAGAGACTGTAGCGGTTTTTAAAGAATATAATATCAGGTGTCACTTTGCCACAAAACATGCTAACAAGCAGTCAACGAAAGAATGAAAGAACCTGAAGGATAACAGAACTTTCAGTGTTTTAAAATAGTAACTGTAAAAAAAAGCTGTATTTTATTAATAAAATTTCCTGTGTTTTAAGAGTAATTTCAATAAATAGCTAAATACCGTGGAACTTGAAAGATGGACATTTTGTTGTAATGCTTTTTTTTTTTTTTTTTTTTAATTGAAATAAAGCACATGTTTTCTACATATCCAATGTTATTTTTAGTGTTTTTACCAAAACACTAAATCCACCTGCTCCTTGTCCAGGCCTTCTGTCAAATTTTAGAACCCTTTGTGGCCCACGAGTCAAAAAGTTTGCCCACCCCTGCTCTATAATCTCGCTGTCTCTATAATCTCTCTGACTCTGTAATCTGTCTAAAATCTTTCCATTAGACTGCAAATGGCCTGAAACGTGCTCCTAACAACTTTCGACCTCTCTGCGACCTTCTAGCAGAAATTACGGCCAAAAAGGACCATAGCGTTACATCCGCGGCCGGAACTAGAAGCAGTGCAAAATGTTCTCCTGCCCACCCAGTTTTTGCTGCTTGGTCCGCTCCGCGTCCCGCTGTCTGCATGAACACGCGTGCGGCGCACTGCACGTGCTCGCCGCTCCGGGCCGCGTAGCAGGCTCCACGTGAAAGCGCAGTGGAAGCAGCCCGCTGTCCGGCCCATGTGCTCCGGTTCTCGGTGTGTGTGCGTGAAATGTTTTCCCCGATCAATTCATTTTTTTATCATTTCATATCACGGAGCTCTGCGTTAAGCCGCATGTACGACGCACCACACGCACATCCGCCTCCACAATAAAAGCGCGAGTTTTGTTTTTCCAAAATAAAATGTGTTTTTTATTCTGTCTCATTCTCTGGAGTCTGAATCATCTCCACAAGTCACATCCACAAATGTTTTCCCCGATCAATTAATTTTTTTATCATTTCATTTTTATTTCATCATCACTCCAAGGTCCAAGGTCCTGGTTATTTGGTATTTGTAATTTTACTGATGTCATATAGAATGCTGGGCATAGTAATTGGTTAGTAGTAATAGCCTGGCCACACCTTTGATAGGTTAATGCTCTGTTGGCCATACATTAGAACAGCTTCTTAACCACAGGGCCGTGGCCCAAACTTAGGCCATAAGTGCCATCTTGAGGGCTGCAAAAAACTTTGTTTTGCACTAGTGGGCTGCGAGGGCCGCTCTGCACTGGGAAAACTTGGCCTCAACGTCAAACAGGTTAAGAACCCCTGCATTAGAAGAAAAATGTTCCACGTGAAACTCCACACTATGTCCCACCAAAATTTTGAAATGTCCCCCCAATCTGTGCCGTCTAGATCCGGGCCTGGTTACATCATGTAACCCTTTCCTCTCTGGGTGTTTCCATACAACTCACAGTAGAGCTGGACCTAGAACCATATATTTTTGAAATTATAAAAGCATGTAACTTGCATGCTTTTATAATTTGATTGTTCTGGTTTGAGGCCCTGTAATGTTTTCTGCTGTGTCCAGGGGCCCTGTGAAATGTATATTTTGTACTGTAACCCTTCACAGATTAAGGGAGAGAAATATTGTTGATGCCTTAGTTCAAAATAAATGTTGAGAATGTCCTAAAAATAGCCTGGATTCACTGGTTTCATCATAATATGTAGACTAAATAACATTCTGTTATTTAATTTCTTCTGTTCCTTTTAATTTCAAGGTTTCCATGCTGCAAGTGCAACAACTGAGCCAGTCCTCAATTTATTTTCAATAAAGAATGTATTTTGTTATTCAGCATCAATACATTTGTCTGCTTTTTACTAAGCACTATTTTTGACTCCGTGTTATGTATACTATAGCTTATATTCTTAAAGACCCTATTGAAACACTAAAATTCAGGTGAAAAACGCCGCTTATCAATTAATCATTAATCGTTAATCGTTCAATTAGTCGATCGATAAGGTCAATCAACTATATATTAATGAATTAATCGATATTTTGCATCCCTAGTCCCTACCTGGAGCTACTGTGACAAGTAAATTTCTCCTGCATGAGATCAATAATGTCTTGTCGTATCTTTTTCAGGTACACAGCAACCATGCGGGAGAAGGAGAGGCTTCTGTTGGCACCGGGACCAGGTGCTGCAGCAGGTGGACACCAAGGACCAATTATTATCAAAAATACATTTCAGTCATTTAAAAAACCACAATAATATTTACAAAAGTATACAGAAGACACATTGGGGATATGGGCACGGGAACAATCACTACTGGATACAAGGGCTAGGGGACTTGGAGGGGGTGGGCCATGGCAAACAGGTACATGAGGGAAATGCAAGGTGGGCCGAGAAAAAACAGGGGGAACGAAGGGGTTAAAAAAAAAGATTGTCCAAGGCAAAAAAAAAAAAAAGGGGTCCGGGGGAAAGCAAGGGCAATGCAATGTCCAGGTAGAGTCCATATGATGGGATCCAGAGGGAACAGCGGAGGAAGGTAAGGGTCAGAAGTCCAGATGAGGGGAACCAGTTTGAGAAATTGAAAAAAAAGTATAAGTAAAAAAGTATGAAAGTGTCACAAAAATCAGTCTCTTACGGAGTGGAGATGGCGTATGTGGGCGCTGAGGAGCGTTTTGAAGAGGGGCCAGTGCTCTGCTGCACGGCCGTCATGGAGGTGGTGGTTCCGTGCTACAAAGATGGTATACCTGGCCAAGGACAGGACGAGGCGGACGGCGTCCCAGTTGACCTGAGGTCGCTGCCGGACAGGTCCGAAGAGGCAGAACCAGAGCTGGGAGTCATCGACTTCATGGGCCGACTTCATCGGTGAGGGCGTGCACGAGCTTGGACAAGCACAGGGCATTGACAACTAAAACCTTACCTTTGATTTTTAAATTACACAAACACCATAAATTCATGCACGCCTTAACGCTGTTATACAAACCTATCCACAAATTGTCTCTACAGACCGCCTCATCTCTCCCCAGCAGGACACCGAGGACCCTGTAAGAGTCCCCCGCATCCCTGAGGCCCCAGGAGCTCTGGGCGGCCGCGAGGCCTCCGCAGAAAGCCAAGGAGGACTTGTCAAAATTAACTTTGGCGCCTGAAGCCAGGCAGTAAACATTGAGCACGTGAAGAGCCGCGTCGACACTAAAAAAAAAAGAAAAAATATCAGTTCCTCTTCATTTATAACTAGTTTCTCTCTTTTTGAATCTATTTTGCAAGTTGATTGGTAGTATTATTTGATGAGCTTTGTACATAATTTTGAGTAAGTCATATTCTACCAATTGTTTAAATTTTAATGTTTTTAATTGTACAAATATAGGGTTAGTGTGGGCTCTGTATCCACTTCCATTTACCACACGGATAGCACGTTTCTGGAAAAGGAAGATTGGTTCAATGAGTGTTTTACAGGCACTTCCCCACACTTAGACTTAGACTTAGACAAACTTTATTGATCCAAGGGAAATTGTTTTGGGTACGGTAGCTCACTCATCAAATATAATATACAATTTAAAACTGAGGGTAAAAGAACAAAAAGAAAAATAGATGGAATAGCAACCAAAGAGCAATAGACCTGTGTCAGATGAGACACAATTATATACATAAGATAATGGTAACAAATACTATACATGTACAATCAGATTTAAATAGAAAAGTAGTAGAAAATTGTAGTATAATAGTAGTAGTAGTAGTAGTACTAGAAAATACAAAATACAGTAGGGAGTATTATCTGTTACATAAGGTGATTTGTTGTACAGTTGTAGGGAGTATGGTATGAATGTAGTTCTGTATCTCTCACTGTTTGAGCGGAGCTGTAGGAGCCTTTAATACAATAGGTCAAATATGGAACAACCAGTGAGTTATACAAAAGAAACATGGCATTTTCGCTTAGACAGTCCTTCACTTTGTGTAATACAGCTATTGTTTGTGATACTTTTGATTTAACTTGTTCTATGTGTGATTTCCATATCAAATTCAGTTTAAAAAAAAAAGCTGAGGAGCGGGATGGTTTTTAGTATGGAATGAAAATGTTTGAAGACATTTTTACCCAACTAAAGTGAAACCATGATGATTATAAGATGATATTAGGAAACAGAATGGTTAAAGAACTTTAAAATTATGTACAAATCATGTTTAAACAATTACAAGTTAAGGAGGCTGTCTCAAATGTTCTCAGTGTGGATTTAAAGTCCTTCAGTGATTAGATTTTATATTTTATATTTTTGTCTTAGATAGTTTTTTGTTTTGTTTGTTCTTTGTATTTTTAGGGCAGTTTTTTTGGAATTTAGAAGCAAACAGGATTTAAAAAGCCAGTCATTTACTTGTTCCATAGCTGAGGTCAGAATGGAAGCTGAATGGAGCTGCTAAAATACTAACTGGATGATTCTGCGTTTTAGAAAATAATATATTTTTTACACTGCACTGGCCAAGAATTTAAGGGTTAGGGTTTACTAGACCAAAGACTGCTTAATTCTAGTCTAGAGGGAGTTTATTTTAAGATAACTTGTCATGTAAAATGATCTTGCTGCATGGACAGATAATGTCACTAAGTAATTTTTTTCAAGATTCAAACTTAATATTTCAAATTTCCGATTCATAAGATCACATCTATCATTACAGGCAGCTAAAATGTTCATGCATGCTATGGTCCTATCACATATCACATATAATATACTGTCTACACTAAAACCCATAGAGTCACTACACAAACAGACAATCAAAATACTGGATAAAAAAAACATTTACGACATCACCACTACACCATTTTACAAAAACATAAACTGTTAAGTTGGGAGAATGTCGTAAAATATTCAAATCTCTGTCTAATATACAAAGTCAATCATGGTCTGTCATCTCCTCCACTCACTCAGTTCATAAACATTAGGACCACCACACACAGAGTGACCAGAGGGGCGGCCCGAGGAGACTGTATTGTTCCCTTACGTAAAAGTGCACTCAGTCAGAGTGCCTTTTCTGTTACAGACACCCAGGAGTGGAACTCTGTCCCCTCAAACATCAGAGAACTGTCCACATACAACCTGTATAAAAAACATCTAAAAAACTGGTTCATAACACATCAGACCTGTCATCACTAATGTTTATTATTTTCTTTCCTCAAACTCCACTGTGCTGTCTCTTGTGTCTCTGCTGTCTTGCTGTGATGTGTGTGGGATTTCTTAACTGTCGATAATTTTAAAGTTTTAAGTACACTATATTTATCTATTGGATTTATAGTTTTAGCTAAAATTTTACTACTTGTTAATAATTGTATATTGTTCATTGTGTAATTTTATTTTGTTATCATTATTTTTAGGGAGACCATTTTAAGATCTGTCCAGGGACAACAGATGAAAAAGAGCCTTTTGGCTAATTCTGGTGCATTTACAGATATGTTAATTAATGTACACTGTCCCTGTCAAATAAACCAATAAATAAAATAAATAAATCTGACCAAAACCAGCACTCTCTCGTTGTCTATCTCGCTTTTATACTTCATATTTTGTTCCAAATTAGATAATATCAATTTACTCCACAACTCACCACCACACATCTGTTTCTTTGGCGCCATCTAGTGTATAAATGTAAAACAACAGTCATAGTACTGTTGCACAAATATGATTTAATGTTTATATTTTATATTAATATTAATATTTAACCCTAACTCCATAGACTTTTTAAGAAATATTTTGGCTGCATCTTTTATACTGTTGCAATTTAACGCTTGTCAAACCAAAGAAGCGCATTAAACACTCTGAAGTACTCTGAACCAATCGCAGAGCGGAACATTCGCTGAGCCAATCAAACGCTTCGATAAACTGAAGTGATTGACAGCCGTGTCCCATTTCACAGAGCGCGCACGGAAATGGGACCCGCAGAGCGAAGCAGCGGGGCTAGGGACCGAAACACGGTAAAATAGTCACATAATTAGCCGTGGATACAGAGTCTACCGGTCGTGTGTGGGACTGTTGTTACCGGGTGTCATGTGAGTGTTTATTTTGTGTATCCAAACTGCCCGTTTTGTACTTAGAATTGTGTAATGCTAATCGCGAGTTAGTGACTTAGCATGCTAACGCTAACGCTAGCTTAGTTGTAGCTTCTACTGTATATGCAAAAGTATAGACATTTTATTGAATAGAAATGCTAAAGAGACACTTTTTAATGCACAGCGGACCAAGGCCACTCTCTTTGGACCCTGCTGTGGATATTATTTCCTGAAGCCTAAGTTCTGCCTGAGCCATTTGAACTCGGGACTCGGACGTGTCATGTGCCCAGCCTTGTTACTTCCCCACTGATTGGAGCCACGGTTCTGTGAGTAACAGTAAAAACCCTGTGCACAGTTTTATTTTGGCTTGCATAGGAAATGAAGCAACCATTTTTTAGTTTTAAGGCCCCTATGCACCCGAGCAACATCAGGCCTGCAACAAAATTGAACTGAACTGGTTACAAATTTGACTGAAATACAAGGGGTTCTGGGTTTTCATTGTGTCAACTGTACTACCATTCAAAGTGTATTGAACACACAGCTATTTTATTTGTTTTAAAATTCCCTTTAAGTGACTAAATTCCTATGTTCACATTTTACACAGTGAGTGTGTGCCTATTATAATAATAATAATTATTGGTTTATATTTGGAAAGGTTACCTTGGTTTACATACAAACATCAATTCATTTATTCTTAGTGGGTTTAAAATTAAGTAACTCAATTATTACTACTAAGTGGAGGCAAAACAAAACCTTATTTGATGCTCAAGAATTAGATTTATAACGGTATCTCCAGTTTACCAAGCATTATTATTTTTAACTAAAAGTACCCAGGATCCTGCTCATAGTACTACCAATATAGCACCAATACTGTAGCTACATGAGATGGGTGTTACATTTAGTCAGATATTCTGAATCCTATCACTGATGGGAGTTACAGTTCAGTGTCAGAATTTATTCACTGAATCCATGTTGCTTACAGCAGCTTTTGTCTAAATATTGTCTTCTTATCCTCTTCCACAGACATGCCAAAGAATCAAAAGCCAGATGGACACTGGGCTGGTGTTATGCTCCTCTATACTCTGGGAAAATACACATTTTCAACTGGCCAGAGACCCGGATGCAGACATTGGAGGGCAGTATTAGCGAGCTGCTCCAGCCTCCCTCCCCAACAAGGAGATGACGCCTGTCATTTTACCCCAAGATGCTCTTGCTCCTGCCCCTCCAACTCCAACAGTTCCTGAAAGGCCACCAGCAACTAAGGCTACGTTTATATGGCGACGATCAAAACGGAAGACGCAAAAGTGGCATCTCGTCTTCAATTTTTTATCCCCGTTTAGACGAGCGTTCTCAACAGGAAATGTTTGTTTATAAGAAGACGCAAAAGTGGGCGAATTCGATATGCATGCCAGGCCCCTAATATAATGTCAGAGCTACCTTTTTCAGGGCACCGACAGGGCTCTCATTACGGTTGTTTGGCCCTCGGATGTAGGGTCGGAGCTCTTCGCCTTGTTGTGAGCTGTGTCTATCTTGTGTGTGGTTCCCATAGCTCAGTGCAGAAGAGAGAGAGTGCGAGTGTGTGCGCGCAGCTGGGTGCGCGGAGCGGAGGAGCGGGGTCTGTGTGCGTGTCCGCGTGTGCTGGTGACGACCGCAGGGAGAGACTGAGACGGCGACCGGGGTAGTTGGAGAGTAAAAAAAAGTGCTACTCATACAGTGCAGTGAGATAATAAAGCCCCACTCTTCAGCAAAACTGCCTTTTTATTTACATTCTCCAACACTGTAAGCGCACGATGTCCACAAGGGAGTTAACCCCGGAGAGAAAGCTATCTCCGGCCCTGGAGAAGACGATCTCCCCTGTGTCTCCCAACCACGGTTAGGAGACTAGAGCAGGAATGGTTAACAGCTTAATGCAACAAGAGCTTGTTTAGTCATTCTGAAGTTTTCCACCCAAGCACTGTCATCAACTAATCCATTCTCAAAATTGTCCCACCACAGGCTGGTTCTGCCCGGTCTTGTCCAAACTCGCCTCTGTCGCCTGCGACGTATTGTTATTGTTTTTACCGGCTTGGTGCATCCAGTCAGCTGTATGCGACGTGAACATGTTTTGCGCTACTTGCCGTTTAGACGGAGACGCGACCCGGGCCGTCTTCAGAACTCCATACTCTGGAAGGAGTCTTCAGATTTTTGCGGTTTCAGAGCCCGACGGCGCCGCCGCCGTGTAAACGAAAGACACTTCCGATAGAATATTTTGTCGTTTTCAGTCGCAATCGTCCTCGTCTAAACGGCCCCTCAGAGCCAGCGCCAACGACTACTTCTTCCTGCCTCTCCTCCAGCAGCAGCAGCCCCAGGGCCCCCAGTCCAGAATTAAGCCGGGTTATGTTTTTACACAAGGCCACATCCTGTATGAGACAAGTGGGCAGCTGAGGCAGTGATCCTGTTTTTTGTCTTATCAGGGTGGAGATGCAGTGCATTACATACTCAAATGTATATGCTTGAGGGTGTGTCGAGATGGAATATCAACCGCTCAACACAAGCACTGGCCTTGACTGAAACATCCAAGACTAGAATACAATCAACAATCTTTTGTCACCCCTAATTATTGCTGGAGAGCCTATTGCTGTGGAGTACCTGCTGGCGCAGTTCAACAGAGGTGATCTCCTGAGCCAGCAGGGTGATTTCCTTCCAGAGGTCTTGGATGAAGACCCGGAAGAAGAATGTGTGGATGTGACTGCCACACATCACAGACCTTACATTTCAGGTAGCACTATGCCAAGAGCTTGATCCATAAACAGAAAATCTGGACTTTAATTAACTGTTTTTTTATTGTACAACTGACATAATATAAGTGCCTTTTTTTATTAGTCACAGATCACAGATTCTCAGGAATCTGGAAGTGCTGGTCCCGGGTTCACATTTGTCAGAGATGTCAGTGATGCCTCTGTGGGGCCCATCCAATCCCCAATTGAGGAGAGCGACGCCACTGCCAGGACTGTCCAAACCCCCATCTGAGGACAGTGGGCCTGTCACCCTGGTATCTAACCCAACTCTGGTATAGTGGATAAATATATTATTTTCTAATCTTTCTAATTCTAACCCTAACCCTAACCCTTTAATCTGGTGTACTCTCATCTAATTACCATTGGAAATGTGAGTTTATATATATTATTTCTTACCAGAGGCTTATAATTTCGTTTTGTTGTTTGTTGTTTATATTTTGTGACAGGACGCAAGATGTGATTCCAGAGGCATTCCTGGATGGGAGGCAGTAGATGCTTTGGCAGGGTTCCTGGTTGGGCTTAACAGATTGATAGCCACACTCTCTAATACTTAGACTGGCAGAGACTCTGATACAGCTGTTTAAACATCTTTGACCGGACCCCCACCAGGTACAGCCTTAAAACCGACAAAACAACTACATTGTCAGGACCTTGGAGAGCGTCAAGAAAGCGCAGTGGCTCTGCTCTAGGCCAGCAAGCTGCCAAAAGGCATCTATCTACAGCTCATATATTTGTAACTGTTCAGTGTCTGTATTAGTGTAGTTGTGTGCATATGTCAGCAGGCACATGTTGTGTGCACTATGTGACGTGGTCATCTTTTTGCAGATTGTACATGGTTCATGGCCAGGTGGCTAACAGACCAGACCACAACCGAGTGTCAGAGTGTGTGGCTCTGAAACTTTATAAAGAGTTCAGGGAAGCCAGAAATAGGCCCAAGGATAATAAGGGCAGGACATTTCCTATTCCTCAGTCCATTGTCATGGCTTACTGCCATATCAAGCAGCTGGTCGAGGACTGCAGAAGACTGACCTGGTGTTGGTAAACATCAACAACACCACAGTGTCCTCCTGGTAAGTTCATCTTTAATATGCTGCAGTACTCTCCGATGCCATGGTGCCAATATCTCACTGGCTCCATGACTCTTGCTTACATCTCAACACAAAAAAAAAAAACAGTGTGTGTTTTTCTCCCCGCAGCCAGCAGAGGGTGAACAACCATGTGTGTTAGTCAATGGAGAGACTGGATGTGGTGGAACAATT
>JAVJIX010000347.1:355000-395000 GCA_036785185.1 Paratrypauchen microcephalus | reverse complement strand
TGTGTATGTGTTATATGTGTATGTGTTATATGTGTATGTGTTATATATGTGTATGTGTTATATACATGTATGTGTTATATACGTGTATGTGTTATATATGTGTATGTGTTATATGTGTGTATGTGTTATATGTGTGTATGTGTTATATGTTTATGTGTTATATACGTGTATGTGTTATATACGTGTATGTGTTATATGTGTGTATGTGTTATATATGTGTATGTGTTATATGCGTATGTGTTATATGTGTATGTGTTATATGTGTATGTGTTATATATGTGTATGTGTTATATGTGTGTATGTGTTATATGTGTGTATGTGTTATATGTGTATGTGTTATATGTGTGTATGTGTTATATGTGTGTATGTGTTATATATGTGTATGTGTTATATGTGTATGTGTTATATATGTGTATGTGTTATATGTGTGTATGTGTTATATGTGTGTATGTGTTATATGTGTGTATGTGTTATATGTTTATGTGTTATATACGTGTATGTGTTATATACGTGCATGTGTTATATACGTGTATGTGTTATATGTGTGTATGTGTTATATATGTGTATGTGTTATATGTGTATGTGTTATATATGTGTATGTGTTATATGTGTATGTGTTATATATGTGTATGTGTTATATATGTGTATGTGTTATATGTGTATGTGTTATATGTGTATGTGTTATATATGTGTATGTGTTATATATGTGTATGTGTTATATGTGTATGTGTTATATGTGTGTATGTGTTATATATGTGTATGTGTTATATGTGCGTATGTGTTATATGTGTATGTGTTATGTGTGTGTATGTGTTATATGTGTATGTGTTATATATGTGTATGTGTTATATATGTGTATGTGTTATATATGTGTATGTGTTATATATGTGTATGTGTTATATGTGCATGTGTTATATATGTGCATGTGTTATATACATGTATGTGTTATATATGTGTATGTGTTATATATGTGTATGTGTTATATGTGTGTATGTGTTATATGTGTATGTGTTGTATATGTGTATCTGTTATATATGTGTATGTTTTATATACATGTATGTGTTATATGTGCATGTGTGATATATGTGTATGTGTTATATACATGTATGTGTTATATATGTGTATGTGTTATATATGTGTATGTTATATGTGTGTATGTGTTATATGTGTATGTGTTATATGTGTATGTGTTATATATGCGCATGTGTTATATATGCGCATGTGTTATATATGTGTATGTGTTATATACATGTATGTGTTATGTATGTGTATGTGTTATATGTGTGTATGTGTTATATGTGTGTATGTTATATGTGTATGTGTTATATGTGTATGTGTTATATATGTGTATGTGTTATCTATGTGTATGTGTTATATGTGCATGTGTTATATATGTGCATGTGTTATATATGTGTATGTGTTATATATGTGTATGTGTTATATATGTGCATGTGTTATATATGTGTATGTGTTATATACATGTATGTTATATATGTGTATGTGTTATATATGTGTATGTGTTATATACATGTATGTGTTATATATGTGTATGTGTTATATGTGTATGTGTTATATATGTGCATGTGTTATATATGTGTATGTGTTATATATGTGCATGTGTTATATATGTGTATGTGTTATATATGTGCATGTGTTATATATGTGTATGTGTTATATGTGCATGTGTTATATATGTGTATGTGTTATATACGTGTATGTGTTATATACATGTATGTGTTATATATGTGTATGTGTTATATACGTGTATGTGTTATATATGTGTATGTGTTATATATGTGTATGTGTTATATACATGTATGTGTTATATATGTGTATGTGTTATATATGCGCATGTGTTATATATGTGTATGTGTTATATACATGTATGTGTTATATATGTGTATGTGTTATATACGTGTATGTGTTATATATGTGTATGTGTTATATGTGTATGTGTTATATGTGTATGTGTTATATGTGTATGTGTTACATATGTGTATGTGTTATATGTGCATGTGTGATATATGTGTATGTGTTATATAGATGTATGTGTTATATAGGTGTATGTGTTATATATCTGTATGTTAGATGTGTGTATGTGTTATATGTGTATGTGTTATATGTGTATGTGTGATATAGGCGGATGTGTTATATATGCGCATGTGTTATATATGTGTATGTGTTATATACATGTATGTGTTATATATGTGTATGTGTTATATGTGTGTATGTTATATGTGTATGTGTTATATGTGTATGTGTTATATATGTGTATGTGTTATATGTGCATGTGTTATATATGTGCATGTGTTATATATGTGTATGTGTTATATATGTGTATGTGTATGTGTTATATATGTGTATGTGTTATATATGTGTATGTGTTATATATGTGTATGTGTTATATGTGTATGTGTTATATATGTGGATGTGTTATATGTGTGTATGTGTTATATGTGTGTATGTGTTATATGTGTGTATGTGTTATATGTTTATGTGTTATATACGTGTATGTGTTATATACGTGTATGTGTTATATGTGTGTATGTGTTATATATGTGTATGTGTTATATGCGTATGTGTTATATGTGTATGTGTTATATGTGTATGTGTTATATATGTGTATGTGTTATATGTGTGTATGTGTTATATGTGTGTATGTGTTATATGTGTATGTGTTATATGTGTATGTGTTATATGTGTATGTGTTATATATGTGTATGTGTTATATGTGTATGTGTTATATATGTGTATGTGTTATATGTGTGTATGTGTTATATGTGTGTATGTGTTATATGTGTGTATGTGTTATATGTTTATGTGTTATATACGTGTATGTGTTATATACGTGCATGTGTTATATACGTGTATGTGTTATATGTGTGTATGTGTTATATATGTGTATGTGTTATATGTGTATGTGTTATATATGTGTATGTGTTATATGTGTATGTGTTATATATGTGTATGTGTTATATATGTGTATGTGTTATATGTGTATATGTTATATGTGTGTATGTGTTATATATGTGTATGTGTTATATATGTGTATGTGTTATATGTGTATGTGTTATATGTGTGTATGTGTTATATATGTGTATGTGTTATATGTGCGTATGTGTTATATGTGTATGTGTTATGTGTGTGTATGTGTTATATGTGTATGTGTTATATATGTGTATGTGTTATATATGTGTATGTGTTATATACATGTATGTGTTATATATGTGTATGTGTTATATATGCGCATGTGTTATATATGTGTATGTGTTATATACATGTATGTGTTATATATGTGTATGTGTTATATATGTGTATGTGTTATATGTGTGTATGTGTTATATGTGTATGTGTTATATGTGTATGTGTTATATATGTGTATGTGTTATATATGTGTATGTGTTATATGTGCATGTGTGATATATGTGTATGTGTTATATACATGTATGTGTTATATATGTGTATGTGTTATATATGTGTATGTTATATGTGTGTATGTGTTATATGTGTATGTGTTATATGTGTATGTGTTATATATGCGCATGTGTTATATATGCGCATGTGTTATATATGTGTATGTGTTATATACATGTATGTGTTATATATGTGTATGTGTTATATGTGTGTATGTGTTATATGTGTGTATGTTATATGTGTATGTGTTATATGTGTATGTGTTATATATGTGTATGTGTTATCTATGTGTATGTGTTATATGTGCATGTGTTATATATGTGCATGTGTTATATATGTGTATGTGTTATATATGTGTATGTGTTATATATGTGTATGTGTTATATACATGTATGTTATATATGTGTATGTGTTATATATGTCTATGTGTTATATACATGTATGTGTTATATATGTGTATGTGTTATATGTGTATGTGTTATATATGTGCATGTGTTATATATGTGTATGTGTTATATATGTGCATGTGTTATATATGTGTATGTGTTATATATGTGCATGTGTTATATATGTGTATGTGTTATATGTGCATGTGTTATATATGTGTATGTGTTATATACGTGTATGTGTTATATACATGTATGTGTTATATATGTGTATGTGTTATATACGTGTATGTGTTATATATGTGTATATGTTATATATGTGTATGTGTTATATACATGTATGTGTTATATATGTGTATGTGTTATATATGCGCATGTGTTATATATGTGTATGTGTTATATACATGTATGTGTTATATATGTGTATGTGTTATATATGTGTATGTGTTATATGTGTGTATGTGTTATATGTGTATGTGTTATATGTGTATGTGTTATATATGTGTATGTGTTATATATGTGTATGTGTTATATGTGCATGTGTGATATATGTGTATGTGTTATATACATGTATGTGTTATATATATGTATGTGTTATATATGTGTATGTTATATGTGTGTATGTGTTATATGTGTATGTGTTATATGTGTATGTGTTATATATGCGCATGTGTTATATATGCGCATGTGTTATATATGTGTATGTGTTATATACATGTATGTGTTATATATGTGTATGTGATATATGTGTGTATGTTATATGTGTATGTGTTATATGCCTATGTGTTATATATGTGTATGTGTTATCTATGTGTATGTGCTATATGTCCATGTGTTATATATGTGTATGTGTTATATATGTGTATGTGTTATATATGTGTATGTGTTATATATGTGTATGTGTTATATACATGTATGTTATATATGTGTATGTGTTATATATGTGTATGTGTTATATACATGTATGTGTTATATATGTGTATGTGTTATATGTGTATGTGTTATATATGTGCATGTGTTATATATGTGTATGTGTTATATATGTGCATGTGTTATATATGTGTATGTTATATATGTGCATGTGTTATATATGTGTATGTGTTATATGTGCATGTGTTATATATGTGTATGTGTTATATACGTGTATGTGTTATATATGTGTATGTGTTATATATGTCTATGTGTTATATGTGTGTATGTGTTATATGTGTATGTGTTATATGTGTTATATGTGTATGTGTTATATATGTGCATGTGTTATATATGTGTATGTGTTATATGTGCATGTGTTATATATGTGTATGTGTTATATACGTGTATGTGTTATATACATGTATGTGTTATATATGTGTATGTGTTATATGTGTGTATGTGTTATATGTGTATGTGTTATATGTGTTATATATGTGTATGTGTTATATGTGTTATATACGTGTATGTGTTATATACATGTATGTGTTATATATGTGTATGTGTTATATACGTGTATGTGTTATATATGTGTATGTGTTATATGTGTATGTGTTATATGTGTTATATATGTGTATGTGTTATATGTGTATGTGTTATATATGTGTATGTGTTATATGTGTATGTGTTATATGTGTATGTGTTATATATGTGTATGTGTTATATACATGTATGTGTTATATACGTGTATGTGTTATATGTGTATGTGTTATATGTGTTATATACGTGTATGTGTTATATATGTGTATATGTTATATATGTGTATGTGTTATATACATGTATGTGTTATATATGTGTATGTGTTATATACGTGTATGTGTTATATATGTGTATGTGTTATATGTGTATGTGTTATATGTGTATGTGTTATATGTGTATGTGTTATATGTGTGTATGTGTTATATGTGTATGTGTTATATATGTGTATGTGTTACATATGTGTATGTGTTATATGTGTTATATATGTGTATGTGTTATATGTGTATGTGTTATATGTGTATGTGTTACATATGTGTGTTATATGTGTTATATATGTGTATGTGTTATATGTGTATGTGTTACATATGTGTATGTGTTATATGTGTTATATGTGCATGTGTTATATATGTGCATGTGTTATATATGTGTATGTGTTATATGTGTATGTGTTATATATGTGCATGTGTTATATATGTGTATGTGTTATATGTGTATGTGTTATAAACGTGTATGTTATGTATGTGTTATATGTGTATGTGTTATATATGTGCATGTGTTATATATGTGTATGTGTTATATGTGTATGTGTTATAAACGTGTATGTGTTATATATGTGTATGTGTTATATGTGTTATATATGTATATGTGTTATATGTGTATGTGTTATATATGTGTATGTGTTATATGTGTATGTGTTACATATGTGTATGTGTTATATGTGTTATATGTGCATGTGTTATATATGTGTATGTGTTATATATGTGTATGTGTTATATGTGTATGTGTTATATGTGTGTATGTGTTATATATGTGTATGTGTTATATGTGTATGTGTTATATATGTGTATGTGTTATATGTGTATGTGTTATATATGTGTATGTGTTATATATGTGTATGTGTTATATGTGTATGTGTTACATATGTGTATGTGTTATATATGTGCATGTGTTATATATGTGTATGTGTTATATATGTGTATGTGTTATAAACGTGTATGTGTTATATATGTGTATGTGTTATATATGTGCATGTGTTATATATGTGTATGTGTTATATACATGTATGTGTTATATACGTGTATGTGTTATATGTGTATGTGTTATATATGTGTATGTTTTTGTGCGTTATATAAAGCCTTTGTGTACGTCACATGACGTCTCACCGGAATCCTCAGAGCACCGCAGAAGCTGATGGCCTCAGTGTCCTCTGAGACGCCGTCCTCAACCTCCAACTGTCCACCAGCCTGGACAGGGACAGACAGGTGAGACAGGGACAGAGACAGAGACAGGGACAGACAGGTGAGACAGGGACAGAGACAGAGATATACAGGTGAGACAGGGACAGAGACAGAGACAGAGACATACAGGTGAGACAGGGACAGAGACAGAGACAGGGACAGAGACAGGGACAGAGACAGAGACAGGGACAGAGACAGGGACAGAGACAGAGACAGAGACAGAGACAGAGACATACAGGTGAGACAGGGACAGAGACAGGGACAGGGACAGAGACAGAGACAGGGACAGAGACAGAGACAGGGACAGAGACAGAGACAGAGACAGAGACAGAGACATACAGGTGAGACAGGGACAGAGACAGGGACGGAGACAGGGACAGGGACTCACCTGTTGGTTTGGGGTGGAGCAGCCCACATCCTCAGGTTCTAAAGGAGACACACAGAACATGAGAGAGTCCAGGTTTAGTCCTGGTTTAGTCTGAGGAGCACTGGTCCGGGGGCACCACGGGGCCCCTGGCACTGGTCCGGGGGCCCCTGGAGCTGGTCCGGAGGCACCGCGGGGCCCCTGGCTCTGAAGACTTACTGTCCACCAGGAAGAAGAAGCAGAGCAGGCCTGTCCCCGCGATGATGGCCCCGGGGACGATGAAGGACAGGCCCCAGGACGAGGACACGAAGGCCCCGGCGATCAGGGACCCCAGAATGTTCCCCACAGACGTGTGAGAGTTCCACACGCCCATGATGAACCCGCGCCTGCACACAGACACACACAGACGCACAAATAAACACACAAATAAACACACACAAACGCACAAAAACACACACATAAAGTCAGAGGGAGTCAGAGGGAGTCAGAGTCAGAGGGAGTCAGAGGGAGTCAGAGTCAGAGGGAGTCAGTGGGAGTCAGAGTCAGAGGGAGTCAGAGGGAGTCAGAGTCAGAGGGAGTCAGAGGGAGTCAGAGTCAGAGGGAGTCAGTGGGAGTCAGAGTCAGAGGGAGTCAGATTCAGAGGGAGTCAGTGGGAGTCAGAGTCAGAGGGAGTCAGAGGGAGTCAGAGGGAGTCAGAGGGAGTCAGAGTCAGAGGGAGTCAGAGTCAGAGGGAGTCAGTGGGAGTCAGAGTCAGAGGGAGTCAGAGGGAGTCAGAGGGAGTCAGAGTCAGAGGGAGTCAGAGGGAGTCAGAGGGAGTCAGAGTCAGAGGGAGTCAGAGGGAGTCAGAGGGAGTCACAGGGAGTCAGTGGGAGTCAGTGGGAGTCAGAGTCAGAGTCAGAGGGAGTCAGAGGGAGTCAGAGTCAGAGGGAGTCAGAGGCAGTCAGAGGGAGTCAGAGGGAGTCAGAGGGAGTCAGAGTCAGTGGGAGTCAGAGTCAGAGGGAGTCAGTGGGAGTCAGAGTCAGAGGGAGTCAGAGGGAGTCAGAGTCAGAGGGAGTCAGTGGGAGTCAGAGTCAGAGGGAGTCAGTGGGAGTCAGAGTCAGAGGGAGTCAGAGGGAGTCAGAGTCAGAGGGAGTCAGAGGGAGTCAGAGTCAGAGGGAGTCAGTGGGAGTCAGTGGGAGTCAGTGGGAGTCAGCGCTGAGTCAGCCTGAGCGTCAGGACTCACTTCCCCTTTCCAAACCAGTTCCCGACACACGCCACGACCGCCGGCCAGCCGCTCGTCTGCACCAAACCGTTCAGAACCTGCAAGTTCACCACAGTCACTGTAGTACTGCGTGTAGTACTGCGTGTAGTACTGCGTGTACATAGTTCTGTGTGTACTTCTGTGTGTAAATAGTACTGAGTGTAGTACTGCGTGTATCTTTCAGCTCTTTTCAGTTCAGCACAGTCACAGACTGAGAGTCATGTGACCTGCCGACAGTCATGTGACCTCATAAACCCCGGGTCATGTGAGTGTGTGAGGTGCTTGTGCACACTGTGAGTGTGTGAGGTGCATGTGCACACTGTGAGTGTGTGAGGTGCATGTGCACACTGTGAGTGTGGGAGGTGCATGTGCACACTGTGAGTGTGTGAGGTGCATGTGCACACTGTGAGTGTGTGAGGTGCATCTGCACACTGTGAGTGTGTGAGGTGCACGCGCACATTGTGAGTGTGTGAGGTGTTTGTGCACACTGTGAGTGTGTGAGGTGCATGTGCACACTGTGAGTGTGTGAGGTGCATGTGCACACTGTGAGTGTGTGAGGTGCATGTGCACACTGTGAGTGTGGGAGGTGCATGTACACACTGTGAGTGTGGGAGGTGCATGTGCACACTGTGAGTGTGTGAGGTGCATGTGCACACTGTGAGTGTGTAAGGTGCATCTGCACACTGTGAGTGTGTGAGGTGCATGTGCACACTGTGAGTGTGTGAGGTGCACGCGCACATTGTGAGTGTGTGAGGTGCATGTGCACACTGTGAGTGTGTGAGGTGTTTGTGCACACTGTGAGTGTGTGAGGTGCATGTGCACACTGTGAGTGTGTGAGGTGCATCTGCACACTGTGAGTGTGTGAGGTGCACGCGCACATTGTGAGTGTGTGAGGTGTTTGTGCACACTGTGAGTGTGTGAGGTGCATGTGCACACTGTGAGTGTGTGAGGTGCATGTGCACACTGTGAGTGTGGGAGGTGCATGTGCACACTGTGAGTGTGTGAGGTGCATGTGCACACTGTGAGTGTGTGAGGTGCATGTGCACACTGTGAGTGTGGGAGGTGCATGTACACACTGTGAGTGTGGGAGGTGCATGTGCACACTGTGAGTGTGTGAGGTGCATGTGCACACTGTGAGTGTGTAAGGTGCATCTGCACACTGTGAGTGTGTGAGGTGCACGCGCACATTGTGAGTGTGTGAGGTGCATGTGCACACTGTGAGTGTGTGAGGTGTTTGTGCACACTGTGAGTGTGTGAGGTGCACACGCACACTGTGAGTGTGTGAGGTGCACGCGCACACTGTGAGTGTGTGAGGTGCATGTGCACACTGTGAGCGTCCTGAGTGTGTCCGGACCATCTGTTTGTGCTGCACATTTATGAACGAGACGTTTCACTCTGAAGTCACATGAAAGTGAAAGAAGAGAAGAGAAAGAATCAAGCTCCCCAGGGGCCCCGGACCTCAGGACAGAGTGTGTGACAGGGCCCTCAGAGTGTGTGACGGGGCCCTCAGAGTGTGTGACGGGGCCCTCAGAGTGTGTGACAGGGCCCTCAGAGTGTGTGACGGGGCCCTCAGAGTGTGTGACGGGGCCCTCAGAGTGTGTGACAGGGCCCTCAGAGTGTGTGACGGGGCCCTCAGAGTGTGTGACGGGGCCCTCAGAGTGTGTGACGGGGCCCTCAGAGTGTGTGACACGGCTCTCAGAGTGTGTGACACGGCCCTCGGAGTGTGTGACACGGCTCTCAGAGTGTGTGACACGGCCCTCGGAGTGTGTGATGGGGCCCTCGGAGTGTGTGACGGGGCCCTCGGAGTGTGTGACGGGGTCCCTCAGAGTGTGTGACACGGCCCTCGGAGTGTGTGACGGGGCCCCTCAGAGTGTGTGACACGGCCCTCAGAGTGTGTGACGGGGCCCTCAGAGTGTGTGACGGGGCACACCTGTATGACGGCGTAGTAGGCGAGGGAGTGGATGTTCCAGTAGAAGCCGAATCCGAACAGAGCGGTGAAGAGGCCGCTCAGGAGCATTCCTGCGGTGAGGTAGAGCCGCAGAGGCAGGCGCTCCCCGAACATCCCACTGAGACAAACAGCACACTTTAATCTGCTCGCCCACGCACAGATCTGAACTGTAAAGCTCCTGGATCACACAAAACCCCTGTGACCCAGGTTCTCATGTTCTAATGTTCCTCTGATGCTCCTCCACAAACACCTGGAGTCGTGTTTATTTCATTCTCATGTTTGAGGAACTCTTTATTATTCGTCTGTAACATCTCCAAAGCTCCAAACGCTCTGTTCCACCTCGTGATGTCATCAGGTGAACAGTGAACTTTTACCTTTAGTTCAGTCGAGATCAGCGACTCCAGGACTGAAATGATCCAAATGATTCTAGTGAAGGTGTGTGGAGTTTAAAAACACAGTGGAGCACTTCCTGTATCACCACATGATGACATCACAAGGTGGAACAGAGTGTTTTCAGTTTGTGTGTTAAACGTTTGTGAGGAGGAAACAGCGTCATATTGGCCCTTATTTATTTTCAGACGATCTTAAAACATTTTTGATAGAGGCGCTCGTGGAACCGCCACAGCGCGACGTCGCCTCCGGTCTCACCTGAAGAACATGCCCACCGCGTACGCCACCAGGAAGCAGTTGTCCAGCACGCCGAACAGGGTCTGGTAGTTGTCCTGGTCTGAAGGACACAGGAGACAGCGGTCAGCGCAGTGACCCTCACCCGCACACAGGGGGCGCTGTACACTCACCGAAGGGCACCCAGTCGCACCAGGTGGCATTGTCGGTGACGTTGAGGTCGGCCGGACGGATCACGTTGGAGCAGTTTCTGTGGAGCTCACTCTGAAGGACACAAAAACATAAATGTTTCTAATGTCAGAAACAGGGGGCGGGGCTCTGTGGGGGGCGGGGCTCTGTGCGTGGGGGGCGGGGCTTACCTTGACGATGCTGATTGGCTTCCTGGACAGGTGGTAGGCCGTGTAAAACAGGAAGGTGAGGACGAGGGTGAAACCGCGATACCTGCATCATACAGCCAATCAGAGAGCAGCGGACACATGTACAGCCAATCAGAGAGCAGCAGACACATGTACAGCCAATCAGAGAGCAGCAGACACATGTACAGCCAATCAGAGAGCAGCAGACACATGTACAGCCAATCAGAGAGCAGCAGACACATGTACAGCCAATCAGAGAGCAGTGGACATGTGAGAAATAAGCATCATATAAGAAATACAGTAATACAGTTATAAAAACAGTTAGAAATACAAATATAAATAAAATTATCAGTAGAATTCTAAATCCGGCGTCCCCTAAATACTTCCTTGGATCATTACTTTGTACTTGTACTGCAGTATTTCTGTTTGAAGCTCGAATCCAAAACACCGGGACGAGTATTTCCCGCGCACACGAGAAAAATGTGCTCATTAAAGGGGGAAGGGGGGGGTGGACTCCTGCGGGCGATTAAGGGGGGGGGGGGGGTCACATGTTCAGATCTCCATGTTCCTTTTACTGTTTTAAAAATGTTCTGTTCACAAAAACAGCGCATTCATACGGAAGCCGACAGAGGCCATGTTCGTAATGATTATTTTCCACCTTAATAACGAGAAAATTAAATCTCTTAGATCTCGAGAAAACAAAACTGTTCTCGAGATCTTGAGAAAACACTGTATCTCCGTCGGTAAAGACAAAGCCGGGCCAGTCTTCTGCGGAGATGCCGCGGACTAATCTTGAAATTATCCCGAATTAAAAGACGTAATGCAATCTCCCCCTGTGTCAACCCCTGATCAATATATTGCCTTATCAGCTGATTGATTATTATTCCAGACATTCTAATGACCAAAAAACGTGTCTATTCAGAATGAGAAATATCCCAGAAGTCAGACTGTCACAACGTGGCCGTAGACGTTTCAGTCGTTTTCTCGAGATCTCAAATTAATTATCTCGTTATCTCGGGAAAACGAGGAAGAAAAAAATACTGTTTATGAACATGGCCTCTGACGACTTCCGAACATTAACAGGTTTTCTAAGTTTAGTTTTTTGACATTCTGAGTCTCCCCTCCCGTTGCTCCCTGTGCTAACCCCCTCCCCCTTCAGAGCGTCGCAATAATGAACCTCCTCATGAAGCTCCTGATGAACCTCCTGATGAACCTCCTCATGAAGCTCCTGATGAACCTCCTCATGAACCTCCTGATGAACCTCCTGATGAACCTCCTCATGAACCTCCTGATGAACCTCCTCATGAACCTCCTCATGAACCTCCTGATGAACCTCCTCATGAACCTCCTGATGAACCTCCTCATGAACCTCCTGATGAACCTCCTGATGAACCTCCTGATGAACCTCCTGATGAACCTCCTCATGAACCTCCTGATGAACCTCCTCATGAACCTCCTGATGAACCTCCTGATGAACCTCCTCATGAACCTCCTGATGAACCTCCTGATGAACCTCCTCATGAACCTCCTGATGAACCTCCTCATGAACCTCCTGATGAACCTCCTGATGAACCTCCTGATGAACCTCCTCATGAACCTCCTGATGAACCTCCTCATGAACCTCCTCATGAACCTCCTCATGAACCTCCTCATGAACCTCCTCATGAACCTCCTCATGAACCTCCTCATGAACCTCCTGATGAACCTCCTCATGAACCTCCTCATGAACCTCCTGATGAACCTCCTCATGAACCTCCTCATGAACCTCCTGATGAACCTCCTCATGAACCTCCTGATGAACCTCCTGATGAACCTCCTGATGAACCTCCTGATGAACCTCCTCATGAACCTCCTCATGAACCTCCTGATGAACCTCCTGATGAACCTCCTCATGAACCTCCTGATGAACCTCCTGATGAACCTCCTCATGAACCTCCTGATGAACCTCCTCATGAACCTCCTCATGAACCTCCTGATGAACTTCCTGATGAACTTCCTGATGAACTTCCTGATGAACCTCCTCATGAACCTCCTCATGAACCTCCTCATGAACCTCCTCATGAACCTCCTGATGAACCTCCTCATGAACCTCCTGATGAACCTCCTGATGAACCTCCTCATGAACCTCCTGATGAACCTCCTCATGAACCTCCTCATGAACCTCCTGATGAACCTCCTGATGAACTTCCTGATGAACCTCCTCATGAACCTCCTCATGAACCTCCTCATGAACCTCCTCATGAACCTCCTGATGAACTTCCTGATGAACTTCCTGATGAACCTCCTCATGAACCTCCTCATGAACCTCCTCATGAACCTCCTGATGAACCTCCTGATGAACCTCGTGCAGCACATCAGGTTTGTCCAGGTTTCTGTTCAGTTTTGTCTCGTGTTTTTGTAGATTTATGGAGAATTGTCGTAACATTCCTCATCACAAACCTGCCTGAAGAGGTTTTAGAGGCATCCATGCATGTCTGAGTCATCTAGTGATCTCTCCGAGGCCCTATTCAAACCCTCTAAAAACTATTCAAGGATGAGTAAAAAAAATCAAAGTGAGAAATTCAGCAGCATTTAAAATTCTAAACAAATTCCTTCCATAGATTAGAAATACACAAAATAGCACATAACAGACAGGCTCGTACTGCGAACCGTAAGGAGGGTTTGAATAGGGCCTCAGAGAGATCACTAGATGACTCAGACATGCATGGATGACTCTAAAACTCTTCAGGCAGGTTTGTGATGAGGAACAACATTAGAACATGAGAGAAAGCTCCAAAAAGCCTGTTTTACAGAATTCTCCCCCTTTAAGCTTTATTTGACCTCGGCAGAAGCAGTAAAAAAGATTCACGACTAAAACAAAAATCATGACTAAAGGTCGGCCTGGAGGAGGCGCCGCTGCATCGAAGAGTTCCCGATATCACACCACTGCCGTCACCGATCAAAAGCCCAACTGTGAATCCTACAGAGAAATGGAACCAGAACTAAAACGAAAAGACATCGTGGATCTATATTTATATAAAACAACACAGGCCCCAGTACAGACCCCTGAGGTACACTCACTTCAAACTTCTATTTACACATCCACATGAGTCACTTTTCCTCACTGTGAGTCTAAAGAGACTCAAATGATCGGAACATTTGTGTTTGTCTCATTTTTGGGTCTGTTCTTTGAAAACACTTACCTGGCCAGCCAAATGATATCTCTCTGTATTTCCTATACAGCGCGATACCATTTGGACACTCTCCATCCACTCTCGCTCCTCCGGTTCCAAACCGACTCCGCGATTCTGATTCGTTCAAAGATGGTGACGTCAGTGCACCCGCCTTTGCCCGCAAAGTCACACTTAGGCAGCGGAAGTTCCGCCTCAGTTTTGAATCAAGATGGCGCAATCTCTGATTGGTTCACTTAGCTGTCTGTCTACGCGCAACCGCAGCGCATTCTGTGGATCAAGCGTTACCAGACTCACTCGCTGGTACAGCGATGAGTCATGGATTCTTCCAGGCAATGAAAACACCAGATTTTGGGACAAATTTCATGTTTTGTCCTTGAAATCAGATTAAAGGGCCCAGATCAAACTATTGATCTGTTCTAATGTCGTTTCCTCGTCACAAACACCTGGAGTTGTGTTTTGTTTCATTCACATGTTTCACACACAAACCCTGAAAACACTCTGTTCCACCTTGTGATGTCATCATGTGGTGATACAGGAAGTGCTCCACTGTGTTTTTAAACTCCACACACCTTCACTAGAATCATTTGGATCATTTCAGTCCTGGAGTCGCCGATCTCGACTGAACTAAAGGGAAAAGGAGCTGTTCACCTGATGACATCACGAGGTGGAACAGAGCGTTTGGAGTTTCTCAAACATGAGAATGAAACAAACACGACTCCAGCTCTGTTTTAGGAGGAACCTCAGAACGTGACTTGAAGCTGAGTCAGATTTGTGCGCTCTCGCACTTTGTTCCTAAAAATTAAACTTGTTCTTGTTCTATTCTCAAAACATTTAGAACGAACTTGAACTTATCTTAAACCAGTGGTTTTTGAATGAGCGGAGACCAAATGTGCGGATCCCAGAGGTGGCGCTGAGGTGGCGCTTTTATCCGCCGGTCCCACATGTCCGAGTGTCGTTTTTCTGACCGTCAGAATAAACTCACCAAGTGTCTCTGGACAGAGCCGTGACGAGCCGAATCCCGGGAGCCAAAGACGACCTCATCGTGTGGATCCGGCTCTCGCTGTTCCGCTGTTATTACCGCGTCCTAACGCCGCGCCATGGCCGGGCAGCTGCGGCTCAGAGCGGGGCAGAGGAGCGCGCAGAGCCGGTCACACTGCGCCTCGGGTCCGGGACATGGCGCTCTTATACCCGAAGCGTCTGCGGAAAACTTCCTCTGGTTTGACGTCGGAGAGAGAAACTCTTTCCAGCCTGTTGTTGAAGTGATCCTGAAGTGATCCTGCTTTTCCAGACGGAGCCTCTGCGGTCATGTGACTGCGGGCTGACGTCACGAGGGGGGAGGTCAGAGACGCAGCAGAGACGGACTAGAGACGGACTAGAGACGGACCAAAGACGGACCAGCCGGACACTGCTCCGTACACTCCAGACTGTTCAGGCAGACACTAAGAGTGTCATCTGTGTGTTCAAAATTCAGAGTCATCTTTATTGTGAAAAACCACATGTACAGGACGCACACACAGCGCCCCCTAGGCCCAGAGTGAACACAAAACATGTGATAAACAAGACCATAAACACCAGGACTAAAACATCACATATACCTGTAGCAAAAGTACAACTACTACTACTACTACTACTACTGCTACTGCTACTACTGCTACTGCTACTACTACTACTACTACTACTACTGCTACTACTACTGCTACTACTACTACTACTACTACTACTGCTACTACTACTACTACTGCTACTACTACTACTGCTGCTACTACTACTACTACTACTACTGCTACTACTACTACTACTACTACTGCTACTACTGCTACTACTACTGCTACTACTACTACTACTACTACTACTGCTACTGCTACTACTACTACTACTGCTACTACTACTGCTACTACTGCTACTACTACTACTACTACTACTACTGCTACTACTACTGCTACTACTACTACTACTACTACTACTGCTACTACTACTACTACTACTACTACTGCTACTACTGCTACTACTACTGCTACTACTACTACTATCATGACTAAAACACCACATATACCTGTAGCAAAAGTACAACTACTACTACTACTACTACTACTACTACTACTACTACTACTACTACTACTACTGCTACTGCTACTACTGCTACTACTACTACTACTACTACTACTGCTACTACTACTACTACTACTACTGCTACTACTACTACTACTAATACTACTACTACTATCATGACTAAAACACCACATATACCTGTAGCAAAAGTACTACTACTACTACTACTACTGCTACTACTGCTACTACTACTACTACTAATACTACTACTACTATCATGACTAAAACATCACATATACCTGTAGTAAAAGTACAAAAGGCTTGTGTATAATACAAATAAGTAAAACACACAATGTGGAGCGGAATAAAGCTCAAATGTGTCATTTAAGCAGCAGTGTCAGTGTCATTTAAGCAACAGTGTCAGAGTCATTTAAGCAGCAGTCAGTGTCATTTAAGCAGCAGTGTCAGTGTCATTTAAGCAGCAGTGTCAGTGTCATTTAAGCCGCAGTGTCATTTAAGCAGCAATGTCAGTGTCATTTAAGCAACAGTGTAATTTAAGCAGCAGTGTCAGAGTCATTTAAGCAGCAGTGTGATTTAAGCAGCAGTGTCAGTGTCATTTAAGTGTCAGTGTCATTTAAGCAGCAGTGTCAGTGTGATTTAAGCAGCAGTGTGATTGGGAGAGAGTTGAGCATCCTGACAGCTTGGTGGATGAAGCTGTCTTTCAGTCTGCTGGTCTTGGCCCTGAGGCTCCTCAGTCTCCTTCCTGATGGCAGCAGACTGAAGAGGCAGTTGGATGGGTGGGTGGGGTCACCCAGAGGGTGAGGCAGGTGAGGCGGGTGCGGTAGATGTCCTGCAGGGAGGGGAGAGAGACACCCACGATTCTCTCAGCTGCTCTCACTACTCGGTGTAGCTTTTTCCAGCAGGACACGGTGCAGGTGCCATACCACACAGTGATGCAGCTGGTGACCCGACACAGTCGTATCATCCACAAACTTGATGAAGAGGTTGGAGCTGTGTGACGGTGTGCAGTCGTGGGTCAGACTTGATGAAGAGGTTGGAGCTGTATGACGGTGTGCAGTCGTGGGTCAGACTTGATGAAGAGGTTGGAGCTGTGTGACGGTGTGCAGTCGTGGGTCAGCAGAGTGAAGAGGAGGGGGCTCAGCACACATCCTTGGGGAGCCCCCGTGTTCAGTGTGATGGTGCTGGAGGTGTTGCTGCCGACCCGTACTGCCTGCGGTCTTCCTGTCAGGAAATCCAGCACCAGTTGCACATGGAGGTGTTGATCTCCAGCTTGTCTAGTTTGAGTCTGAGTTGCTGGGGGACGATTGTGTTGAAGCTGAACTGAAGTCAGTGAACAGCATTCTAACATATGAGTCTCTGGTGTCCAGGTGTGTGAGGGGGTGACTGGAGGGCTGTGGAGATTGCATCATCGGTCGAGCGGTTAGACCGGTATGCAAATTTAAATGGGTCCAGGGTGGAGGGGGGAGATGTCTTGATGTGTTGACGAGCCATTTGAAGCGCTTCATGAGGATGGGGGTGAGCGGACGGTAGTCGTTAAGGCTGAATGGAGACGACTTCTTCAGCACGGGGATGATGGTGGAGGTCTTGAGGCATGTGGGGACGACAGCCTGGCTCAGAGATGTGTTGAAGATGTCCGTAAAGACCTCTGGGAGTTCTGCAGCACAGTCTCTCAGGACACGACCAGGGATGTTGTCCGGTCCCGGAGCTTTGTGTCTGTTGATCCTGCTGAGGGATCTCCTCACGCTGTCCGGGGACAGTGTCAGCACCTGGTCACCGGGAGGGGGTGGAGTCTTCTGTGCCGGGGTGCTGTTGTGTGCCTCAAAGTGAGCGAAGAACTCGTTTAGCTCGTTCGGCAGGGAGGTGGAGCTGTCGGCAGTCTGTGGCGTTGGCTTGTAGTCCGTTATGGTCCGTATCCCCTGCCACAGACTCGGCGTGTCTCTGCTGTCGTGGAAGTGCTGTGCGATCTTCCTAGAGTATCGTCTCTTAGCCTCTCTGATGCCACGTGACAGGTTTGCCCTCGCTGTCCTTAGGCCCACCTCGTCTCCAGCTCTGAAGGCAGCGTTCCTCACCTTCAGCAGCCTGTAGACCTGGTCCTGGTGTCTGTGACATCATCAGTGCACTTTGAGACGTCGGCGTGGTCGTGTGTGTGTGTTTGTATTTCGTGTGTGTGTTTTCGTGCGAGTCAGATTCGGTGCAGTTTAAAGTTCACAGGGAAATAAATGAAGAAAACCAGAAGTCGGATGGAGCAGTTTTATGGATCACCACCAAATGACATCATGAAGTGAGACCAACATTTCTTCAGCTCTAAACCGAGAATCTTCCATTTAAACACAAGAGACAAAAGAAAAACACTGCACACATTTGGACTTTTACAACACAAAAAACACGACACAAAAGAACCAGGTTCTCCCAGGACAGTGAAGCCTGGAGGTCCCACAGGGAGCAGACATAGTGGAGGACATAGTGGAGGACATAGTGGAGGACATAGTGGAGGACATAGTGGAGGACATGAAGAACAAGAAGAAGACACACTTTATTCATCCCTGTAGGGAAATTATTTCTCTGCATTTGACCCATCCTTCAGGAGCAGTGGGCAGCTCGTCTTTCGGGCGCCCGGGGACCCAGACACGGGGAGAACATGCAAACTCCACACAGAAAGGCTCGGGTGACCCGGGAATCGAACCCGGAACCTTCTTGCTGTGAAGCATGAGCGCTAGCCACTCAGCCACCGTGCCGCCTAGTGGAGGACATAGTCTCATCATATCGTGTCCAGCAGATGAGAGGGACACACTGTCCCCTGAGGGTGGGACCAGTCCAAGATGTCAATCAAAGTCTCGCTTCATTAGATCCACCACGGCCAAAGTGACCCCTGGTGGTGAGCGGCCAGATTACACCAGCAGATTACGCCGGTGCCAGAATACGCCAGTGCCAGATTACTCCAGGTCCGTTTGAAGGTGGTATCTGCACACACTGGAGGTCAGAGCAGCTCCCAGCAGTGGACCACAGACCGCAGAGCCTGGACGTACGCTGCGGAGATAAAGAAAAGACGTGTTATGAGCAGACTCACAGTGGGAACAGAGAGGTCACAGTGCGCCCTCTGCTGGGCAGGGATCACCCTGGGTACCTTTGGGGTTGTTGTAGAACACACAATTGTTGGCGCAGGTGTCGGGGTGGCTCTCCCAGAAGGACCCGCAGCAGCAGAGCGGAGGCAGGTCCCGCCCCGCCTCGGGGAACAGCGCCCCCACCTGGGCGCGCAGTGCATTCATCTGCCTGAAGAACACAGAAAACACGCATCATATGCCCGTCATCCACCCGTCATCCACCCGTCATCCACCCGTCATCCGTCCGGGCTTCAAGCCAAGATTTAACCAAGCCCCAAGGTCTCAAAATGGGCTGAGCTCAGTGGAGCAGAGCCTGGCAAGGAACATCTGGAGGAACCTCCGGTGGAACCTCCGGAGGAACCTCCGGTGGAACCTCCGGTGGAACCTCCGGTGGAACCTCCGGTGGAACCTCCGGTGGCTCCAGACCGAGTGAACAAGAGAAGCTGAGCTCCGCCCTTGAGACTCGACAAGAGCGAGCGGAGTCATGGATCTACTAAAATAAGTTGAGGAGCCCCCACGAAGGAGCCGAGGAGCCTGAACAGGAGAGTCGACCACCCCGGGGCAGATCGCCTTCAAACCGTGGATCTATTATAAATATATTGATAAGATAAGATAAGATCAGACTTTATTGATCTCACACAGGAGAAATTTACTCGCCACAGTAGCTCCAGGACATTTGGACAAGAGAGAAAGTGCATGCAGACAGGGAGGGGATAAAGTAAGTAATAATAAAAAAATAGTAATAATAGTAATAATGGAAATAGTAATAATAACAACAAGCATCAACATGAAAAAGGATATTGCACGTTTGGCCTATATATTAGAATTCTACAGTCTGATGGAGGTGGGGATGAAGGATCTGTGGTAGCGCTCCTTCTTGCACTGGGGGTGCCTCAGTCGGCTGCTGAAGGAGCTGCTCAGCTCCTCTACAGTCCGGTGCAGAGGGTCAGAGGTGTCGTCCTTAATGGACATGAATTTGTCCAGCCCCCTCCTCTCAGCCACCTCCTCTACAGAGTCCAGAGGACAGCCCAGGACAGAGCTGGACCTCCTGACCAGCTTATTAAGTCTCTTCCTGTCCCGCTCTGTGCTGCTCGGGGCCCAGCAGACGACAGCGTAGAGGAGAGCAGAGGCCACCACAGAGTCATAAAAAGTCTTGAGCAGAGGCCTGCACACTCCAAAGGACCTCAGTCTCCTCAGGAGGTGGAGGCGACTTTGGCCCTTCTTGTACAGGGCGTCGGTGTTGTGGGACCAGTCCAGTTTATTGTTGAGGTGAACACCCAGGTACTTGAAACTGTCCACAGTCTCTATGTCCTGCCCCTGGATGTTCACCGGTGAGTGAGGTAGTGGTCTCCTCCTGAAGTCCATCACCAGCTCCTTTGTCTTACTGGTGTTCAGGCTCAGGTGGTTGCGCCCACACCAGTCTACAAAGTCACTGATGACCGAGCGGTACTCCAGCTCGTTCCCCTCAGACACACGGCCCACAATGGCCGAGTCATCAGAGAACTTCTGGAGATGGCAGCTGTCCGTGTTGTAGGTGAAGTCCGAGGTGTATATGGTGAAGAGGAAGGGTGAGAGGACAGTTCCCTGGGCGACCCCAGTGCTGCAGACTACCACCTCTGACTCACAGCCGCGCAGCCGCACGTACTGTGGACGGTCAGTGAGGTAGTCGATGGTCCAGGCAGCAAGATGTCCACCCACTCCCGCGTCCTCCAGCTTCCCCCGCAGCAGCGCCGGCCTGATGGTGTTGAAGGCGCTGGAGAAGTCAAAGAACATGACTCTCACAGCACTCCCGGCGGTCTCTAGGTGGGTGAGCGCCCGCTGCAGAAAGTAGATGACGGCGTCCTCTACTCCTACGTTTGGCTTGTAGGCAAACTGCAGCGGGTCCAGGGTGGGGCTCACCACAGAGCGGAGGTGGCTGAGGATCACCCTCTCCATGGTCTTCATGAGGTGGGAGGTCAAGGCGAGTGGTCTGTAGTGGGCCGGTTCCCTGGCGTTTGTTGTTTTGGGAACCGGGACCACACAGGAGGTCTTCCACAGGATTATTTATAAATATATTGATTATGAAATCAAGCGGCTCAGGTTTTAGACTTTTTAATATCACTGACTTCATTTGAACTTTTCAGGAAAGATTCTTTTAAACATTTTATTGTCAAGTTTTTATAAATCTTTTAAGACGATTATTGGTTATTGAATTAATGAGGATATGTCCATTTGTATTTGACGCTTGATTTGATTATTGATTATTGGCATAAACAATAAAAAGTATTTTAGGGGCAGGTCCCAGTTTAGTCACTGGGACTAAATTTGGAGCAAATCCTGGACTAAATCAGGACAATATAATAATATTAATATTAATAATAATCAATAATAAATTATCATGTTTACACTTTCAGGGCGCTTCTGACCCGACCCGTCGTACCACGTGAACGCTCTGACCAATCAGAGCTTCAGCTCAGCTCGAGCTCGAGAGTAACCGGACGACGATAAAAAACGTTTTTTTAAACAACAGACGGATTTTAAACTGAGAAAAAGTTTATGATCTGAAAATGGGTCAAAATCGTCACAAAATTCGACATTTTTGAAAGTTGTAGGGTCAGTTTGTGATCACATTTCGATCTCGGTCGGGGGATTTTTTCGCTGTAGAACCAGTGAGAGTCACTACGCCCCCTGGAGGCAGATACAAGCAACAACACCTCCACTAATTTAAACAGATCCCCGGGTTTAACAGGAAAACGTCGGTTTCCTGGTGCTGACCTGGTGCTTTTGGGCAAGTGTCTCCTCCCCTCCTGGACCTCCGCTGCCCCCTCCTGGACCTCCGCGGCCCCCTCCTGGACCTCCGCTGCCCCCTCCTGGACCTCCGCGGCCCCCTCCTGGACCTCCGCTGCCCCCTCCTGGACCTCCGCTGCCCCCTCCTGGACCTCCGCGGCCCCCTCCTGGACCTCCGCTGCCCCCTCCTGGATGAGGGTGTGTAGGACCTGCTGCTCCCTCTGCTCCAGACTCTCCAGGGCCTTGGACCAGAGCAGAACCTCCCCCAGACGCTTCTCCTCCTCCAGACGCCGACGCTCCTTCTGCCCCTTCAGACTGCACACACACACACACACACACACACACAGTGAAGAGCTCAATCAATCAATCAATCAATCATTATTTATAAAGCGCTTTTCATACAAAATGTAACAAAGATCTGCCCTCGACAGCTCCGCTCAAACTGTGAGAAATACAGAACACTATAGTGTGTGAAGAATGCCTCAGTCGTCCAGGTAGAATCCATGATAAAAGAACAAATTCAATTTGGTCGAAAACGTTTCGCCAGTCATCCGAGAGGCTTCGTCAGTTCAGAACTGACACGAAGCCTCTCTTCTTTTATCAAGAACACTATATTCATATAATACTCCCTACGACTGTGCCACGCACCCTTCACAGAGCTCTGACCCTTGCTGACCCTCGCTGACCCTCGCTGACCCTCGCTGACCTACAGGACGATCACGTCTCTGGTCCTACAGCTCCATCATGAGATGTAATCACGTGTTTTAGGAAACTGCACTGTCGCCTTTTAAATCAACTAAACCGAAACACAATGGATGAGATTGTGAACATCAGACAGTACGACAGGTGCGACAGGTGCAGGTGCGACAGGTGCGACAGGTGTGACAGTACGACAGGTGTGACAGGTACAGGTGTGACAGGTGTGACAGGTGTGACAGGTGTGACAGGTGTGACAGGTGTGACAGTACGACAGGTGTGACAGGTACAGGTGTGACAGGTGTGACAGGTGTGACAGGTGTGACAGGTGCGACAGGTGCGACAGGTGTGACAGTACGACAGGTGTGACAGGTACAGGTGTGACAGGTGTGACAGGTGCGACAGGTGCGACAGGTGTGACAGGTGTGACAGGTGCTGTATTACCCTGCCGTCTTGAGCAGGTGCTTCTGGTGCTCTTGGTTTTCTTTGACGTTTTGCCGATCTTTGCTCAGGAACAGTCGCCGCTGCATCAGAAAGTGAGCCTGTCTCTGCACACACACAAACCAACGCACACATGAACACACACATGAACACACACACACAGACACACACACAAACACACCAATGAAATGAACATAATCATATGAATATAATATTATTCATTAATATTTGTTATCATTATTCATATGATCATATTAATATAAACAATACAGGGGGTCCTTGACTTACGACGTTTCGTGGTTATGAACGCGCCCCCATAAAAAAAATATATATATATATTACGCGTCATTCTGTCTTACGCGGTTTAGCGTGGTAAGAGATGTAAACAAACGCGAACGGTGCGCGGCGGAAGAATACGCTCTGTTGTGGTTGTAGGGAGAAGAAGACGGCCTCGTGTGCCTGCCCAATGTGGGCGGAAGTACCTGATGTGGGCTCTGATCTGCTCCTATGAAAGCGGCAGTGATAACCAAGCAGCGTAGTGGTCTAATTATTGAGATGGAAAGGTTATTGGTGCTTTGGTTGGAAGTTCAAAGGCAAAATCCGACTTACGACGAAATTCGGGTTACGACGCGTCTTAAGAACGGATCAACGTCGTAACCCGAGGACCCCCTGTAATAATAAAATAATATTTATTCGGACAGTGAAGTGTGGCACCTGTCTCCGGAGCTCCTCAGTGTGGTCCAGGGGCCAGAGCAGCGGGCCCTCGCACACGGGGCCCTCGCACACGGGGCCCTCGCACACTGGACCTTCCTGAAAACACATTTAAAACATGTTATAAAACTGGAGCAAAGAAATTCAGTTCTGTCACTGTCACTCAAAATGTTTTTGATTGAAACGGTCTCTCAGCCCATCCGAGCTGCTTCTTCAGTTGTGGTCAGACGCCTGTTCATGTTGTGTTCATGTTGTCTTCATGTTGTGTTCATGTTGTGTTCATGTTGTGTTCATGTTGTGTTCATGTTGTGTTCAGGTTGTGTTCAGGTTGTGTTCAGGTTGTGTTCAGGTTGTGTTCATGCTGTTGCTGCTGTTGTTGTTGTTGCTGTTCCTGTTGCTGCTGCTGCTGTTGTTGTTGTTGTTGTCGTTTCTGTCGTTGCCGTTGTTGTTGTTGTTGTTGCTGCTGTTGTTACTGTTGTTGCTGCTGTTGTTACTGTTGTTGTTGTTGTTGTTTCTGTCGTTGTTGCCGTTGTTGTTTCTGTTGTTGCTGCTGTTGTTACTGTTGTTGCTGTTGTTGCTGCTGTTGTTGCTGCTGTTGTTCAAGTTCAAAGTTCAAAGTCAGCTTTATTGTCAATTCTGCCATATGTGTTCAACATACAGTGAATCGAAATTTCGTTTCTCTCTGGCCAGGTAGTGCAAAAAGACAGTGTACAGAATACAACATGAAGACAAAACACAACAAAAACTATCTAAGACAGAGATCTAAAGTTAAAACTAAAGTCTACGATCTAAAATCTTAAAACAGTGCAACATAATAAATAACCTATACTATATACAGATTTCCAAAGTGTGCAGTGTGCATCAAAATGTGCAATGGAAGATACAGCAGTGAATTGGTCATGTGCAGTAGAATGTGCATTGGAGTTAAGATAAATAAAAATAAGTGTGCAACAGCAGTAATTCTAGTGCAACAGGAGTAAACAACAGTACTAAAAATTCCAGTAGTAAATGTGCAATAACAGTAGTAAACAACAGTGCAATGGGGGTAAAAATCAATAACAGGAGTAAACAACAGTACTAAGAATTCCAGTAGTAAATGTAAGTGTGCAACAGTGCAACAGTCGTCCTTAGCAGCAGTTTTTTAAAGTGTCTAGAGTGATATGTCTTTTATGGAATACAGGTTATGCCAATATGGGGGGTGGGGGGTGGGAGATGGGTAAGGTGGGAGTTCAGGTGTGAGTTCGTGTGTGAGTTCGGGTGTGAGTTCAGGTGTGAGTTCAGCCTCCTGACAGTCTGGTGGATGAAGCTGGTTGACAGTCTGGTGGATGAAGCTGGTTGACAGTCTGGTGGATGAAGCTGGTTGACAGTCTGGTGGATGAAGCTGTTTGAAAGCCTGGTAGAGTGGGCCCGGAGACTCCGGTACCTTCTCCCCGAGGGCAGGAGGCTGAACAGGCTATGTGCGGGGTGGCTCGGGTCACCCACAATGCTGGACGCTCTGCGGGTGAGCCGGGTGTTAAAAATGTCTAGGAGGGAGGGGAGAGAGACACCAGCGATCCTCCCAGCTGCATTCACTATGCGCTGCAGAGCTTTCCTGTTCTGTTCAGTGCAGCTCCCGTACCACACAGTGATGCAGCTGGTCAGGACGCTCTCAATGGTGCCTCGGTAGAAGGTGGTCATAATGGGTGGAGGGACTCCAGCTCTCCTCAGTTTGCGGAGGAAATAGAGGCGCTTCTGAGCCCTCTTTGCCAGTGATACAGTATTCACTGTCCAGGAGAGGTCCTCACTGATGTGCACCCCCAGGAATTTGGTGCTGCTCACCCTCTCTACAGCAGCACCATTGATGGACAGTGGGGGGTGCTGGGTGGGGCCTCTCCGGAAGTCAATAACAATCTCCTTGGTCTTTTCAACATTCAGAAGGAGATTGTTATTGCTGCACCAACCTTCTGGGTCAGAAGGCTCACCTCACTCCTGTAGTTTGTCTCATCGTTATTAGAGATGAGACCCACCACAGTCGTATCGTCCGCAAACTTCACTGTGATTGGTGCTGAACGCTGGTGAGCAGTCGTGGGTCAGCAGAGTGAAGAGCATCGGACTGAGCACACAGCCCTGGGGGGCTCCTGTGCTCAGTCTAATGCAGCTTGAGGTGTTTCTGCCGACCCGCACTGCCTGTGGCCTCTCACTGAGGAAGTCCAGCAGCCAATTACAGAGTGAGGTCTGAAGCCCCAGGTGGTCCAGTTTGACAATGAGCTGCTGTGGGATTATAGTGTTGAATGCTGAACTGAAATCTATGAACAGCATTCTCACATATGAGTCTTTATTGTCTAGGTGGGTGAGAGCCGGGTGAAGTGCAGAACAGATTGCATCCTCGGTGTTGCTGCTGTTGTTGCTGCTGTTGTTACTGTTGCTGTTGTTACTGTTGCTGCTGCTGTTGTTGTTGCTGTTGTTGTTGCCGCTGTTGTTACTATTGTTGTTGTTAGGGACCGAGCCCGAAGGGGGACGAGGTCCCTATTGTTGTTGCTTCGTTTCCGAATTATTATTCTTGTTCGTACACGCTGGGGCAATTTTGAGCATGTTCCCATGCTTCAAAACGAACGAAACTTTGCACGGGCATCACAAAGTGAGGCCAGTACGACCACACAAAGTCCCGTCCCCCGGTGACCCCCAGGAGCTCGATGGCGCCCCCTAGCGCGTTGTCTTTCGGGGCTGGCATACCGTTTAAGATAGGCACACGAAATTCGGTAGGGACGTGTATCTCAATAAGACGAACAAACGCCTCACTGCAATGTCATGGCCACGCCCAACAGGAAGTGAGATAATTGGCCTTTTGTGTGATTTTGGGGTATTTGACATAGAATGGAATTTGAAACACTTCTCCTACACCGTACCTCAGATGGGCTTAAATTTTGGTGAACATAATCTTAAGATGTTGGAGATGTTAAATTGCGAATGATTTTCAAATAGGCGGTAATATGACGATACAGTGGATCAATAAAGTTAGGTATTTATTGAATGGGAGTTATGAGTTATGAATGGGAGGTATTTGTTGCTAGGCAACGCCCTGATCAAAGATCTTTGATCTTTGTACCTTTGATCTGTCTTTGGCCACGCCCAACAGGAAGTGAGATAATTGTGCCAGGCACACGAAATTTGGTATGGCTGTGCGTCTCAGTAAGACGAACAAACGCAGGTGCGAGGTCCCGACCAACGCCGCTTGCGGCTTTAATTGTTACTGTTGTTGTTGTCGCTGTTGTTCCTGTTGTTGCTGCTGTTCCTGTTGCTGCTGTGGTTGCTGCTGTTGTGGTTGTTGTTGTTGATGTTGTTGCTGTTGTTGATGTTGTTGCTGCTGTTGTTGTTGTTGTTGTTGCTGCTGTTCCTGTTGCTGCTGAGGGGTATTCCACAAACGTGGCTAAACTTAGCCGCGACTAAGCAGCAGTCCTCCAGCAGTGCCTTGCCTGACCCTCAGCAGTCCTCCAGCAGTGCCTTGCCTGACCCTCAGCAGTCCTCCAGCAGTGCGTTGCCTGACCCTCAGCAGTCCTCCAGCAGTGCCTTGCCTGACCCTCAGCGGTCCTCCAGCAGTGGCCTCACACCAGAATGTCATACCTAATGTCTTTTATTGTTTTATGCCTATTGATGGAAATTGATAAATAGGATTTCATTAAAGAGGCTTGCACAGCATCTCTGAAGCAAATTTGTTGAATCATTGAAATGTTGCATCATGGAGTGTGCCTGTTATTTGGCTACATTTTGTTTTAAAAGTAAAGGTTTACCTGTAACTGTATTCTTTGATAGAGATGTCACATACAATATAAAGTGTCAATGTCGTCAAGTGAGAGTGATGTTAGGACTAACTGATATAAGGTATGTGATGATAACAATAATTGTAGGTTAAATTCATTTCCATTTCTGTAATATGTTGCAAAATAAATGCGTGAAAATTTAACTCAAATTTGACGTGGGCATCAATAGGTCAATAGTGGGAATCGAACCCAAGTCGCCGGCACGAGAGTCAAAGCACATAACCACTCGACCAAAGCCTTTCTCTTAGCTACCTCTGGAATTCTTCTATATGTTAATGTCGTAAAGACAGCGGTTGAAAAGCATATTTTTAGATTACCGGAGAATTGTCAAGAACCAAGAATGTAAGGTAATTTCTTTTTTTTGCTGATATTGTTTTCGGACAACACAGATACTCATGCGGGAGGTGTGCGGAACTGTTTGTTTGACACTCTGTTTACGTCAGGTACGTATTCTCTGCGACACGGCCTGACTAAGACACAACTTTAGCCAGGCCTTGACCAGACTATCTAAGACCATGTTGCCCCAGTAACTCAGCGGGAACTAAGTTTCGCGAGCGTTGTGGAACCGAACTCTCACTTAAACTAGCGCCAACTGATGAATAAAGCCGGGCTTTGCGCTTAGTAGCTTTCGTGGAATACCCCTCTGTTGTTGTCGTTGTTGCCGTTTGTTACTGTTGTTGTTGTTGTTGTTCCTGTTCCTGTTGCTGCTGTTTTTTTTTTTTTTGTTGTTTTTTTTTCCCGGCAGCACGGTGGCTGAGTGGATAGCACTCATGCTTCACAGCATCTTCAGCAGCTTCTGTGTGGAGACTGCATGTTCTCCCCGTGTCTGGGTGGGTTTCCTCCGGGCACTCCGGTTTCCCCCATCAACCTAAACATGCACCATAGGTAAAATCCAGCTTAGGGCCTGACCAAAGCCTAAATAACAAAACAAAATCATGGGGATGGTCCCCGGGTCAAATATAGAAACAACTTCTCCTGTGCGAGATCAATAAAGGTCAATCTTCTAATCCTTGACCACTGTAAGGCGCTTTGTGCTACAATTTTGCGCCTTATAAATTTTGCGCCTTATAAATATTGTTTGATTGATTGATTGAGATGAACGTGCCCCGACACGTCTCAGAGCTGCAGATTCACTTTCACAGCACTAAAATAATCAGTTGCGTTTTCTTCTCACCTGTGACGGGACAGTTTTAATATTATTATTACAGCTACAACGCACTTTGTGCCCAAAAAAACGAAACTGCAGAAAACGCCAACGCAAACACACAACAAAAACTTAAAAGCTTCACACACACTGACGCCTGTGAGCTTTAACACATGTTCACACACCTGGAGTCGTGTTTGTTTCATTCTCATGTTTGAGGAACTCTTTATTATTCGTCTGTAACATCTCCAAAGCTCCAAACGCTCTGCTCCACCTTGTGATGTCATCAGGTGAACTTTTCCCTTTAGTTCAGTCCAGATCAGTGACTCCAGGACTGAAATGATCCAAATGATTCTAGTGAAGGTGTGTGGAGTTTAAAAACACAGTGGAGCACTTCCTGTATCACCACATGATGACATCACAAGGTGGAGCAGAGTGTTAAATCTGCAGGTTTGTGTGAAACATGAGAATGAAACAAACACGACTCCAGGAGTGTTTGAGGAGACTAGAGCAGAGTGTGGACTCTTTAATTCTGATACACTTCCTTTTACATTTACATTTATATTTATATTTATATTTATATTTACATTTACATTTACATTTACATTTACATTTATATTTATATTTATATTTACATTTACATTTACATTTACATTTACATTTACATTTATATTTATATTTATATTTACATTTACATTTACATGTATATTTATATTTATATTTATATTTACATTTACATTATTTATATTTATATTTATATTTATATTTATATTTACATTTACATTTATATTTACATTTACATTTACATTTATATTTACATTTACATTTACATTTATATTTATATTTATATTTATATTTACATTTACATTATTTATATTTATATTTATATTTATATTTATATTTACATTTATATTTATATTTATATTTATATTTACATTTATATTTACATTTACATTTACATTTACATTTATATTTATATTTATATTTATATTTATATTTACATTTACATTTATATTTATATTTATATTTACATTTATATTTACATTTACATTTACATTTACATTTACATTTATATTTATATTTATATTTATATTTACATTATTTATATTTATATTTACATTTACATTTACATTTACATTATTTATATTTATATTTATATTTATATTTACATTTACATTTACATTTATATTTATATTTATATTTATATTTATATTTACATTTACATTTATATTTACATTTACATTATTTATATTTATATTTACATTTACATTTACATTTACATTTACATTTATATTTACATTTACATTTACATTTACATTTACATTTACATTTATATTTATATTTATATTTATATTTATATTTATATTTACATTTACATTTATATTTATATTTATATTTACATTTATATTTATATTTACATTTACATTTATATTTATATTTACATTTACATTTACATTTACATTTACATTTACATTTACATTTATATTTACATTTACATTTACATTTACATTTACATTTACATTTACATTTATATTTATATTTATATTTATATTTATATTTATATTTATATTTACATTTACATTTACATTTACATTTATATTTACATTTATAACTCCCTTGAAAAAGAGAGGAGTCATCTGACTGGGACTTTCCTGGTTAAATAAATAAACTCGTGCTGGTGAGTGAGCGGCGTCTGTTTGGTGTATCACAGATATTAATATTTTATTATTAAAGTGAGTCAGAGGTGAAAGAGGAAGAGCGTCACATGAGCAGTGACCAGAGGCCCCGCCGGGCCCCGCCGGGCCCCGCCGGGCCCCGCCGGGCCCCGCCGGGCCCCGGGGCCCTGAGCCAGACGCTGCCAAACTGACGGCACGTCACACCGGAAAACTCAACCAACACATCACATGGGGATTAAAGGGCCATAACACACACAGGTTTAACACACAAACCAAACTGAAAACTGTTCCACCTGGTGATGTCATCATGTGGTGATACAGGAAGTGCTCCACTGTGTTTTTAAACTCCACACACCTTCACTAGAATCATCTGGATCATTTCAGTCCTGGAGTCGCCGATCTCGACTGAACTAAAGGGAAAAGTTCACTGTTCACTTGATGACATCATGAGGTGGAACATCGTGTGTGAGGAGGAACCTCAGATCAGCTCACAGGAGTCCAGTTTGTTTAATCCAGGACCTTAAAAGTGCCACAAATTCCTCCACAAACAACAAATATTCTGGATTCTTCTGCATGAAGACACATGTGATCCTTGAACTCGTTTGTCACTTCAGATTTCAGGGTTTTTATCCATTCTTCTGGATGAGTTTAAAATGTGAACAGAATCCTGAGTGTCGTACCTGAGCCGTCCCCTGTGTGTGACCATCTGCTCTTGAAGCTGACCACACCTGCAGCACAACACCACAGACGGGAGGGATTATCTGCCCCGTGGAGACCGCCCTGAACACCACCCATCCAAGCACCTGCCCTCTACCTCTGTCTAACTTTACCAGACAAATAAAATTAGACAAAACGGTAGAGCCAATATTTGTGCATTCCCCTCTTGAACCACCACCGTACCGTGGTGGAGGGGTCTGAGTGCCTGAATGATCCCGGGGGGTTCATGCCCCTTTAGGGTCGTGGGGGACGAGTCAGAGTAAGAGCGGTTCAGAAGCTTCTATGATGAGAAACACAACAAGGCCAGTTACGTCGCTCAGATTGACATTATCGGGGCCCCACCCTGGAGCCAGGCCTGGGGTGGGCGCTCGACGGCGAGCGTCTGGTGGCCGGGCCTTCCCCCACAGGGCCCGGCCGGGCACAGCCCGAAGGAGCGACGTGAGGCCATCCTCCCGTGGACCCACCACCCGCAGGAGGATCCATAGGGGCCGGTGCAAGACATCTGAGCGACAGTTGAAGGCAGGGGCCTCAACAACCGGATCTCTGGACATGGAGATGAGCTCTGGGGACATGGAATGTCACCTCACTGGGGGGGAAGGAGCCTGAGCTCGTGCGGGAGGTTGAGTGTTACCGATTAGATATAGTCGGCCTCACCTCCACGCACAGCCTGGGCTCTGGAACCCAACTCCTTGAGGGGGCTGGACTCTCTATGTCTCTGGTGTTGCCCGCGGGGAACGGCGGCGGGCCGGTGTGGGCCTACTCATTGCCCCACAGCTCAGCTGCCGAGTGTTGGAGTTCACCCCGGTGAACGAGAGGGTCGCGTCTCTGCGGCTTCGGGTCGGGGACAGGTCTCTCACTGTTGTGTCGGCCTACGGGCCAAACAGCAGTGCAGAGTACCCGGCCTTCTTGGAGTGCCTGGGAGGGGTGCTGGACAGTGCACCGACCGGGGACTCCGTTGTTTTCCTGGGGGACTTCAACGCCCACATGGGCAACCACAGTGACACCTGGAGAGGGGTGATTGGGAGGAACGGCCTCCCTGATCTGAACCCGAGCGGTGTTCTGTTATTGGACTTCTGTGCTAGCCACAGTTTGTCCATAACGAACACCATGTTCGAGCACAAGGGTGTCCACCAGTGCACGTGGCACCAGGACACCCTAGGACGGAGGTCGATGATCGACTTTGTTGTCGTGTCATCTGACCTCCGGCCGCGTGTCTTGGACACTCGGGTGAAGAGAGGGGGAGAGCTGCCAACCGATCACCACCTGGTGGTGAGTTGGGTCGGCTGGCGGGGGAGGAAGCCGGAGAGACCTGGCAGGCCCAAGTGTATCATGAACGTCTGGCAGAGCCCTCTGTCAGCTCACACCTCTGGGAGAGCTTCTCCCGGATTCCGGGGGAGGCTGGGGACATGGAGTCTGAGTGGCCTTTGTTCTCGGTCTCTATTGTGATGCCTGTTGTGCCGGCAATCCCCGAACCCGGTGGTGGACACAGGGAGTAAGGGATACATTAGGCTGAAGGAGGAGTCTTATCAGGCCTTAATGGTTCGTGGGACTCCTGGGGCAGTGGGCCAAGCGTGCTGCAAAATGCTTTTACTTTTTACTCTTTAAGTCCATTTTAAACAGGTGCTGTACTTCTACATGTGATACTTTCACTGTGGTACTTCTTTGCTCTCGTATCGTACTCAGGTTAGACTTGGATCGTATCGTACTCGGTATCGGGTTACCTGTGGCCTGTTCCTCCTCCGGAGCTTCTCGTGTTCGGCCACACGGTGGCGCACGTTCTCCTGAAAGTCGCAGAGTTCCTGTTCGCTCCTCCTCGTCCGCTCCTCCTGCAGCTGCTCAGTCACAGACGCCAGATCCTGGAGCAGCAAAAACACAGATCTGACCCGTAAAAAAACACAGATCTGACACGTAAAAAACACAGATCTGACCCGTAAAAAACACAGATTTGACCCGTAAAAAAACACAGATCTGACCCGTAAAAAAACACAGATCTGACCCGTAAAAAAACACAGATCTGACCCGTAAAAAAACACAGATCTGACCCGTAAAAAAACACAGATCTGACCCGTAAAAAAACACAGATTTGACCCGTAAAAAACACAGATCTGTTTCATTCTCATGTTTGAGGAACTCTTTATTATTCGTCTGTAACTTCTCCAAAGCTCCAAACGCTCTGTTCCACCTCGTGATGTCATCAAGTGAACAGTGAACTTTTCCCTTTAGTTCAGTCGAGATCAGCGACTCCAGGACTGAAATGATCCAAATGATTCTAGTGAAGGTGTGTGGAGTTTAAAAACACAGTGGAGCACTTCCTGTATCACCACATGATGACATCACAAGGTGGAACAGAGTGTTTTCAGTCTGAGAGAAGAACTTGTTTGTGTGAAACGTGAATGAAACAAACACGACTCCAGGAGTGACGAGGAAACGACTTTAGAACACGGCTTAAAGCTGCACTGTGTAACTTTTCTGGGGGAGGGTCAGTCAAATGCTTTTCTCCGTGGAGATGTTATTGTTTTGTCTGGAATGTTCCACAGTATGGCATTAAACCTTTTTATCTTCATGGAGACCAAACCAAGTTACAAAACCTCCTGTGATTGAATAAATGTAAAGTAGAGCAGTTTAATGCCACACTGTGGAACATTCCAGGCAGAGCAGTGACGTCTCCATAGAAACAAACAGGTGACGGACGCCCAACCGAAAAGTCACACAGTGCAGCTTTAAAACTCACAAGAGTCAATTTTGCATAATACAGCTCCTTTAAAGGACACTGTGTACAGTGAGTCCTGAAAGTGTTCAGACCCTTTAATGTTTCACTCTTTTATTTTGCTCCATTTGCTAAAATCTTTTAAGTTCATTTTTCTCATTAATGTTCACACAGCGCCCCCTACTGACAGAAAAACACAGAATCGTGACATTTTTGCAGATTTCTTAAAACAGAAAAAGTCTCACATGGTCAGAAGTATTCAGACCCTTTACATGGTCAGAAGTATTCAGACCCTTTACATGGTCAGAAGTATTCAGACCCTTTACATGGTCAGAAGTATTCAGACCCTTTACATGGTCAGAAGTATTCAGACCCTTTACATGGTCAGAGGTATTCAGACCCTTTACATGGTCAGAAGTATTCAGACCCTTTACATGTCAGAAGTATTCAGACCCTTTACATGGTCAGAAGTATTCAGACCCTTTACATGGTCAGAAGTATTCAGACCCTTTACATGGTCAGAGGTATTCAGACCCTTTACATGGTCAGAAGTATTCAGACCCTTTACATGGTCAGAGGTATTCAGACCCTTTACATGGTCAGAAGTATTCAGACCCTTTACATGTCAGAAGTATTCAGACCCTTTACATGGTCAGAAGTATTCTGACCCTTTACATGGTCAGAAGTATTCTGACCATTTACATGGTCAGAAGTATTCAGACCCTTTACATGTCAGAAGTATTCAGACCCTTCACATGGTCAGAAGTATTCAGACCCTTTACAGGTCAGAAGTATTCAGACCCTTTACATGGTCAGAAGTATTCTGACCCTTTACATGGTCAGAAGTATTCAGACCCTTTGCTCAGTATTTAGTAGAAGTTCCTTTTGAGTCTTTTTGGGAATGCTGAAGTTTTCCAGCCCTGGATTTGGGGATCCTCTGCCGTTCCTCCTGCAGATCCTCTCCAGTTCTGTCAGGTTGGATGGTGAACGTTGGTGGAGACATTTTCAGGTCTCTCCAGAGATGCTCAGTTGGGTTTAAGTCAGGGCTCTGGGCCGGAGTTGTGGTGAAGCCGCTCCTTCGTTCTTTTAGCCGTGTGTTTAGGGTCATCGTCTTGTTGGAAGGTGAACCTTCGGCCCAGTCTGAGGTCCTGAGCTCTGGAGAAGGTTTTCGTCCAGGATATCCCCGTACTCGGCCGCGTTCATCTTTCCTTTGATTGCGACCGGTCGTCCTGCCCCACAGCCTGATGCCCCACCACCATGCCCCCCCCACAGCCTGATGCTCCACCTCCATGCCCCCCCCAGCCTGATGCTCCACCACCATGCCCCCCCCCCCAACCTGATGCCCCACCACCACTCTATTTCACTTTTTGTGTTCTAACAAATCTGCAAAAATGTTTTTCTGTCAGTAGGGGGCGCTGTGTGAACATTAAATGATTTTAGCAAATGGAGCAAAATAACAAAGAGTGAAACATTTAAAGGGTCTGAACACTTTGTGTGTATAAAGTGAATATGTTCTGTACTCACAGCCGGGTGTTTCCACAGCTCCGTGCCGCTCTCCACCCACGCTCCCACCGCCACAACCGCTGTGTTCCTGTTCGCCAACACCCGGCTCCCCAGGGCCCCTCTGCCCGGGGCCACTCTGCCCGGGGCCCCTCTGCCCGGGGCCCCTCCGCCCGGGGCCACTCTGCCCGGGGCCCCTCTGCCCGGGGCCCCTCCGCCCGGGGCCACTCTGCCCGGGGCCCCTCCGCCCGGGGCCCCTCTGCCCAGGGCCCCTCTGCCCGTGGCCCCTCCGCCCGGGGCCCCTCTGCCCGGGGCCCCTCCGCCCGGGGCCACTCTGCCCGGGGCCCCTCCGCTGGACACTGTGGTCTTTCTGTTTATCCAGGACATGATGAAACTGCCCTGTGCAGGGCAGCAGGGTCAGAGTGGGGTCAGGGGTCAGGGTCAGGGGTCTGCGGTCAGAGTGGGGTCAGGGGTCAGGGGAACATCCAGGACCTGCAGTGGGGAAAACTTTAACATCACGACTCAAACCAAAAACAAACAGGCCGATGTAAAGTTTTAAAGCAGAGCTGAGAAACAACGAAAGGTTCAACGAAAAACTGTTTTTGTTTTTTTTTTTAATTTTTTGGCTTGAATAATAATAATAATAATAACAATAATAATAATATTTTTTATTATTATTAATATTAATAATATTAATAATAATAATCATCATCATCATCATCCTCCTCACCGTTCACGTGGCGAAACACGGAAAGAACCCGGATCTAAAACCGGAACCGTGAGATCGAGAGGCCGAGCCGCGCTTCAGTTCGGACAGAACCGGACTCTGTGGACAGAACCGGACTCTCTGGACTCTCCGGACCCTCCGGACCGGACTCTCTGGACACACAGATCCGGGGACAGCGGTACCAGAGGCGGACAGGTCAGTGTGCGGGTCCCGGCGCCGCGGTGATCCGCACAATAACGTGGATTATTGTGTTTCCCGGTGTTCCACACTTAAAGAGAAGTGAAAACACGACAAAATACGTATTTTTTAACGAATCTAGTTTTGAACCCGCCTCAGCATGAGCCGTGTGGATCTGGACTCACTAAATCCTCGGCATTTCGTCCAGGGGCGGGACTTCCTCTGTAACCATGACAACCCGTATTAACGCAACAAAACCAACTTTTTCACTAATATATTACTATATTATACACTTATATACACTTATATACACTTATATATACTTATATATACTTATATACACTTATATATACTTATATACACTTATATACACTTATATACACTTATATATACTTATATACACTTATATACACTTATATATACTTATATATACTTATATATACTTATATACTATACACTTCTTCACTAACTCATTTAGAGCTAAAAATTTACCAAAAATCCACTTTGTGTTCGTACAGTGTTCGGTGGTTTTGCTGGAAATTTTGAAAAAATGTTTTTTTCCAGAGTTAGCAAAACCGAGGTGTAATTTTCAGACAGAATTTGTATTTGTATGAGTTAACTCGCCATAAATACGGTGTGATTGATCCTAAACATTCGCTGTAATCAAATTTATTGATTATAAAATAAAGTCACACATGGAACGCACGTGCCGAGAGTTTATGTTTCTGGTCGGCAGGGTTAGCCGTGTGCACTTCCTGTTTACAACTTTTTCGCCTTTTAGAAAAACGTGAGAAAAGAAAAAGAAGAAGAAGAAGAGGAAGAGGAGGAGGAGGAAGAGACTTTATTGATCCAGAAGATTATTATTATTATTATTATTGATCCCGCACATCTAACCCGTCCTGTTAGCGGAACCGGGACCAGCGGAGCTCTCTCTCGGAACCATGTCGGACTCGGATTCGGACGCGGAGCGCGCGGAGCACGCGGCCTTTGAGGAGCACAACATCGTGAGTATCGGAACCAGAACCAGACCAAACAAACAGAACAAAGACTTTAGACCTGCGTGAAAGTGCGTGGGTGTGGCCATGGGAGCGCGCGCGCGCGCGTGTGTGTGTGTGTGTGTAGTGTGTGTGTGTACTGTACATGTGTGTGTAGTGTACATGTGTGTGTGTGTAGTGTACATGTGTGTGTAGTGTACATGTGTGTGTGTAGTGTACATGTGTGTGTAGTGTACATGTGTGTGTGTAGTGTGTGTGTGTAGTGTACGTGTGTGTAGTGTACATGTGTGTGTAGTGTACGTGTGTGTGTAGTGTACATCTGTGTGTACTGTACATGTGTGTGTGTAGTGTGTGTGTAGTGTACATGTGTGTGTAGTGTACATGTGTGTGTGTAGTGTACATGTGTGTGTAGTGTACATGTGTGTGTGTAGTGTGTGTGTGTAGTGTACGTGTGTGTAGTGTACATGTGTGTGTAGTGTACATGTGTGTGTGTAGTGTACATGTGTGTGTGTGTGTGTGTAGTGTACATGTGTGTGTGTAGTGTACATGTGTGTGTGTAGTGTACATGTGTGTGTGTAGTGTACATGTGTGTGTGTGTGTGTGTAGTGTACATGTGTGTGTGTAGTGTGTGTGTAGTGTACATGTGTGTGTAGTGTACGTGTGTGTGTAGTGTACATGTGTGTGTAGTGTACATGTGTGTGTAGTGTACATGTGTGTGTGTAGTGTACATGTGTGTGTGTACGTGTGTGTGTGTAGTGTACGTGTGTGTGTAGTGTGTGTGTGTAGTGTACATGTGTGTGTAGTGTACATGTGTGTGTGTAGTGTGTGTGTGTAGTGTACATGTGTGTGTGTGTAGTGTACATGTGTGTGTAGTGTACATGTGTGTGTGTAGTGTGTGTGTGTAGTGTACATGTGTGTGTGTGTGTAGTGTACATGTGTGTGTGTAGTGTACATGTGTGTGTGTAGTGTACATGTGTGTGTGTAGTGTACGTGTGTGTGTAGTGTGTGTGTGTAGTGTGTGTGTGTAGTGTACATGTGTGTGTAGTGTACATGTGTGTGTAGTGTACATGTGTGTGTGTAGTGTACATGTGTGTGTGTACGTGTGTGTGTGTAGTGTACGTGTGTGTGTAGTGTGTGTGTGTGTGTAGTGTACATGTGTGTGTAGTGTACATGTGTGTAGTGTACATGTGTGTGTGTAGTGTACATGTGTGTGTGTAGTGTACATGTGTGTGTAGTGTACATGTGTGTGTGTGTGTAGTGTACATGTGTGTGTGTGTAGTGTACATGTGTGTAGTGTGTGTGTGTAGTGTACATGTGTGTGTAGTGTGTGTGTGTAGTGTGTATGTGTAGTGTGTGTGTGTGTAGTGTACGTGTGTAGTGTACGTGTGTGTAGTGTACATGTGTGTGTGTAGTGTACATGTGTGTGTGTAGTGTGTGTGTGTAGTGTGTGTGTGTGTAGTGTATGTGTGTGTAGTGTACATGTGTGTGTGTAGTGTACATGTGTGTGTAGTGTACATGTGTGTGTGTAGTGTACATGTGTGTGTGTAGTGTACATGTGTGTGTGTGTAGTGTACATGTGTGTGTGTACGTGTGTGTGTGTGTGTGTAGTGTACATGTGTGTGTGTAGTGTACGTGTGTGTAGTGTACATGTGTGTGTGTAGTGTACATGTGTGTGTGTGTGTAGTGTACATGTGTGTGTGTAGTGTGTGTGTAGTGTACATGTGTGTGTGTGTGTAGTGTGTGTGTAGTGTGTGTGTGTAGTGTGTGTGTGTAGTGTACATGTGTGTGTAGTGTACATGTGTGTGTAGTGTACATGTGTGTGTGTAGTGTACATGTGTGTGTGTACGTGTGTGTGTGTAGTGTACGTGTGTGTGTAGTGTGTGTGTGTAGTGTGTGTGTGTAGTGTACATGTGTGTAGTGTACATGTGTGTGTGTAGTGTACATGTGTGTGTGTAGTGTACATGTGTGTGTGTAGTGTACATGTGTGTGTAGTGTACATGTGTGTGTGTGTGTAGTGTACATGTGTGTGTGTGTAGTGTACATGTGTGTAGTGTGTGTGTGTAGTGTACATGTGTGTGTGTGTGTAGTGTGTGTGTGTAGTGTGTATGTGTAGTGTGTGTGTGTGTAGTGTACGTGTGTAGTGTACGTGTGTGTAGTGTACATGTGTGTGTGTAGTGTACATGTGTGTGTGTAGTGTGTGTGTGTAGTGTGTGTGTGTGTAGTGTATGTGTGTGTAGTGTACATGTGTGTGTGTAGTGTACGTGTGTGTAGTGCACATGTGTGTGTGTAGTGTACATGTGTGTGTGTAGTGTACATGTGTGTGTGTGTAGTGTACATGTGTGTGTGTACGTGTGTGTGTGTGTG
>JAVJIX010000347.1:342500-347500 GCA_036785185.1 Paratrypauchen microcephalus | reverse complement strand
CTCTTCACAGTAAAGACCTGAATCTGCGGCACATCGATAAGATTGAGATTTTGGAGTCGATCCTTCGGGCGCTCGTTAAAGGGACGGTGAGTCACACTTTTACTGAAAACGCTCCTCGTGTTCCTCCTCGTGTTCCTCCTCGTGTTCCTCCTCGTGTTCCTCCTCGTGTTCCTCCTCGTGTTCCTCCTCGTGTTCCTCCTCGTGTTCCTCCTCGTGTGGAAATCCCTCAGTCCAGGAAGAACCAAACGCAAAAGGAGAAATTCAGTTTGTCGACTGGACAAAAGTTTATTTGGTGGAATCCGTTTCTTCTGCTTCTTCAGTTCTGGTCAGATGCTGGTGGACACTGCCTATATCTGCCTGAAGGGGGCGCTCACTACACTGAAATGACTCTGAGACTCCCACACCTCCTTGTTTCCAGTTGGTGTTAGTGAGGTGGGCCTGTTAGATCTGCAGTGGGAGTGGAGTGTGGGTCTTGTTAGAACCATTCAGGACCATAATGGTGTTTTTACTCCTCTGGACCAGACCAGAGGGGTATTCCACGAAAGCTACTAAGCACAAAGCCCGGCTTTATTCGTCAGTTGGCGCTAGTTTAAGTGAGAGTTCGGTTCCACGACGCTCGCTAAACTTAGTTCCCGCTGAGTTACTGGGGCAACATGGTCTTAGCAGATAGTCTGGTCGCGGCAAGGCTAAAGTTGTGTCTTAATCAGGCCGTGTCGCAGAGAATACGTACCTGACGTAAACAGAGTGTCAAACAAACAGTTCCGCACACCTCCCCGCATGAGTATGTGTGTTGTCCGAAAACAATATCAGCAAAAAAAAAAATTGCCTTACGTTCTTGGTTCTTGACAATTCTCCGGTAATCTAAACATATGCTTTTCAACCGCTGTCTTTACGACATTAACATATAGAAGAATTCCAGAGGTAGCTTAAAGAAAGGCTTTAGTCGAGTGGGTATGTGCTATGACTCTCATATGGGCGACCCGGGTTCGATTCTCGCTATTGACCTATTGATGCGTACGTCAAATTTGAGTTAAATTTTCACGCATTTATATTTGCAACATATTACAGAAATGGAAATGAATTTAACCTACAATTATTGTTATCATCACATAAATTATATCAGTTGGGCCTATTCTATATATACACTTTATATTTTATGTGACATCTCTGTCAAAGAATACAGTTACAGGTAAACCTTTACTTTTAAAACAAAATGTAGCCAAATAACAGGCACACTCCATGATGCAACATTTCAATGATTCAACAAATTTGCTTCAGAGATGCTGTGCAAGCCTCTTTAATGAAATCCTATTTATCAATTTCCATCAATAGGCATAAAACAATAAAAGACATTAGGTATGACATTCTGGTGTGAGGCCACTGCTGGAGGACTGCTGAGGGTCAGGCAAGGCACTGCTGGAGGACTGCTGAGGGTCAGGCAAGTCACTGCTGAAGGACCGCTGAGGGTCAGGCAAGGCACTGCTGGAGGACCGCTGAGGGTCAGGCAAGGCACTGCTGGAGGACTGCTGAGGGTCAGGCAAGGCACTGCTGGAGGACCGCTGAGGGTCAGGCAAGGCACTGCTGGAGGACTGCTGAGGGTCAGGCAAGACACTGCTGGAGGACTGCTGAGGAGGGTTCAAGTGTACGCCATCTTCAGTAACTAGAACACAAACATACTATTAAAATACACAAATGCTTGGATCACAGCTGAGGCAAGCATTAGTCTAGAGAATACCTTGAATATACTCTTCATCAGAACTCGCAGGAAGGATCTTTGATGGGGTCCCTCCTTCAGTTACCTCCACCAGTGGGCGACCCCGGTTTAGGGCCAGTGCAGCTCCTCTGCAGGTGAAAGGTTTTGAGGGGGGCTCCCACCTCCTGTGGCTTGGTAGCTACTGTTCATTTTAAATTAAATGAAGGTACCATTTCAACAGTATTACTAATTTCACTGAATAATAATATTAATATTAGCCGACTTGCCACTCTGCAAAATGTTTTTATGCTTTGTCTTTACCTGTAAAACAGTCCTCTTCACATTATTCCTGCTCAAAGACAAGATAACACAATTTAACGTATTAGTTGGAGCAAATACTTTTACACAGTAAAAATAAATTACAACTGACAAGACTGCTATACAAATATATAATATTTATGACATCAACTGTTCTCCCTGAGAATCGAACTCACATCTCCCGCACCCCAGACGGTCACTTTTCCCCTGCGCCACAGATCAGTGTTGACATGAATGTTGAAAAACATACTTAAAAAACTCAACCTCCAGCACTGTTATAGGACTTAACTTCCGTATTTAAGCGTTCGGCGATCTTCTGCCACGCCATGTCTCTGGCCTTGGTTATTGCAAATGTGTTGTAGAGTTCCAAAAGCAACTTCTGTTCTGATGCGCTGAAATAATCGGCCCGAATCTTCAACATGATGGCGTTTTCGACAGTCGCTTGTTCAGGGCTTCTTATTTACCCCGTGCACGTGCGGAGGCCCGGCCTGATTAGGCCAGACTGGGCTTAGCTCTGACTAGGCGCAGCTGAAACGCGTTAGTGGAACGACTTCAGGCTTTAGTCTAAGTTGTGTCTCAGCCAGGCGAGAACTTAGCACTTAGTCGCCGCTAAGTTTAGCCACGTTCGTGGAATACGTACCTCTGATGCTCTATTGTTTTCTTTGTTCTGATTTAGGTTTGAGGACAGAGTTATAGATGGAGACAAATGATGTCTGAGACCTCCATTTGTGTTCAAGGAAGGATTCTCTTTCTTTAACTCCTCCTAGGTGGAGGTGTACGGCAGACTGAGGTCCTTTTAGGTGGAGGTGTACGGCAGATTAGGTGGAGGTGTACGGCAGACTGAGGTCCTTTTAGGTGGAGATGTACGGCAGACTGAGGTCCTTTTAGGTGGAGGTGTACGGCAGACTGAGGTCCTTTTAGGTGGAGGTGTACGGCAGACTGAGGTCCTTTTAGGTGGAGTTGTGTGTTCGTACAGAGTCATTTCATTGTAGTTAGCGCCCCCTTCAGGCGTCCTGTATTTGTGTAGTAAATTGTAGTTTATGTGGGGACATCTGATCTGACGCACTGGAAATGTGGAAATGTGGAGTGTGATGATGGATACGTTCACCTGCCGGGGGACTAAACCTGCCGGGGACTAAACCTGCCGGGGACTAAACCTGCCGGGGGACTAAACCTGCCGGGGACCCGGGGACTAAACCTGCCGGGGACTAAACCTGCCCGGGGACTAAACCTGCCGGGGACCCGGGGACTAAACCTGCCGGGGACTAAACCTGCCCGGGGACTAAAACTGCCGGGGACTAAACCTGCCCGGGGACTAAACCTGCCGGGGACCCGGGGACTAAACCTGCCGGGGACTAAACCTGCCCGGGGACTAAAACCTGCCGAGGACTAAACCTGCCCGGGACTAAACCTGCCCGGGACTAAACCTGCCCGGGGACTAAACCTGCCCGGGGACTAAACCTGCCGGGGACCCGGGGACTAAACCTGCCGGGGACTAAACCTGCCCGGGGACTAAAACCTGCCGAGGACTAAACCTGCCCGGGACTAAACCTGCCCGGGGACTAAACCTGCCCGGGGACTAAACCTGCCGGGGACCCGGGGACTAAACCTGCCGGGGACTAAACCTGCCCGGGGACTAAAACCTGCCGAGGACTAAACCTGCCGGGGACTAAACCTGCCCGGGACTAAACCTGCCGGGGGACTAAACCTGCCGAGGACTAAACCTGCCGGGGACTAAACCTGCCCGGGACTAAACCTGCCGGGGGACTAAAACCTGCCCGGGGACTAAACCTGTCGGGGGACTAAACCTGCCCGGGACTAAACCTGCCCGGGACTAAACCTGCCGGGGACTAAACCTGCCCGGGGACTAAACCTGCCGGGGACTAAACCTGCCTGGGCCCTTTAAACCCTCTTCTGTGTTGTGTGTTCCAGCTGAAGAAGGTGCAGACTAAACAGGTGGTGTGGATCACTAACAGCTTTTCCCTGGTGAGTCCTGACCTCCTGACCTTCTGTTCAGACCTGAGGTCCCCCAGGACACTGTTCATCAGACCTGTGTGCCCCCCCTCTGCCCCCTCTCTGCCCCCCCCCTCTGCCCCCCCTCTGCCCCCCTCTGCCCCCTCTCTGCCCCCCCTCTGCCCCCTCTCTGCCCCCTCTCTGCCCCCCCCCTCTGCCCCCCTCTGCCCCCTCCCTTACCCCCTCTGCCCCCCCGTCCCGCAGCACTCCCCGGAGGTCCTGGAGAACGCTCTGCAGTGGCTGGAGCAAAGTGGAGAACCCAAGATCCGCCTCCGAGTCCTGGAGCTCGGACACCTGGACATCTGCTTCAAAGCCCTGCACCTGGTGTTCGTGGAGTGTGAGTGTGCCTGATGCCCTCCCCTGTACCTGATGCCCTCCCCGTGTGTCTGATGCCCTCCCCGTGTGCCTGATGCCCTCCCCGTGTCTCTGATGCCCTCCCCGTGTGTCTGATGCCCTCCCCGTGTGTCTGATGCCCTCCCCGTGTGTCTGATGCCCTCCCCGTGTGTACCTGATGCCCTCCCCGTGTGTCTGATGCCCTCCCCGTGTGTCTGATGCCCTCCTGTGTACCTGATGCCCTCCCCGTGTGTACCTGATGCCCTCCCCGTGTGTACCTGATGCCCTCCCTGTGTCTCTGATGCCCTCCCCGTGTGTCTGATGCCCTCCACCTGTACCTGATGCCCTCCCTGTGTCTCTGTCTGATGCCCTCCCCGTGTGTACCTGATGCCCTCCCCGTGTGTACCTGATGCCCTCCCCGTGTGTACCTGATGCCCTCCCCGTGTGTCTGATGCCCTCCTGTGTGCCTGATGCCCTCCCCGTGTGTACCTGATGCCCTCCCCGTGTGTCTGATGCCCTCCCCGTGTACCTGATGCCCTCCCCGTGTGCCTGATGCCCTCCCCGTGTGTACCTGATGCCCTCCCCGTGTGTCTGATGCCCTCCCCGTGTGTCTGATGCCCTCCCCGTGTACCTGATGCCCTCC
>JAVJIX010000347.1:300000-337500 GCA_036785185.1 Paratrypauchen microcephalus | reverse complement strand
ACCCCGGAACGTGTACACACGTACACACGTACACTCTACTGCGGAAGGAAATAAAATAAATTTTCAAAATGTCCATATTCCCACAGGAAAAAAAAATAAAAAAATAAAATAAAATAAATTCCCTACCTACCCATGTCTAGAACTGTCAACAAATCGGAAACCAACATTTATTTTTTTTAGGCCCCATCTGAGGGTATCACCACCATCTACAAAACCACCTGATGCCCTCCCCGTGTGTCAGATGCCCTCCCCGTGTGTCAGATGCCCTCCCCGTGTGTCAGATGCCCTGTTCTGAAATGTGATTCTTTTATTATTTTGTTGGTTCAGGTTTCAGTTTTTGTCGATTTTTTTTTTTTATTTAATTTTATTTCTTTTAAGTTTAAAAAGTGAAACTTTGAGCAGAATCGTATCATTAAAGTTTTTCTCTAGATGCGTGAAGAGTCCCTCAGTCGTCCGGGTAGAATCCATGATCTTCTTCTTCTTCTCCTTTCGGCTTGTCCCTTTTTCAGGGGTTGCCACAGCGAATCAACTTTTTCCATCTGGCCCTGTTTTCTGTATCTTCTACTCTGGCTCCAACTACCTCCATGTCCTCCCTCACTGCATCCATAAATCTCCTCTTTGGTCTTCCTCTTTGTCTCCTACCTGGTAGCTCCATCTCTAACATTCTTCTACCAATATATCCACTGTCCCTCCTCTGAACATGTCCAAACCATCTCAATCTGGCTTCTCGAGCTTTTTCTCCAAACCTTCCTGTCTGTGTTGTCCCTCTGATGACCTCATTCCTGATCCTGTCCATCCTTGTCACTCCTAAAGAGAATCTGAGCATCTTTAACTCTGCTATCTCCAGCTCTGCCTCCTGTCTTCTGCCTACTGCAAGTGTTTCTAATCCATACATCATGGCTGGTCTCACAACTGTCCTGTAAACCTTTCCCTTCACCCGAGCTGGCACTCTTCTATCACAGATCACTCCTGACACTTTTCTCCAGCTCTTCCATCCTTCACTCTATTCTTCACCTCTCTGAACAGATGATCCGAAGTATCTAAAATCCTCCACCTTCACCACCTCTGCTCAGGCCTGGACTGGTAATCGGGCACACCGGGCATTTTCCCGGTGGGCCGACAGTCCTAGGGGCTGATGCCGTTCTTTTTTTTTTTTCTTAGAGACAGGCCCACAATTTAGGACTAAACCAGGACTAAACTAGGACTAAATCAGGATTGAACCAGGACTAAACCAGGACTAAATCAGGTCTGACCCAGGACTAAACCAGGACTAAATCAGGTCTGACCCAGGACTAAATCAGGGTTGAACCAGGACTAAACCAGGACTAAATCAGGTCTGAACCAGGACTAAACCAGGTTTGAACCAGGACTAAACCAGGACTAATTATTATTGCCGGTCAAGCCAAAACTGCCAGGGCCGTTTTTGTGTCCCAGTCCAGCCCTGCCTCTGCTCCTTGTAACTTCACTGTTCCACTGTTCATTTACACACATGTACTCTGTCTTCTACGACTGACCTCCATCCCTCTTCTCTCTAAAGTGAACCTCCACCTCTCTAGATTTTCTTCTAGTTGCTGCAGATCACAATGTCATCTGCAAACATCATCGTCCATGGCGACTCCTGTCTGACCTCATCTGTTAATCTGTCCATCACCAGAGCAAACAAGAAGGGGCCCAGAGCCGATCCTTGATGTAGTCCCACCTCCACCTTGAAGTCTTCTGTCCTTCCAACAGCACACCTCACTACTGTTGTACTATTTTCATACATGTCCTGCACCAACCTAACATACTTCTCTGCCACTCCTGACTTCCTCATACAAAACCACAATTCCTCCCTTGGTACCCTGTCATAGGCCTTTTCTAAATCTACAAAAACACAATGGAGCTCCTTCTGACCTTCTCTGTACTTCTCCATCAGAATCCTCAAGGCAAATATTGCGTCTGTGGTGCTCTTTCTGGGCATGAAACCAAACTGTTGTTCACTAATCTCAACCTCGCCTCAACTACTCTCTCCCAAATCTTCATTGTACGACTCATTAACTTTATCCCTCTGTAATTGCTACAACTCTGCACATCACCCTTCTTATAAATTGGCACCAGAACACTTTTCCTCCACTCATCTGGCATCTTATCACTCGTTCAAATTTCATTAAACAACCTAGTCAGGAAATGTACTGCCACTTCTCCTAAGCACTTCCATATGGGCAGAAATATGTGCCACCAGAAACTGAATTTGAATCACATAATTTGAAATAGTATTTTTAAATTTGAAATTGTATTTTTTTTAATTTGAATTATTGCATTGAAAAATTGAATCTGAATAGTACCATTTGAAATTGAATTGATTAGTTTGTAACAGGAATCTAATAAAAGCTCTCTCGAAATCGTTCTCAAAATTCAAATTCAGTTTACAAAATTCAAATTCAAGTTTACAAACATCCTGGTACTTTAAGGATGAAGGAAGAGCAATCGAGCTCAGATATACAGGACTCCTCTGTCTGCTGCTTTAACTTGAATTTGAATTTTGTGAACTGAATTTGAATTTTGAGAACTGAATTTGAATTTCGAGGAAGATTTCGAGAGAGCTTTTATTAGATTCCTGTTACAAACTAATCAATTCAATTTCAAATGGTACTATTCAGATTCAATTTTTCAATGCAATGATTCAAATTAAAAAATACAATTTCAAATTTAAAAATACAATTTCAAATTTAAAAATACAATTTCAAATTTTGTGACTCAAATTCAGTTTCTGGTGGCACATATTTCTGCCCATACTTCCATACGTCCACTGGTATGTCATCAGGACCCACTGCCTTCCCACTCTTCATCCTCATTAGGGCCTTTCTCTCTGTACTCTAGTCCAGGTAGAATCCAGGATAAAAGGAGAAATTCAATTTGTCAACTGGACAAAGTTTGTTTGGTCGAAAACGTTTCGCCGCTCATCCGAGAGGCTTCATCAGTTCTGGTTCTAGTGCAAGTGTAAGTTTTTCTCTGTTTTTCAGAGAAGTGAAGAAATGAAGCGAAAAGGAAACGAGCACTTTCAGATGGGGCTCTACGAAGATGCCATCAAGTTCTACACGAAAGCCATCAAACTACAGTGAGTCTGAAACGCTACGCTGTAGAAGGTTCCTCCTGCAGCAGGTTCCTCCTGCAGAAGGTTCCTCCTCTGCTCCTGTAGAAGGTCCTTTTATAACCGTGTGACTCCTTCTTCTCCACAGCCCTGATAACCACATCATCTATGGAAACAGAGCTCTCTGCTTCATCAAGTCCAACAACTTCCTGTGAGTATCAGTTTGACTTCCTGTGAGTATCAGTGTGACTTCCTGTGAGTATCGGCGTGACTTCCTGTGAGTATCGGCGTGACTTCCTGTGAGTATCGGCGTGACTTCCTGTGAGTATCGGTTTGACTTCCTGTGAGTATCAGTTTGACTTCTGTGAGTATCGGCGTGACTTCCTGTGAGTATCAGTTTGACTTCCTGTGAGTATCAGTGTGACTTCCTGTGAGTATCAGTTTGACTTCCTGTGAGTATCGGCGTGACTTCCTGTGAGTATCGGCGTGACTTCCTGTGAGTATCGGTTTGACTTCCTGTGAGTGTCGGTTTGACTTCCTGTGAGTATCAGTTTGACTTCCTGTGAGTATCAGTTTGACTTCCTGTGAGTATCGGCGTGACTTCCTGTGAGTATCGGCGTGACTTCCTGTGAGTATCAGTGTGACTTCCTGTGAGTATCGGCATGACTTCCTGTGAGTATCGGCGTGACTTCCTGTGAGTATCGGTTTGACTTCCTGTGAGTATCAGTTTGACTTCCTGTGAGTATCGGCGTGACTTCCTGTGAGTATCAGTGTGACTTCCTGTGAGTATCAGTGTGACTTCCTGTGAGTATCAGTTTGACTTCCTGTGAGTATCGGTGTGACTTCCTGTGAGTATCGGTTTGACTTCCTGTGAGTATCAGTTTGACTTCCTGTGAGTATCGGCGTGACTTCCTGTGAGTATCAGTGTGACTTCCTGTGAGTATCGGCGTGACTTCCTGTGAGTATCGGCGTGACTTCCTGTGAGTATCGGTTTGACTTCCTGTGAGTATCGGTGTGACTTCCTGTGAGTGTGGGCGTGACCTCAGTTTAATCCGACTGTAAACGGACAGTGCTAGCCCGTTCTAAACAGGAAGTGAGCACGGGCGTGATTGGGCTCCACGGGCTCTGGCTCCCTCCGTTTGTGGTCGCGCTCTCCTCGTTCTGGTCTTCATGTTCATGTTTACGTTCTTTATGATCCTGGAGTTTTATTGATCCATAAATCCAGATCTGAACATTACAAACAGACCAGTCAGACGCCTTCTTTCCCCTGAGGCCCCTCCCACTAGCGTTAGCAACAGGTTTGATTGACAGCGTTGCTAAGCACCCACTCTCTGTTGACCCAGCGGAGCAGCCTTGCTCCTGATTGGCTCTTCAGTTGCTATGGTACTCGTGTTATGGAACTCGGCTCCAAATTCGCCCTGCTAGCCCCGATGAGCTTCGTTTGACCGACCGCACTCAGGACTCGTGCGTTTCCATCTCGTGAGTTTGACGTGAGTTTGACGTGAGTTTGTGCGTTTCAGAAAAGCGATGGGAGACGGGAAACGGGCGACGCTGATCAAACCGCTCTGGGCCAAGGTGAGTTCAGCCTCATTTCAACTAGCATTCTAACGCGCACTTCCTCACTGTGAGACAACACTTTATTGATACTTTATTGAGCTGACATCATCAATATTCCCTGGGGTTGTGATGCTAACTGTAGGCACTGCTCTGTCTGAAGCTGTTACTCAAATTAGACTTTAATCTGAGTTTTATTTAGACTTAGACAAATTTTATTGATCCACAAGGGATTATTTGAACCCAATCTGACCTTAAAGAGCGGATCTGAACTCCAGCAGGTGATCTGATCTGTGCCTGTGAGTGCAGCGCGCTGACTCACTCGCCTCGAGCCTCTCGAAGGTTCCTTTGGACGCGGCACGTAACAAAAAATAAAGACTCTTGAATCCAAGGTTTGTCTTTTCTATCTTTACTGAAGTGACAGTCATACAGTCAACACGGAGAGCTTGACTTGGTCATTTTGGGTGGGAACTATTTTTCAGTGCGGAAAAAGAAAGCCGAATCACGCAGCACGCTGACAGGGGAATCCCAGTTACGCACCAGGAAGGGAGTTCCCCTGTTGCACAGCGTGGTGTGTGCTTCGGCTTTCTTTTTCCGCACTGAAAAATAGTTCCCACCCAAAATGACCAAGTCAAGCTCTCCGTGTTGATTTGCACATTTATTTGCACTCGATATGAATGCGCACTACACACAAAGTAATTGGGAAACGCATCGAGCAAATTAATTCCTTTTGGCCGAAATCTTTCTCTGGCGCCGTTAGACTCCAGTCTAAGGCGGAGGAGCTGCAGATACCGCGGCGGTCAGTGGCGACAGACTCGGACAATGGCTGGGTGAGCAGGAAAACGCTTTCCACCACTTATTTTAGTCTCTGGACTGTGGGGAGATGCCCAAGTTTGACCTGGGGGTGGCATATCCCTTTAAAGTAACGATCAAAAAATCAAAGTACAAGATGGCAACGATAAATATTAACTTTAACTAACATAGAAAATGTCTCTAAATGGCGTTAAACACGTCCCTCTGAAGAACGTCACTCCTGAGCAGGACCGTGAACGATCACAGGGAAATTAAAACCTGCTCTTTAAATCACTTTGGGAGGTTTTCTTTTTTTTGAGTTGTCAGACGATCTTCAAACTTTTTGACAGTGTTTGCTCACGTGTGCACTGTTTCTCCATGGTAACTGCTGAACATTCCACCATAGACATGCATGTAGAACCCCCCTGGTCAGATCTGTGGAGAGGCGGCCCCGCTCACAGTCAGAATGTTTGTTTGTTTTTCTCTGTATTTTTGAGCTCTAAAACCTCCTGTGATTGAATAAATGTAAACTAGAGCTGTTTAATGTCACACTGCGGAACATTCCAGGCAGAGCAGTGACGTATTCATAGAAACAAGCAGGTGACAGACCCCCAACCATAAAGTTACGCAATGCAGCTTTACAGCATGATCACTGTCTCAGCTGGTACGTGGTTTAAAAACGTGACATTACTGCGACATAAAAGAGAAATGTCTGGAGAATATCTGCAGCGGCCATTCCACGTGTTCCTGTTGTGTAGTGGTCCGTGTGTGTGTTCTGCCCCCTGCAGGGTCAGTACCGGTACTGCGAGGCCCTGTTCGGTCTGGGCGAGGTGCGGCGGGCGCTGCAGGCGAACAGCTCCGCCCAGACTCTGTGTAAAGACGACCCTGAAGGCATAAGGGACCTGGAGTCACAGCAGCAGAGGTTCAGCGCTCACATCGGCCACAGCACGGCGAGCGGTGAGTCCGAACGCAGCGAGTCCGCAGAAACACAAGCGTCCCGAGTCCGCAGAAACACGAGCGTCCCGAGTCCGCAGAAACACGAGCGTCCCGAGTCCACACGAGCGTCCCGAGTCCGCAGAAACACGAGCCCCCCGAGTCCACAGAAACACGAACATCCGAGCCCCCCGAGTCCGCAGAAACACGAGCCCCCCGAGTCCGCAGAAACACGAGCCCCCCGAGTCCGCAGAAACACGAGCCCCCCGAGTCCGCAGAAACACGAGCGTCCCGAGTCCGCAGAAACACGAGCGTCCCGAGTCCGCAGAAACACGAGCGTCCCGAGTCCGCAGAAACACGAGCGTCCCGAGTCCGCAGAAACACGAGCGTCCCGAGTCCGCAGAAACACGAGCCCCCCGAGTCCGCAGAAACACGAGCCCCCCGAGTCCGCAGAAACACGAGCGTCCCGAGTCCGCAGAAACACGAGCGTCCCGAGTCCACAGAAACACGAGCGTCCCAAGTCCACACGAGCGTCCCGAGTCCACACGAGCGCCCCGAGTCCGCAGAAACACGAGCGTCCCGAGTCCACACGAGCGTCCCGAGTCCACACGAGCGTCCCGAGTCCACAGAAACACGAGCGTCCCAAGTCCACACGAGCGTCCCGAGTCCACAGAAACACGAGCGTCCCAAGTCCACACGAGCGTCCCGAGTCCACACGAGCGCCCCGAGTCCGCAGAAACACGAGCGTCCCGAGTCCACACGAGCGTCCCGAGTCCACAGAAACACGAGCGTCCCAAGTCCACACGAGCGTCCCGAGTCCACACGAGCGCCCCGAGTCCACACGAGCGCCCCGAGTCCGCAGAAACACGAGCGTCCCGAGTCCACACGAGCGCCCCGAGTCCGCAGAAACACGAGCGTCCCAAGTCCGCAGAAACACGAGCGTCCCGAGTCCACACGAGCGTCCCGAGTCCACAGAAACACGATCTGAATTTTGGACTAAATGTTGAACTCCAAACCCCAGGGTCATGTAGAGCGGGTCAGAGGTCAGGATGAGGAGCCTGACAGCAGCAGGTACAGAGAGAGGGAGAGTTGATGGAGCTGAAAGCGCGCCCGTGCTCACTTCCTGTTTATCTTAGTCTCTTTGTACAGTCTGCGGCAGTGGTCCAGGACGGCTCCTCGTGCGTTTGGAGTGTTCGTATTGGCGACTAAAGCTGCGTTCACACGGTGCATCAAAAAACGAGCAGGGGCCTCTAGTTGGAGCCTTTGCGTTTGAGTTCAGACGCTCTTGACCCACGTCATGGACGCCGTGGACCAACGGGAGAAAAATACACGAGGTGCGTCCAGGGCGTCGCTGCCGTGTTTTCCCGGTCAAAAGAGTGACTTTAGTGTATTTACGACGTAAACACGTCAGAGGAGGTGAGCGACTTACACCGTGTCATTACTCCGGGGCTTTCTCTTTCTTCTCGTTATTCCGGGGAAAATCGTCGCACCGTCACTGGATAGTCGTCCCTGATTGGGTGATGCAGCGTGTCCAACGCCAAAAGTTCAACTTCTTCTTTACATGTAAACTGAACGTCTGAACGCAGCTTCACACTCACATTTGCAAAAGGAGAAATTCAGTTTGTCGACTGGACAAAAGTTTATTTGGTGGAATTCGTTTCTTCTGCTTCTTCAGTTCTGGACGCTGGTGGACACTGCCTGTACCTGCCTGAAGGGGGCGCTCACTACAGTGACATGACTCTGAGACTATCCCACCTATTCATGATATTGAACAGGCTTATTAACTAACAGAAACTGAAAACAAAGAGGTGATGGTTTCATAATAATTTCACTGTAGTGAGCGCCCCCTTCAGGCAGATACAGGCAGTGTCCACCAGCGTCTGACCAGAACTGAAGAAGCAGAAGAAACGGATTCCACCAAATAAACTTTTGTCCAGTCGACAAACTGAATGTCTCCTTTTTCCTTTGGTTCTCCCTGGACTGAGGGATTCTTCACACTCACAGGACGTTTTGTTGTTTTGTGTTTCCAGCTCATCTAAAGACGAATCCGTCCCGAAAGTGAGTCCCTCCGATGTCCCATAATCCTCTGCTCTAAAGTCGTCTCCTCGTCAAAAACACTCCTGGAGTTCTGTTTGTTTCATTCACACGTTTCACACACAAACCTGCAGATTTAACACAAGTTCTTCTCTGTTCCACCTCGTGATGTCATCATGTGGTGATACAGGAAGTGCTCCACTGTGTTTTTAAACTCCACACACCTTCACTAGAATCATTTGGATCATTTCAGTCCTGGAGTCGCCGATCTGGACTGGACTGAAGGTAAAAGTTCAGTGTTCACTTGATGACATCACGAGGTGGAACAGAGCACACAACTCCAGGTGTGTTTGTGAGGAGGAACATCAGAACGTGACTTTAAACCTGCTCGTGTCTTTCCCGCTCGCCGCCAGTGCTTCTCCTGCTCCAGCGCCCCACAGCGGGAAAGCGAAGAAGGCCACAGCGCCCCCTAGTGCCAGATCTGAGAAGAAACCCGCTCCGGCCTCCAGCGGCGCAGAGAAGGCAGCTCCACCCTCCAACGGGACCAAGAAGAAGGCCGCAGCGCCCTCCCGTGGCACGGACAAGAACACCACTATACCGCTTCACGGAGCAGGCGAGAAGGCTGCAGCGCCCCCTGGTGGAGCGGAGAAGAAGGCCGTCCCTGTGAAGAAGGTGAGAGGGCAGGAGCACGCGGGGCAGGAGCATGCGGGGCAGGTGCACGCGGGGCAGGTGCACGCGGGGCAGGAGCACGCGGGGCAGGAGCACGCGGGGCAGGTGCACGCGGGGCAGGAGCACGCGGGGCTGGAGCACGCGGGGCAGGAGCACGCGGGGCAGGAGCACATGGGGCAGGTGCACGCGGGGCAGGAGCACGTGGGGCAGGTGCACGCGGGGCGGGTGCACGCGGGGCGGGTGCACGCGGGGCAGGAGCACGCGGGGCAGGAGCACGCGGGGCAGGAGCACGCGGGGCAGGAGCACGCGGGGCAGGAGCAGGAGCACATGGGGCAGGAGCACGCGGGGCAGGAGCACGCGGGGTAGGAGCACGCGGGGCAGGTGCACACGGGGCAGGAGCACACGGGGCAGGTGCACACGGGGCAGGTGCACACGGGGGAGGTGCACACGGGGGCAGTGCGGTCGGCCTCTGTTCCATGGCCTACGACAGCTGCAGGGGCATTTGACCAAAAGGAGCAGAAGTGGCGTGTAATGACCTGAGAACTAGAGCCGGGGTCAGTGTTTGTAGTATATAGTACTATAAGGTATAGTATATAGTATATAGCAGAGTCAGAGCTCAGTGAGGCGTTAGTGCCGAGCACTGAAAGAACCTCATGATCTTATAGAGCGTTTTCACCACCCCGGAAAAACAGGATGATTACCCGTATGTGCGGCCATCTTGGGTGGTTTGCACGTTCAAAATGACGTGTTTATAAAACAATCATGCAGAAAAAAATCTAAATTTTGCGATAAACCTTCCACATCAGAATCCAAAAGTTCTGACACAGTTCACCAGTTGTACAGAGATAAGTTGGACGCCAAAGAAAAGGAGCGTTATGAAAAAACTCAAATTAATTGAGCGAAAAGATCCGTATGAGAGGGATTCAAGTTTGTTCAGTGACAGTGGAGATTTGTCGATTCTGCTGCTGTAAGAGATCCTGATATTTTCAATGACCTGGTCTCCTCCCCAAGCCCTGATCCAGCACAAGACCTTCAGAACTCTAAAGGTCTGGAGGATCTTCAGAGCTCTAAAGGTCTGGAGGACCTTCAGAGCTCTAAAGGTCTGGAGGACCTTCAGAGCTCTAAAGGTCTGGAGGATCTTCAGAGCTCTAAAGGTCTGGAGGACCTTCAGAGCTCTAAAGGTCTGGGGGACCTTCAGAGCTCTAAAGGTCTGGAGGATCTTCAGAGCTCTAAAAGTCTGGAGGATCTTCAGAGCTCTAAAGGTCTGGAGGACCTTCAGAGCTCTAAAAGTCTGGAGGATCTTCAGAGCTCCGAAGGTCTGGAGGACCTTCAGAGCTCCGAAGGTCTGGAGGACCTTCAGAGCTCTAAAGGTCTGGAGGACCTTCAGAGCTCTAAAAGTCTGGAGGAACACCCAGTTTGTTTGTGGCTGGTACGAGAGCGTAAAGTGCAGAAAATTGGAGACAGACGTGTTGTGATGTAAAGGTCGGCATACTTGTGTTACATGTTTAACGTCTTTAAGTACGAGTATTTTGTTTTTTATTCTTCACGTTTTGCAAAGATTGAAACATGAACATTGTAAAACTATTGACTGTGGGGTTAATGAAGCAAATGAACAGGTACAAGTTTTTACAAATGACATTTATGTCTTGGATCTAGTTTAGTCGGTGTTTGTGTAAACATGGTCGCTACAAACTGGTTCAAAATGAGCACTCACTGTGCACAGTCTGAAATATCTACCGGCTGTGAAATGAGCTGAGTATGTGAATGTTGTCGAGATTTTTCCCATCCAAGTTCTGTTGAAGACTGGTGATCCACAGTCGCCTCGTCTCCTTTGATAATCGCTCTGTTCACCCTGGTCGGTCACTACTTTAGGTAAACGACAGAACTGCAGGTGTTTTTCTCTGTCCGCTCCATTGTGACAGCCTCGGACCGCACAATAGTTGACCATTTTGCTTTTTTTTAGGGCTGTCAAACGATTAATTTTCTTGATCGCAACTAATCTCAGAAATTTCATAGTTAATCGCGATTAATCGTGATTTATTTTGCATGTTTAAAATTGATATCTTGCAGTAAGACCGTTCGAATCTAAAGTTAAACTCACAATGCAAAGTATTTCTCACCATTTTTTTTATTTCAAAAAAGTGCAGAGAAAGGAAAAAGTAACAATGAACCAGTAATAGTGCTTACTTTGAGAAATTGTAAATAAATGATTGAAGCCCGCTCGAGCTGCCTACGGATGTGTAGAAGGAACAAAATACTAGCAAACTCAAAATAGCGCGTTTAACCGACAATGAGTTTAATTAATACAACCAAATGAGCTGCATATGGATGGTAGAATTGCGGAAAATGCTGGCAAACTCTGATCGAGATTTAAAAAATTGTTCGCGATCATAACTCTAATCGCGATTAACGCGTTAATATTCCCAGCCCTACTTTTTTTAAACTTTGCGGCATAAATGCACTGTTCGTGGTGCTTCGAAACCTCCCAAAATGGCCGACTTCCGTATGATGCCGGACGTGAAAACGCTCTATACCGACACGAAAAGTCTAAGGTTTGGACACAACCTCATTCAATGTTTTTTTGTGTGTAGATTTTCTATTAAAATCCTTTAAAGTATCTGCCTTTGCGTTGCCAAAAATATTTAGTATTCATTAAGTTTTTTCTTTACGACATAATTCCCCGTTTGGCCTGGTGTATGGCGTGTTTCAGGTCATCTTTAGGACAGGTGCGAGCAGGTAAAGTGCGTTTTGTGAAAAGGGTTAGAGTTGTGCTCTTGTGTTTAGTAAATAACAGAAATGACCAAGTTCAACATTTGTAAATTTACTTTTTAAAGATTAGTACGATGTGGTCTGTACTGCCCCCGTCTGGGAGGAGGACGTCATCACATTGTAGAATCTGACAAAAATGATTCTGTAACGATTCTAATGGTGTTTTGTAGGAGGCCGAGCAAAAGGTGGAGAAAAAGGTGCAGCCAGGTGAGTGAGAGGAGCCGGAAATAAGGCAGAATTCACAACGAGGGGCGTAACCATCCTTCACGGGTCTAAAATAGAACAATATTGAGCAACTAAAACCACTAAAAACCTGATTAATGACAGAGATTGTGTTTGTCTGAGCTCTGCCGCGTCTTCACCAGAAACCCGCCTCAGAATGTTGTTATAATATTATTCAGTGGAGCGGAATTCACCACAGAATATTTATAAAACACACAATATTTACTTATAAAACACACAATATTTACTTATAAAACACACAATATTTACTTATAAAACACAGGGATGCACCGATACCGCTATCGGCCCGATGCATTAATATACTCGTACTCGTCAACCATTGGCCGATACCATGCACCGATACCACTACTAATACCACTACTATAGCGGATTTGGCAATGAAGTTGATGACAGATTTCCTGGTTACACAGGTCTTACCAGATAGGAAACAAAAGCCACAGAGGAGCTGGGCTCGCCGGACCTCTGGGATCCTAAGCGAGAATCATACCCCTAGACTAACGAGCCACCATTTTTTGCAGAAAAAGCTCACAAGAATTGAGCTTACAGGCTCACGTGTAGCCAAAGATTGCCAAAGCGAAATCAGGCATGAATTCTGGCTTTTTGCAAGTCATTGGAAGATTTGTTGGGTTGGAACATCAGGGATCTTCATTGAAGGTCAATCTGTCCTCTGAGCTTCAGCAAGTTGATGAATGGCCAATTGTTGCAGGTCTTACCAGCAGTGATGGGAATAACGGCGTTAAAATAAACGCCGTTACTAACGGCGTTACTTTTTTCAGTAACGGGTAATCTAACGAGTTACTTTATCTATCGTTATAACGCCGTTACCGGCACCAACACGCCGTTATCGCGCGTTACTGAACCTACTCATTTAGAAACTGACAGTGAGCCTGTCCAGGATGCTGTGGTTCAGAGTGCACAGGCACTCGTGACGGTGAGGGATGAGGGGCTGCCTCCACGCGCCTCCTCTTCGCGGGGTGGTGAGGCTGAGGGGGGCCTCCGCCCTGTAGCCGTGGCGGCGGGAGCTGAGCCAAATGCTGCTACGGATGCTGCTGCGGTGCAGCGCCTCGCCCCCGGGGCGGGGGGAGCGGCGCGGCCCGGGGTCTGGGCCCCCGGGTCTGGCCGCACCCGGAAGACGAACGGGGCGAAGCTCAGATATCAGACCATGGAGGACGAGTCCCTCCGGCCCTCGTCCACTCCGGCCCCGTGTGATGTGGTCTCCGCTCCGGCCCCGTGTGATGTGTTCTCCGCTCCGGCCCCGTGTGGCCCGCTCTCCGCTCCGGCCCCGTGTGATGTGGTCTCCGCTCCGGCCCCGTGTGATGTGGTCTCCGCTCCGGCCCCGTGTGGCCCGCTCTCCACTCCGGCCCCGTGTGGCCCGCTCTCCACTCCGGCCCCGTGTGATGTGTTCTCCGCTCCGGCCCCGTGTGATGTGGTCTCCGCTCCGGCCCCGTGTGATGTGGTCTCCGCTCCGGCCCCGTGTGATGTGTTCTCCGCTCCGGCCCCGTGTGGCCCGCTCTCCGCTCCGGCCCCGTGTGATGTGGTCTCCGCTCCGGGCCCGTGTGATGTGGTCTCCGCTCCGGGCCCGTGTGTTCAGATCTCCGCTCCGGCCCCGTGTGGCCCGCTCTCCGCTCCGGGCCCGTGTGATGTGTTCTCCGCTCCGGCCCCGTGTGGCCCGCTCTCCGCTCCGGCCCCGTGTGATGTGGTCTCCGCTCCGGGCCCGTGTGATGTGGTCTCCGCTCCGGGCCCGTGTGATGTGGTCTCCGCTCCGGGCCCGTGTGATGTGGTCTCCGCTCCGGGCCCGTGTGATGTGGTCTCCGCTCCGGGCCCGTGTGTTCAGATCTCCGCTCCGGGCCCGTGTGGCCCGCTCTCCGCTCCGGGCCCGTGTGGTCCGGCCTCCGCGTGCCCCTCTGGGCCCGCTACCACGTGTGCGGGTGCGGTGGGAGAGCGGATGGACTTCTGCAGTGGCGATGTTGGAGTGGACCTTGATGATGTTAGACAGAGCGTTAGGACGTCCTCTGAGTGCGCCGAGACTCCGAGGCGCGTCTGATGGGTCCCCTGGACGATCCCAGCTTCATTTGGAAAATGGAGAGTTTATACGACTGTTTCGATACTGAAATTGAAGTGTATGATTCTCCGATAGACTGGTGGGACGGGGCGAAAGCCCGGATAAAGAGACTGGCCATCCGATGGCAGAGGAAACACAAAAATGTGTTTGCACTGCATCACCTTTGCTCTCCCCCAGGCCCCTTTCTTCATCCCTTTGGTCCTCTACATCCCCCTGTTTCTCTTGGCCCTTGTGCCCAGTGGTGTTTATTCCCGTGCTGGCATCCCCCGATGTGTCTTCTGAGTGCTTTGTGTATGTTATTGTGGTGATGAAATATGTACTATTATGTACCTGAAGTGTGTGTTATTGTGTACATTGTAATATTAAAAGATAAAAAAAAATACCACTACTAGATGACACAGCGCCCCCTTACTGTAACGCTCAGTATGCCATGTGTTGTTTTACCAATCTTAAATGATAGGGGGAGACAAAGAGTCAGAAAAGTACTTGTCCAATGTCCAGAGAAAAAGACACGTCTAGTAAAACGCTCAAACCTCTCCAACACGCCGTGCTGGCGAATACGCCAAATTCATCAAGGCGAACAGCCGCCAACACCGCCGCCAACACCAGCCAACTTTATCAGAAGGGTTAAAGAAGGAGAAAATGTCCAGAGAAAAAAATAACCGAGGCATTTACCGAGTTTATTGCGCTGGACCAGCTCTTTTCAGGCGTGGACGATATTGGATTCCAGCGACTGACAGACGTCCTCGAGCCCAGAGACGAGATGCCCAGACGCCGTTTCATCACAGACGTGATGTTGCCTAAAGTTTTCGATGGCGTCAGGACTCGTGTGAAGTCACCAGTACGTGACATCAAGTCCATAAGTTTCACCACCGATATTTGGAGCAGCAGCGTCTGCCCAATGTCGCTCTTCAGTCTGACCGCTCGGTCTGACCGCTCAGTCTGACCGCTCGGTCTGACCGCTCGGTCTGACCGCTCGGTCTGACCGCTCAGTCTGACCGCTCAGTCTGACCGCTCAGTCTGACCGCTCAGTCTGACCGCTCAGTGGACGAAGTGTTTTCACTGTTTGTGGGAACTGCAGAACTTATAATGAGAATAAAACTAAAACCTGCATTTCCATTTATGTATTTATGGGGGGTGGGGTTAAAAGTATTGGTATCGGTGCTCGGTATCGGCAAGTACTGAAATGATAGTACTCGTACTCGTATCGGGGTATCGGTGCATCCTTAAACAAACGTCCTAAATTGTCTAAAATCATTAAAGAAGTAGATCGGGATGAGACCAGCATCCCTAATAATTATATTAATTATTTTTTATTTTGTGATTCGTGGTGAATCTTGGTGAATCTTGGTGAGTCGTGGTGAATGGTGGTGAATGGTGGTGAATGGTGGGTCCTGTATGGTGAATCGAATGGTGAAGTTTCTCAATCATTCCACTGTTGTGTGTTTTAAACGGGGACATGTGTGTTCTGATGTTCTGATGTTGATAAATGTTCCTTTTTTTCCTTCAGCCAACGACAGGAGCAGTGTGACTCCGGCCTCGCCCAGACCCGGCAAAAGGTCAGCCAGACTCTCACCAGAGTGACCCGTAGTGACCCGTAGTGACCCGTAGTGACCCGTAGTGACCCGAACATGTGTTGTACTTCCATTTAAAGGTGCACTGCGGAGCATTTCTATTGAAGGGTCCGTCACCTGCTCGTCTCCATGGAAACATTATAGTTTTGTCTAGAACAGTGTTTCACCCTTTAAATTCATGAAAAATCTCAAGGCCCCAAACTTTTTCTTTCTATTTTAATGTAGGTGATCATCATCATCATCATCATCATCACACGTCTCAGAGGAGCAACAAACACACACACACACACACACACACAAGTGTGACTTGAGTCAGTGAGCGGTCCTGCACAGATGAACACCTCTCTGTTCTTGCAGGGATGACACACACACACACGTAACTCCTCATCCAAAGCTCTCAGGCGCTCTCAGGCGCTCTCGGGCGCTCTCAGGCGCTCTCGGGCGCTCTCAGGCGCTCTCAGGCGCTCTCAGGCGCTCTCGGGCGCTCTCAGGCGCTCTCTGCGCTTGTTCTTGATTAAAGTTCATCTTGAAAAGTTCAGTTCGCACAAATACGTTGTGGCAAACGGCAACAGCCTAAATTTGAGACCTATGTCGCATACGGCCAGCTGCGTTTCTGCGCACCCCCATGGAGAATGTGTCTGTCTCCATGGAGACGAGCAGGTTTTGAGCAACAGAAACACGTAATGAATAAACGCTGATGGACACTGTATGTTTAAAGTCACGTTACGGAACATTCCAGGCAAAGCAAGAACATCTCCATGGAGACGAGCAGGTGGCGGACCCTCCACCAGAACTGAGTGGGGAGGAGACGGACTCTAGGCTGGGTTTGATAGAAAGTTGTGCTGTCAATCGATTAAAATATTTAATTGCGATTAATCTCATGAATGTCCGGGCCGCGTTACGGCGCGTCGCTGCGGCGCCCTGCTCCTCCGTGGGTTTGTGGGTGTGGTGGCGGCGTGGGGGAGTGGGGGCTTCTGTCGCTGTCTGCAGACCGTGTCGGGGTGGGCGCGGACTCGCCTTATGTTTTGGAGCGGACTTTGGTGTTTTCCGTGCGGGCGGTATCGACACGCGCCGGGCGTGTGCCGCCTCCTCCAACCCTGTGGTCGTGACGTCACAGCAGTGGCCACAGCTTATGAAAAAACGAGTTCAGTCGATCACAGAGAGCGATAATCTCGTGTTAAAATAGTTTTGTGTTAACTCGTTAATAGTGCGATATTTTTGACAGCATTAATAGAAATAATGCTCTGACACGTCTAAACATGAAACGAACCAAATGCAGACGCTCGTGTGTCCCTCAAACGTGTCCCTCAAACAGACGCTCAGGTCTGCGTTTTTGACTTGACCAAAGCATGCTTCTCTCTGATTGGTTAATCCTCCCGTCAGTCACATCCTCAGGAGATGGACGTGGCTCCAGATGCTCTCATCTGGAGTTTGTTGGGAGCGTGAGGATCTGCACAGGTTCATGAACATGTGTTCATGTGTTCTTCTTACAGTGGGAAGCCGTCTGCCCAGGGCAGACCTGAGACCACCACCACCAGGGGGCAGCACAACAGTGTTCACAACGGATCAAAGGTACATAACGGGAATAACTCACAACGGGAATAACACAAACTCATGGATTTCAAATGAGGTGTAGAACATGTAGCACCTGAAGGAGGTGCAAGAGCGCGAGGTAAAGACCAACAGGCTTTGTGAACCCCTGAGACCTGGGTACAAAAAGAAATGCAATAAAATAAACAGATGTGTGTAGAGTCCCTTTTGTCCAGTTGACAAATTGAATTTCTCCTTTTGCCAATAAAATAAATATGAACATGAATTTTGTACTTTACAAATGCATGAAAACTTAATGACACAAAAATGAAAGTGCACAAACCTCGTGGCTCATTGCTCATCTAGGGCCTCGGGACGATCCGTTTCCTCTAAACCGGGGGGTGCCCAACCAGCCGATCGCATATGGACATGTTCACACTGCAGGGCTGAAAGGTGCGGTTATGTCAATCTGTACAGCGCCCCCTTCAGCAGTGTCGTGCATTAACACTGACTTACCCCTGATGGTGTCCTCTGAGCAGAGTACTGCCCCGGTTCTGCCCCTGACAGTGTCCTCTGAGCAGAGTACTGCCCCGGTTCTGCCCCTGACAGTGTCCTCTGAGCCGAGTACTGCCCCGGTTCTGCCCCTGACAGTGTCCTCTGAGCAGAGTTCTGCCCCGGTTCTACCCCTGACAGTGTCTTCTGAGCCGAGTTCTGCCCTGGTTCTGCCCCTGACGGTGTCCTCTGAGCAGAGTTCTGCCCCGGTTCTGCCCCTGACGGTGTCCTCTGAGCAGAGTTCTGCCCCGGTTCTGCCCCTGACGGTGTCCTCTGAGCAGAGTTCTGCCCCGGTTCTGCCCCTGACGGTGTCCTCTGAGCAGAGTACTGCCCCGGTTCTGCCCCTGACAGTGTCCTCTGAGCAGAGTTCTGCCCCGGTTCTGCCCCTGACAGTGTCCTCTGAGCAGAGTACTGCCCCGGTTCTGCCCCTGACAGTGTCCTCTGAGCCGAGTACTGCCCCGGTTCTGCCCCTGACAGTGTCCTCTGAGCAGAGTTCTGCCCCGGTTCTGCCCCTGACAGTGTCCTCTGAGCAGAGTACTGCCCCGGTTCTGCCCCTGACAGTGTCCTCTGAGCAGAGTTCTGCCCCGGTTCTGCCCCTGACAGTGTCCTCTGAGCCGAGTTCTGCCCCGGTTCTGCCCCTGACAGTGTCCTCTGAGCCGAGTTCTGCCCCGGTTCTGCCCCTGACAGCATTACTCAATTGAGTAATGCTCAATTCCAATTTTTTGTGAAATCCGATTTTTTTGCGAGGTCGTTCACATTTCCAATTAAATGCGACTTGTATGTGATCTCCAGTGTGAACTTTAAACGCCCCAAAAGTGTCCCGCATGCACATCGGAGGACACGACGAGGTCACGTGCAGCGAGCGTGCTCAGTGTTTACGGGAGTCGCCTAAAGTTGCTGTCGTACCGGAGCCAGAACATGTACAGCTTATTTGTTTTAAGGAGGAGACGGAGACGGAGAAGGACGAGGTTTTTGGCCACGGCGTTTTGTGGGGCAGCGGCAGCAACGTCCGTAGAAATGAACGTGTTGGTGCGGAGTCGCAGACAAGAGCGGTGGGATCGCTACGTGCTTCGCCCCTTCACTGACACGGAGTTCATATACTATTTTCACATGACGAGAAGAACGTTTGTGTACGTTTGTGAGCGCCGACTTGTACCACTCTTGCTGGAGGAAACACGCCCAGGTCGGATGACCTGGCCGTTCAGACTGAAGTCGCAGGCCAAAAGATCAGATATGTATCGGTTTTAGGAGCACATATCTTGGGCTACGTTCACACTAAGTTTTAGGCTTAAGCCTTTTTATTGGTCTCACACACAATGACACACAGTGACACACGGGAGAAATTTGACTTCTGCATTTGACCCATCCTTTTTCAGGAGCAGTGAGCAGCCGTCTTTTTCGGCGCCCGGGGGGCAGTACCGTGAAGGGTCTTGCCCAAGGACCCACACTGGTTAGCTCATTGCCCGGGGGGGATTTGAACCCACAACCCCCAGGGGGAAAGTCCATGACTTACCAGTTGAGCTAACCAGCCGGTCCAGCCTGCAGTGACCCAAATCCAATTTTTTCACCCCTGTGCGACTTTAAAAATAATCCCACTCCAAAAGCCCATTTTGCCATGTCTAACAGACGCCCCCTCTTGGTAGATCAACCTCAAAAGTAGATCTCGGGTAAAAAAAGGTTGAGCACCCCTGTTCTAAACAGATCCCCATAAAGACATCACGTTTGTTCTTCTTGTCTTCCCGGAGATCTGCAGAACGTGCAGGGTCGGTATTTGTTTCACCTCCAGCGTAAGAGTAAAATATAAACGACAAACTAAATAAAATGCGTGAATATGAGGGACTGAAGTCACATGACGCTGGTGCCGTCTCCGTAGAAACTGAGCGTGGACATGATGAAGGAGCTGTCCTCTGCGGTCGTGGACGGACACGCTGCCCTGGACGACCTACGCTGTCGTAACGCTGAGCAGGCCTTCAGCCGCGCCCTGGGCCTGGCACGAGCGGCCGCCTCCACCCAGGTACTCCTGAAAGTCCACTGTCCCTCTGTCCTCCCGTCCTCCCTCTCTGTCCTTTCAGGTGTCCCCTAGTGTGTCCTCTCTGTCTCCTTCTCTCTCTAAACTCTCCCTCCCTCCCTCCTTCTGTTCCTCAGGTGTCCTCTCTGTCCCTCAGGTGCCTCAGGTGTCTCCTTCTGTCCCTCAGGTGTCTCAGGTATCTCCTTCTGTTCCTCAGGTGTCCTCTCTGTCCCTCAGGTGTCTCCCTCTGTCCCTCAGGTGTCTCAGGTGTCTCCTTCTGTCCCTCAGGTGTCTCAGGTATCTCCTTCTGTTCCTCAGGTGTCCTCTCTGTCCCTCAGGTGTCTCCCTCTGTCCCTCAGGTGTCTCAGGTGTCTCCTTCTGTCCCTCAGGTGTCTCAGGTGTCCTCTCTGTCCCTCAGGTGTCTCCTTCTGTCCCTCAGGTGTCTCCCTCTGTCCCTCAGGTGTCTCAGGTGTCTTCTTCTGTCCCTCAGGTGTCCTCTCTGTCCCTCAGGTGTCTCCCTCTGTCCCTCAGGTGTCCCAGGTGTCCTCTCTGTCCCTCAGGTGTCCCAGGTGTCCTCTGTCCCTCAGGTGTCTCCCTCTGTCCCTCAGGTGCCTCAGGTGTCTCCTTCTGTCCCTCAGGTGTCTCAGGTGTCTCCTTCTGTTCCCCAGTTGTCCTCTTTGTCCCTCAGGTGTCTCCCTCTGTCCCTCAGGTGTCCTCTCTGTCCCTCAGGTGTCCTCTCTGTCCTTCAGGTGTCTCAGGTGTCTCCCTCTGTCCCTCAGGTGTCTCCCTCTGTCCCTCAGGTGTCTCAGGTGTCTTCTTCTGTCCCTCAGGTGTCCTCTCTGTCCCTCAGGTGTCTCCTTCTGTCCCTCAGGTGTCCTCTCTGTCCCTCAGGTGTCTCAGGTGTCTCCTTCTGTCCCTCAGGTGTCTCAGGTGTCTCCTTCTGTCCCTCAGGTGCCTCAGGTGTCTCCTTCTGTCCCTCAGGTGTCTCAGGTGTCTCCCTCTGTTCCTCAGGTGTCCTCTCTGTCCCTCAGGTGTCTCCTTCTGTTCCTCAGGTGTCCTCTCTGTCCCTCAGGTGTCTCCTTCTGTTCCTCAGGTGTCCTCTCTGTCCCTCAGGTGTCTCCCTCTGTCCCTCAGGTGTCTCCTTCTGTTCCTCAGGTGTCCTCTCTGTCCCTCAGGTGTCTCAGGTGTCCTCTCTGTCCCTCAGGTGTCTCAGGTGTCTCCCTCTGTCCCTCAGGTGTCTCCTTCTGTTCCTCAGGTGTCTTCTCTGTCCCTCAGGTGTCTCAGGTGTCCTCTCTGTCCCTCAGGTGTCTCAGGTGTCCTCTCTGTCCCTCAGGTGTCTCCCTCTGTCCCTCAGGTGTCTCCCTCTGTTCCTCAGGTGTCCTCTCTGTCCCGCAGGTGTCCTCTCTGGACGTGTTGCTGTTGAAATACGGTAGAGCCACTGCGCTGACTCAGATCGGACGCTCTGAGGTACGTTTGTGTCACTTCTGAATCTACGTTTACGTTTCGGCGTTCACGAGTTTTGAGACGTTTATTATGCCAAGTTTCTCACAGAACGATTTGTGAGACACAGTAGAGAAGGTCCAGATGTGAACACCAGGGTCACGTAGAGAAGGTCCAGATGTGAACTCAGGGTCACGTAGAGAAGGTCCAGATGTGAACACCAGGGTCACGTAGAGAAGGTCCAGATGTGAACACCAGGGTCACGTAGAGAAGGTCCAGATGTGAACCCAGGGTCATGTAGAGAAGGTCCAGATGTGAACTCAGGGTCACGTAGAGAAGGTCCAGATGTGAACCCAGGATCCTGTAGAGAAGGTCCAGATGTGAACCCAGGGTCATGTAGAGAAGGTCCAGATGTGAACCCAGTATCCTGTAGAGAAGGTCCAGATGTGAACACCAGGATCATGTAGAGAAGGTCCAGATGTGAACTCAGGGTCACGTAGAGAAGGTCCAGATGTGAACACCAGGATCATGTAGAGAAGGTCCAGATGTGAACACCAGGGTCACGTAGAGAAGGTCCAGATGTGAACACCAGGATCCTGTAGAGAAGGTCCAGATGTGAATCCAGGATCCTGTAGAGAAGGTCCAGATGTGAACACCAGGATCATGTAGAGAAGGTCCAGATGTGAACCCAGTGTCACGTAGAGAAGGTCCAGATGTGAACTCAGGGTCACGTAGAGAAGGTCCAGATGTGAACACCAGGGTCACGTAGAGAAGGTCCAGATGTGAACTCAGGGTCACGTAGAGAAGGTCCAGATGTGAACCCAGGGTCATGTAGAGAAGGTCCAGATGTGAACCCAGGGTCATGTAGAGAAGGTCCAGATGTGAACCCAGTATCCTGTAGAGAAGGTCCAGATGTGAACACCAGGGTCACGTAGAGAAGGTCCAGATGTGAACACCAGGGTCATGTAGAGAAGGTCCAGATGTGAACACCAGGGTCATGTAGAGAAGGTCCAGATGTGAATCCAGGATCCTGTAGAGAAGGTCCAGATGTGAACCCAGTATCCTGTAGAGAAGGTCCAGATGTGAACCCAGTGTCACGTAGAGAAGGTCCAGATGTGAACACCAGGGTCACGTAGAGAAGGTCCAGATGTGAACTCAGGGTCACGTAGAGAAGGTCCAGATGTGAACCCAGGGTCATGTAGAGAAGGTCCAGATGTGAACCCAGTATCCTGTAGAGAAGGTCCAGATGTGAACCCAGTGTCACGTAGAGAAGGTCCAGATGTGAACACCAGGGTCACGTAGAGAAGGTCCAGATGTGAACACCAGGATCATGTAGAGAAGGTCCAGATGTGAACACCAGGATCATGTAGAGAAGGTCCAGATGTGAACTCAGGGTCACGTAGAGAAGGTCCAGATGTGAACACCAGGATCATGTAGAGAAGGTCCAGATGTGAACACCAGGATCATGTAGAGAAGGTCCAGATGTGAACACCAGGGTCACGTAGAGAAGGTCCAGATGTGAACCCAGGATCCTGTAGAGAAGGTCCAGATGTGAACACCAGGGTCATGTAGAGAAGGTCCAGATGTGAACACCAGGATCCTGTAGAGAAGGTAGGTCCAGATGTGAACCCAGTGTCACGTAGAGAAGGTCCAGATGTGAACACCAGGGTCACGTAGAGAAGGTCCAGATGTGAACTCAGGGTCACGTAGAGAAGGTCCAGATGTGAACCCAGGATCCTGTAGAGAAGGTCCAGATGTGAACACCAGGGTCATGTAGAGAAGGTCCAGATGTGAACACCAGGATCCTGTAGAGAAGGTAGGTCCAGATGTGAACCCAGTGTCACGTAGAGAAGGTCCAGATGTGAACACCAGGGTCACGTAGAGAAGGTCCAGATGTGAACTCAGGGTCACGTAGAGAAGGTCCAGATGTGAACCCAGTATCCTGTAGAGAAGGTCCAGATGTGAACCCAGTGTCACGTAGAGAAGGTCCAGATGTGAACACCAGGGTCACGTAGAGAAGGTCCAGATGTGAATCCAGGATCCTGTAGAGAAGGTCCAGATGTGAACACCAGGGTCATGTAGAGAAGGTCCAGATGTGAACCCAGTGTCACGTAGAGAAGGTCCAGATGTGAACACCAGGGTCACGTAGAGAAGGTCCAGATGTGAATCCAGGATCCTGTAGAGAAGGTCCAGATGTGAACACCAGGGTCACGTAGAGAAGGTCCAGATGTGAATCCAGGATCCTGTAGAGAAGGTCCAGATGTGAACCCAGTATCCTGTAGAGAAGGTCCAGATGTGAACACCAGGGTCACGTAGAGAAGGTCCAGATGTGAACACCAGGGTCACGTAGAGAAGGTCCAGATGTGAACTCAGGGTCACGTAGAGAAGGTCCAGATGTGAACCCAGGATCCTGTAGAGAAGGTCCAGATGTGAACCCAGTGTCACGTAGAGAAGGTCCAGATGTGAACACCAGGGTCACGTAGAGAAGGTCCAGATGTGAACTCAGGGTCACGTAGAGAAGGTCCAGATGTGAACCCAGGATCCTGTAGAGAAGGTCCAGATGTGAACCCAGTGTCACGTAGAGAAGGTCCAGATGTGAACACCAGGGTCACGTAGAGAAGGTCCAGATGTGAACTCAGGGTCACGTAGAGAAGGTCCAGATGTGAACCCAGGATCCTGTAGAGAAGGTCCAGATGTGAACCCAGGGTCATGTAGAGAAGGTCCAGATGTGAACCCAGTATCCTGTAGAGAAGGTCCAGATGTGAACACCAGGATCCTGTAGAGAAGGTCCAGATGTGAACCCAGTATCCTGTAGAGAAGGTCCAGATGTGAACCCAGTGTCACGTAGAGAAGGTCCAGATGTGAACACCAGGGTCACGTAGAGAAGGTCCAGATGTGAACTCAGGGTCACGTAGAGAAGGTCCAGATGTGAACACCAGGATCATGTAGAGAAGGTCCAGATGTGAACACCAGGGTCACGTAGAGAAGGTCCAGATGTGAACCCAGGATCCTGTAGAGAAGGTCCAGATGTGAACACCAGGGTCACGTAGAGAAGGTCCAGATGTGAACCCAGGATCCTGTAGAGAAGGTCCAGATGTGAACACCAGGATCCTGTAGAGAAGGTCCAGATGTGAACACCAGGGTCATGTAGAGAAGGTCCAGATGTGAACCCAGGGTCATGTAGAGAAGGTCCAGATGTGAACTCAGGATCCTGTAGAGAAGGTCCAGATGTGAACTCAGGGTCACGTAGAGAAGGTCCAGATGTGAACCCAGGATCCTGTAGAGAAGGTCCAGATGTGAACCCAGGGTCATGTAGAGAAGGTCCAGATGTGAACCCAGTATCCTGTAGAGAAGGTCCAGATGTGAACACCAGGATCATGTAGAGAAGGTCCAGATGTGAACTCAGGGTCACGTAGAGAAGGTCCAGATGTGAACACCAGGATCATGTAGAGAAGGTCCAGATGTGAACACCAGGGTCACGTAGAGAAGGTCCAGATGTGAACACCAGGATCCTGTAGAGAAGGTCCAGATGTGAATCCAGGATCCTGTAGAGAAGGTCCAGATGTGAACACCAGGATCATGTAGAGAAGGTCCAGATGTGAACCCAGTGTCACGTAGAGAAGGTCCAGATGTGAACTCAGGGTCACGTAGAGAAGGTCCAGATGTGAACACCAGGGTCACGTAGAGAAGGTCCAGATGTGAACTCAGGGTCACGTAGAGAAGGTCCAGATGTGAACCCAGGGTCATGTAGAGAAGGTCCAGATGTGAACCCAGGGTCATGTAGAGAAGGTCCAGATGTGAACCCAGTATCCTGTAGAGAAGGTCCAGATGTGAACACCAGGGTCACGTAGAGAAGGTCCAGATGTGAACACCAGGGTCATGTAGAGAAGGTCCAGATGTGAACACCAGGGTCATGTAGAGAAGGTCCAGATGTGAATCCAGGATCCTGTAGAGAAGGTCCAGATGTGAACCCAGTATCCTGTAGAGAAGGTCCAGATGTGAACCCAGTGTCACGTAGAGAAGGTCCAGATGTGAACACCAGGGTCACGTAGAGAAGGTCCAGATGTGAACTCAGGGTCACGTAGAGAAGGTCCAGATGTGAACCCAGGGTCATGTAGAGAAGGTCCAGATGTGAACCCAGTATCCTGTAGAGAAGGTCCAGATGTGAACCCAGTGTCACGTAGAGAAGGTCCAGATGTGAACACCAGGGTCACGTAGAGAAGGTCCAGATGTGAACACCAGGATCATGTAGAGAAGGTCCAGATGTGAACACCAGGATCATGTAGAGAAGGTCCAGATGTGAACTCAGGGTCACGTAGAGAAGGTCCAGATGTGAACACCAGGATCATGTAGAGAAGGTCCAGATGTGAACACCAGGATCATGTAGAGAAGGTCCAGATGTGAACACCAGGGTCACGTAGAGAAGGTCCAGATGTGAACCCAGGATCCTGTAGAGAAGGTCCAGATGTGAACACCAGGGTCATGTAGAGAAGGTCCAGATGTGAACACCAGGATCCTGTAGAGAAGGTAGGTCCAGATGTGAACCCAGTGTCACGTAGAGAAGGTCCAGATGTGAACACCAGGGTCACGTAGAGAAGGTCCAGATGTGAACTCAGGGTCACGTAGAGAAGGTCCAGATGTGAACCCAGGATCCTGTAGAGAAGGTCCAGATGTGAACACCAGGGTCATGTAGAGAAGGTCCAGATGTGAACACCAGGATCCTGTAGAGAAGGTAGGTCCAGATGTGAACCCAGTGTCACGTAGAGAAGGTCCAGATGTGAACACCAGGGTCACGTAGAGAAGGTCCAGATGTGAACTCAGGGTCACGTAGAGAAGGTCCAGATGTGAACCCAGTATCCTGTAGAGAAGGTCCAGATGTGAACCCAGTGTCACGTAGAGAAGGTCCAGATGTGAACACCAGGGTCACGTAGAGAAGGTCCAGATGTGAATCCAGGATCCTGTAGAGAAGGTCCAGATGTGAACACCAGGGTCATGTAGAGAAGGTCCAGATGTGAACCCAGTGTCACGTAGAGAAGGTCCAGATGTGAACACCAGGGTCACGTAGAGAAGGTCCAGATGTGAATCCAGGATCCTGTAGAGAAGGTCCAGATGTGAACACCAGGGTCACGTAGAGAAGGTCCAGATGTGAATCCAGGATCCTGTAGAGAAGGTCCAGATGTGAACACCAGGGTCACGTAGAGAAGGTCCAGATGTGAACACCAGGGTCACGTAGAGAAGGTCCAGATGTGAACTCAGGGTCACGTAGAGAAGGTCCAGATGTGAACCCAGGATCCTGTAGAGAAGGTCCAGATGTGAACCCAGTGTCACGTAGAGAAGGTCCAGATGTGAACACCAGGGTCACGTAGAGAAGGTCCAGATGTGAACTCAGGGTCACGTAGAGAAGGTCCAGATGTGAACCCAGGATCCTGTAGAGAAGGTCCAGATGTGAACCCAGTGTCACGTAGAGAAGGTCCAGATGTGAACACCAGGGTCACGTAGAGAAGGTCCAGATGTGAACTCAGGGTCACGTAGAGAAGGTCCAGATGTGAACCCAGGATCCTGTAGAGAAGGTCCAGATGTGAACCCAGGGTCATGTAGAGAAGGTCCAGATGTGAACCCAGTATCCTGTAGAGAAGGTCCAGATGTGAACCCAGTATCCTGTAGAGAAGGTCCAGATGTGAACTCAGGGTCACGTAGAGAAGGTCCAGATGTGAACACCAGGATCCTGTAGAGAAGGTCCAGATGTGAACCCAGTATCCTGTAGAGAAGGTCCAGATGTGAACCCAGTGTCACGTAGAGAAGGTCCAGATGTGAACACCAGGGTCACGTAGAGAAGGTCCAGATGTGAACTCAGGGTCACGTAGAGAAGGTCCAGATGTGAACACCAGGATCATGTAGAGAAGGTCCAGATGTGAACACCAGGGTCACGTAGAGAAGGTCCAGATGTGAACCCAGGATCCTGTAGAGAAGGTCCAGATGTGAACACCAGGGTCACGTAGAGAAGGTCCAGATGTGAACCCAGGATCCTGTAGAGAAGGTCCAGATGTGAACACCAGGATCCTGTAGAGAAGGTCCAGATGTGAACACCAGGGTCATGTAGAGAAGGTCCAGATGTGAACCCAGGGTCATGTAGTGAAGGTCCAGATGTGAACTCAGGATCCTGTAGAGAAGGTCCAGATGTGAACACCAGGGTCACGTAGAGAAAGTCCAGATGTGAACCCAGGGTCACGTAGAGAAGGTCCAGATGTGAACCCAGGATCCTGTAGAGAAGGTCCAGATGTGAACACCAGGGTCATGTAGAGAAGGTCCAGATGTGAACCCAGGGTCATGTAGTGAAGGTCCAGATGTGAACTCAGGATCCTGTAGAGAAGGTCCAGATGTGAACTCGGGGTCATGTAGAGAAGGTCCAGATGTGAACTCAGGGTCACGTAGAGAAGGTCCAGATGTGAACCCCAGATGTGTTGTGGTGACCTCTCAGGAGCTGTCTGAGGCCCTGCAGCTGCTCCATCAGATCCAGGCGTCGGAGGAGAGGACCTTCCAGTGTCTGGTGTGTTTGTCCTATGGACGCGTCTACGTCAAAGAGAACAGGTGAGTCCGAATGCTGCGTGTAACCATGGTAACGTGATGGTAACGCGATCTTACGGTTGGGTGTACAGGTTCAGGGTGGCCCTGGTCCATTTCTCTGACGCTCTGCAGATGGTGAAGAACAGAATCACTCCAGGTAAACTCACGTGGCCCCTCACCACGCACCTGGTGCCCGAGACGCAAGAAGAACATTTACTGGTGAGCACAGCGTTGCACGTTACACAGCGTCACGCAGCGTCACGCAGCGTTACACGTTACACAACGTTGCGCCGCGTTACGCCACGTTACACAGCGTCACAGTGTCACACAGCGTTACACTTTACGCAGCGTTACTCAGCGTTACACAACGTTACGCACCGTTACACAACGTTGCGCGGCGTTACACAACGTTACGCAACGTTTCGCAGCGTTACACAACGTTACACAGCGTTGCACAACGTTATGCGGCGTTACGCAGCGTTACACAGCGTTACATGGCGTTATGCAGCGTTACGCAACGTTGCACAGCGTTACGCAACAGTAAAGTTCAAAGTTCATCTTTATTGTCAAAAACCACATGTTCAGGTGGCACACACAGCGCCCCCTAGGCCCACAGTGAACATAAAACATGTGATAAACAAGACAATAAACACCATGACTAAAACATCACATATACCTGTAGTAAAAGTACAAGTACAACTACTACTACTACTACTACTACTACTACTGCTACTACCAGGACTAAAACATCACATATACCCGTAGCAAAAGTACAAAAGGCTTGTGTAAAATACAAATAAGTAAAACACACAATGTGAAGCAAAAGCCGCAGTCTCCTCCTGTACAGTAGTTTGGTGACCTGTAGTTTGGTGACCTGTAGTTTGGTGTAGTTTGGTGACCTGTAGTTTGGTGACCTGTAGTTTGGTGTAGTTTGGTGACCTGTAGTTTGGTGACCTCTCTACTGTAGTTTGGTCACATCCCTGTGTTCTTGTGTCTCCTCAGAACCTTCTGCAGGACTTCATAGAGCTGTGCAGGTTTCCTCCTCCTCCAGACGCCGTTTGTCGCCTTGAAAATTGCACAGGTTCTGTTAAGAAAGAAATCTACTTTACTGACCCGGATTTTAAGGTAAGTGACTGTGGTCTGTCTGTAACGAAGGTCACTCTGTTCTCCTGGAGGTTCTCCTGGAGGTTCTCCTGGAGGTTCCCCTGGAGGTTCCTCTGGAGGTTCTCCTGGAGGTTCTCCTGGAGGTTCTCCTGGAGGTTCCCCTGGAGGTTCCTCTGGAGGTTCTCCTGGAGGTTCCTCTGGAGCTTCTCCTGGAGCTTCTCCTGGAGCTTCTCCTGGAGGTTCCTCTGGATGTTCCTCTGGAGCTTCTCCTGGAGCTTCTCCTGGAGGTTCCTCTGGAGGTTCCTCTGGAGGTTCCTCTGGAGGTTCCTCTGGAGGTTCCTCTGGAGGTTCCTCTGGAGGTTCTCCTGGAGGTTCCTCCTCACACACCTGGAGTCGTGTTTGTTTCATTCACATGTTTCACACAAACCTGCAGATTTAGCAGAGTTCTTTTCTCAAACTGAAAACACTCTGTTCCACCTTGTGATGTCATCATGTGGTGATACAGGAAGTGCTCCACTGTGTTTTTAAACTCCACACACCTTCACTAGAATCATTTGGATCATTTCAGTCCTGAGGGGTATTCCACGAAAGCTACTAAGCACAAAGCCCGGCTTTATTCGTCAGTTGGCGCTAGTTTAAGTGAGAGTTCGGTTCCACGACGCTCGCTAAACTTAGTTCCCGCTGAGTTGCTGGGGCAACATGGTCTTAGCAGATAGTCTGGTCGCGGCAAGGCTAAAGTTCTGTCTTACTTAGGCCGTGTCGCAGAGAATACGTACCTGACGTAAACAGAGTGTCAAACAAACAGTTTCGCACACCTCCCGCAGCAAAAAAAAAAATTACCTTACGTTCTTGACAAATCTCTGGTAATCTAAAAATATGCTTTTTGAACCGCTGTCTTTACGACATTAACATATAGAAGAATTATAGAGGTGTTACAGAGAAAGACTTTGGTTGAGTGGATATGTCCTATGACTCTCATATGGGCGACCCGGGTTTGATTCCCGTTATTGACCTATTGATGCCCAAGTCAAAGTTGAGTTAAATTTTCACGCATTTATATTTGCAACATATTACAGAAATGGAAATGAATTTTACCTACAATTACTCTTATCATCACATCAAATTATATCAGCTGGGCCTAACATCACTCTCACTTGACGACATTGACACTTTATATTTTATGTGACATCTCTATCAAAGAATACAGTTACAGGTAAACCTTTACTTTTAAAACAAAATGTAGCCAAATAACAGGCACACTCCATGATGCAACATTTCAATGATTCAACAAATTTGCTTCAGAGATGCTGTGCAAACCTCTTTAATGAAATCCTATTTATCAATTTCCATCAATAGGCATAAAACTATAAAAGACATTAGGTATGACATTCTGGTGTGAGGCCACTGCTGGAGGACTGCTGAGGGTCAGGCAAGGCACTGCTGGAGGACTGCTGAGGGTCAGGCAAGGCACTGCTGGAGGACTGCTGAGGGTCAGGCAAGGCACTGCTGGAGGACTGCTGAGGGTCAGGCAAGGCACTGCTGGAGGACTGCTGAGGGTCAGGCAAGGCACTGCTGGAGGACTGCTGAGGGTCAGGCAAGACACTGCTGGAGGACTGCTGAGGAGGGTCCAAGTGTACGCCATCTTCAGTAACTTGAATATACTCTTCAGAAGAACTCGCAGGAAGGATCTTTGATGGGGTCCCTCCTTCAATTACCTCCACCAGTGGGTGACCCCGGTTTAGGGCCAGTGCCAGCTCCTCTGCAGGTGAAAGGTTTTGAGGGGGGCTCCCACCTCCTGTGGCTTGGTAGCTACTGTTCATTTTAAATTAAATGAAGGTACCATTTCAACAGTATTACTAATTTCACTGAATAATAATATTAATATTAGCCGACTTGCCACTCTGCAAAATGTTTTTATGCTTTGTCTTTACCTGTAAAACAGTCCTCTTCACATTATTCCTGCTCAAAGACAAGATAACACAATTTAACGTATTAGTTGGAGCAAATACTTTTACACAGTAAAAATAAATTACAACTGACAAGACTGCTCTACAAATATATATTTATGACATCAACTGTTCTCCCTGAGAATCAAACTCACATCTCCCGCACCCCAGACAGTCACTTTTCCCCTGCGCCACAGATCAGTGTTGACATCAAAGGTGAAAAACAGACTTAAAAAACTCAACCTCCAGCACTGTTATAGGACTTAACTTCCGTATTTAAGCGTTCGGCGATCTTCTGCCACGCCATGTCTCTCGCCTTGGTTATTGCAAATGTGTTGTAGAGTTCCAAAAGCAACTTCTGTTCTGATGCGCTGAAATAATCGGCCCGAATCTTCAACATGATGGCGTTTTCGACAGTCGCTTGTTCAGGGCTTCTTATTTACCCCGTGCACGTGCGGAGGCCCGGCCTGATTAGGCCAGACTGGGCTTAGCTCTGACTAGGCGCAGCTGAAACGCGTTAGTGGGACGACTTCAGGCTTTAGTCTAAGTTGTGTCTCAGCCAGGCGAGAACTTAGCACTTAGTCGCCGCTAAGTTTAGCCACGTTCGTGGAATACGTACCTCTGGAGTCGCCGATCTCGACTGAACTAAAGGTAAAAGTTCACTGTTCACTTGATGACATCACAAGGTGGAACAGAGCGTTTGGAGCTTTGGAGATGTTACAGACGAATAATAAAGAGTTCCTCAAACATGAGAATGAAACAAACACGACTCCAGGTGTTTGAGGAGGAACATCAGAACACAACTTAAAGCTCTCAGGGTCAGTTTATGTGATTCAGGAGCTTTAAAAAGCCTTTTAACTGTGTTTTAACTGTGTTTTAACTGTGTTTTAACTGTGTTTTAACTGTGTTTTTGTGTGTTTTAACTGTGTTTTAACTGTTTTTTTGTGTTTTTGTGTGTTTTAACTGTGTTTTAACTGTGTTTTTGTGTGTTTTAACTGTGTTTTTGTGTATTTTAACTGTGTTTTTGTGTGTTTTAACTGTGTTTTAACTGTTTTTTTGTGTTTTAACTGTTTTTGTGTGTTTTAACTGTGTTTTAACTGTTTTTTTGTGTTTTAACTGTTTTTGTGTGTTTTAACTGTGTTTTAACTGTGTTTTTGTATGTTTTAACTGTGTTTTAACTGTTTTTTTGTGTTTTAACTGTTTTTGTGTGTTTTAACTGTGTTTTAACTGTTTTTTTGTGTTTTAACTGTTTTTGTGTGTTTTAACTGTGTTTTAACTGTTTTTGTGTGTTTTGTGCGTCAGGGCTTTATTCAGATCCTCTGCTGTCAGAGCTGCAGCTTGGAGTACCACATGAGCTGCTGGAAGAGCCTCAAGAGCCTGAACTTCTTTGAGAAGAGTGAGAAGGTCTGTGTGTGTTTGGTCCTGGTCCTGGTCCTGGTCCTGGTTCTGGTTCTGGTTCTGGTCTTGGTCCTGGTCCTGGTCCTGGTCCTGGTTCTGGTCTGTGGTGGATGGACACTGATGTTTGGACCTTCTGTGTTCCAGGACTTCCTCAGAGACCCGTGTTTGACCCCAGACTGCAGTGGACAGATAAACTCGATAAAGATCTACGGTCCCACAGGACTGGTCAAGTGTAAGGTGAGGGTGAGCGGCGCCCCCTGCAGGCGGCACACGGTTCTGCACACGGTTCTGCACATGGTTCTTTACACGGTTCTTCACACGGTTCTTCACACGGTTCTTCACACGGTTCTTCACACGGTTCTTCACACGGTTCTTCACACGGTTCTTCACACGGTTCTTCACACGGTTCTTCACACGGTTCTTCACACGGTTCTTCACACGGTTCTTCACACGGTTCTTCACACGGTTCTTCACACGGTTCTTCACACGGTTCTTCATACGGTTCTTTACACGGTTCTTTACACGGTTCTTCACACGGTTCTTCACACGGTTCTTTACACGGTTCTTCACACGGTTCTTCACACGGTTCTTCACACGGTACGTTTGTTCTGACTCTCCTCCAGTTTGAAGTGGCTATTCCCAAACCTGTGACGCCGAAGAAGCCTAAAGTGAACCAGAGGTGCACCAGGTAAGTGCCTTCACTACAGACACTGATGCTAACTGTAGGCTCTGCTCTGTCTGAAGCTTTATTAGACTTTATTTCATTTATTTTAACACAATCTGGACCATGAACGCTCTGACCACAGGAACATGAAAATGTCTCTTTAAACCACTTCCGGGTTTTTTCTTGTTAAAACTGCTAATGTGTGTCACCATAGTAACGTGTAGAACACCTCCAGCGTCACGCGTAGAACGTGTAGAACACCTCCAGCGTCACACGTAGAACACCTCCAGCGTCACACGTAGAACACCTCCAGCGTCACACGTAGAACGTGTAGAACACCTCCAGCGTCACACGTAGAACGTGTAGAACACCTCCAGCGTCACGTGTAGAACACCTCCAGCGTCACACGTAGAACACCTCCAGCGTCACGCGTAGAACACCTCCAGCGTCACGCGTAGAACACCTCCAGCGTCACGCGTAGAACACCTCCAGCGTCACACGTAGAACGTGTAGAACACCTCCAGCGTCACACGTAGAACGTGTAGAACACCTCCAGCGTCACACGTAGAACGTGTAGAACACCTCCAGCGTCACACGTAGAACGTGTAGAACACCTCCAGCGTCACACGTAGAACGTGTAGAACACCTCCAGCGTCACGTGTAGAACACCTCCAGCGTCACGCGTAGAACACCTCCAGCGTCACGTGTAGAACACCTCCAGCGTCACGCGTAGAACACCTCCAGCGTCACACGTAGAATGTGTAGAACACCTCCAGCGTCACACGTAGAACGTGTAGAACACCTCCAGCGTCACACGTAGAACACCTCCAGCGTCACACGTAGAACGTGTAGAACACCTCCAGCGTCACACGTAGAACACCTCCAGCGTCACACGTAGAACACCTCCAGCGTCACACGTAGAACGTGTAGAACACCTCCAGCGTCACACGTAGAACGTGTAGAACACCTCCAGCGTCACACGTAGAACACCTCCAGCGTCACACGTAGAACGTGTAGAACACCTCCAGCGTCACACGTAGAACACCTCCAGCGTCACACGTAGAACGTGTAGAACACCTCCAGCGTCACGTGTAGAACACCTCCAGCGTCACACGTAGAACGTGTAGAACACCTCCAGCGTCACGTGTAGAACACCTCCAGCGTCACGCGTAGAATGTGTAGAACACCTCCAGCGTCACGCGTAGAACACCTCCAGCGTCACGCGTAGAACACCTCCAGCGTCACGCGTAGAATGTGTAGAACACCTCCAGCGTCACACGTAGAACGTGTAGAACACCTCCAGCGTCACACGTAGAACACCTCCAGCGTCACGCGTAGAATGTGTAGAACACCTCCAGCGTCACACGTAGAACACCTCCAGCGTCACGCGTAGAACACCTCCAGCGTCACACGTAGAATGTGTAGAACACCTCCAGCGTCACGCGTAGAACACCTCCAGCGTCACGCGTAGAACACCTCCAGCGTCACGCGTAGAATGTGTAGAACACCTCCAGCGTCACGTGTAGAACACCTCCAGCGTCACACGTAGAACACCTCCAGCGTCACACGTAGAATGTGTAGAACACCTCCAGCGTCACGCGTAGAACACCTCCAGCGTCATGAGTCCAGATGATGCAGGCGTGTTCTTTTTTTCAGTATGAAGAAGTTGAAGTCTAAAGAGGAGCGTTTGGTCCGGAGGAAGCAGCGTAAACAGGCCTCTGAGCTTTGTGAAGGAAACGGCTCAGAGTCTGCACCACCGAGTGACAACTCCACCAAGACACCACCCAGAGGTCAGTCTGGACCCAGAGGTCAGTGTGGACCCAGAGGTCAGTGTGGACCCAGAGGTCAGTCTGGATCCAGAGGTCAGTCTGGACCCAGAGGTCAGTGTGGACCCAGAGGTCAGTGTGGACCCAGAGGTCAGTCTGGACCCAGAGGTCAGTGTGGATCCAGAGGTCAGTCTGGACCCAGAGGTCAGTGTGGATCCAGAGATCAGTGTGGACCCAGAGGTCAGTCTGGACCCAGAGGTCAGTCTGGATCCAGAGGTCAGTCTGGACCCAGAGGTCAGTGTGGACCCAGAGGTCAGTCTGGACCCAGAGGTCAGTCTGGACCCAGAGGTCAGTGTGGACCCAGAGGTCAGTCAGGACCATGCAGGGTCATGGGGTCATGGGGTCATGGGGTCTGTGCACAGTTCGGAGTGTGGTTTGAAGGGCATGTGCGTCACATCCGGCGTGACGACTGCTGTCCCATTTCCTTTTTGTTAACATGCGGTCCGAAGACCGCAGTCGTTTCCATGGAAATCGGGGCGTGGACCAAGCGCGTGAAAAAGCACACTTCGCACACTCATGTATCCCAGCATGCACCGCGCGCTACTTCTTCTACGGGAGAAAATGGAGTCGGCGGCTGCTTCCCGTAGTTGAGAGACCTGTCGCATTTCGCCGATGCCATGCGGTCCGCAGAGTGCACTCAGGGCTGAGCGAGTGTGCACAGTCCTGACTGCAGTCTGAGCCCCCTTAAAACCACACTCCGAACTGTGCACTCTGGGAATTGGGACACGGCTTAAGGGTTTGTTTGGTCTTTTCACATTAGGCACCAAAAACCTTTTGAGATTTCACCAGATCTAAACCAAGTCCATAACTGGACTGTGCCGGGTCAGAATCCATCTTAAAATAGGACTAAAACGTACACCCTGACCCTGACCCCGACGCCTGACCTGACCCTGACCCCTGACCTGGACCTGACCCGACGCCTGACCTGACCCTGACCCCGACGCCTGACCCTGACCCCGACGCCTGACCTGACCCTGACCTGACCCCGACGCCTGACCTGACCCTGACCCCGACGCCTGACCCTGACCCCGGACCTGACCCTGACCAGGACCTGACCTGACCCTGACCTGACCCCGACGCCTGACCTGACCCTGACCCCGACGCCTGACCCTGACCCCGGACCTGACCCTGACCAGGACCTGACCTGACCCTGACCCCGACGCCTGACCTGACCCTGACCCTGACCTGACCCCGGACCTGACCCTGACCAGGACCTGACCTGACCTGACCCTGACCCCGACGCCTGACCTGACCCTGACCTGACCCCGACGCCTGACCTGACCCTGACCCCGGACCTGACCAGGACCTGACCTGACCTGACCCTGACCCCGACGCCTGACCTGACCCTGACCTGACCCCGACGCCTGACCTGACCCTGCCCCCGGACCTGACCAGGACCTGACCTGACCCTGAAGTCCTTGTAGAGCTACAGATCTTCATATGTGAAGTGTTTTTGTGATGTCCTCACCGTTGTCCACTTAAAGGGACTCTCCCTGAGGTTCTTCTCTGCTCTCCAGCTCGTCTTCACTTCAGGGACCACGTTCTCCTGCAGATCAGTCAGCACCTGGAGCTCCTGCGTCAGGAGAGCATCGCCTGTGTGTCCGTCCTGACCGTTCGCCTCAGGCCCTGGCTGCAGCTGGACGTGTCCAGAGGGAGTCCTGTGGCCGAGCGGCTCCTGCTGTACCTGGAGCAGCCTGCGGCATCTCTGGGGGGCGCCGTGGAGCTGCTGCTGGAGCGGAGGAACCGTGTGTGGGCACGAATCCTCGTCCACTCCCTCAGTGACCATGTGGACGTCCAGCCCACAGTCTGCAGCTGGGCCCAGAGCCTGGACTCTGCAGGTCAGTCTGAGGGTCAGCACTGGGGTCAGTCTGGGGGTCAGGACCGTGGTCAGTCTGGGGTCAGCACTGGGGTCAGTCTGGGGGTCAGGACCGTGGTCAGTCTGAGGGTCAGTCTGAGGGTCAGTCTGGGGTCAGCACTGGGGTCAGTCTGGGGGGTCAGTCTGGGGGGTCAGTCTGGGGGTCAGTCTGAGGGTCAGCACTGGGGTCAGTCTGAGGGTCAGCACTGGGGTCAGTCTGAGGGTCAGCACTGGGGTCAGTCTGAGGGTCAGTCTGAGGTCAGCACTGGGGTCAGTCTGAGGGTCAGTCTGGGGTCAGCACTGGGGTCAGTCTGAGGTCAGCACTGGGGTCAGTCTGAGGGTCAGTCTGGGGTCAGCACTGGGGTCAGTCTGAGGGTCAGTCTGGGGTCAGTCTGGGGTCAGTCTGAGGGTCAGTCTGGGGTCAGCACTGGGGTCAGTCTGGGGGGTCAGTCTGGGGGGTCAGTCTGGGGGTCAGGACCGTGGTCAGTCTGAGGGTCAGCACTGGGGTCAGTCTGAGGGTCAGTCTGGGGTCAGTCTGGGGTCAGTCTGGGGGTCAGTCTGAGGGTCAGGACCGGGGTCACTCTGGGGTCAGGACCGTGGTCACTTTGGGGTCAGATCTGTAAGTGTCTGTGTTCTTCAGGGTTGAGTGCTGCTCAGTTCTTCATGGAGCGGTATTCTGAGGAGCTGGAGCGACTGGACCTGTCTCTGCTGCTTCGCTTTGGTCCAGTTCAGGAGATCATCCTGGAGAAGTTGGGCAGTAAACCTGAGATGTTCTCCTCTTTGGGGCTCTCGCTCACAGAGTATCTGTGCCAGTCTCCTGCCCACGACATGAGGCTGTTCATCTGGGCCCTGGAGGAGCATCGAGAGCACTACGAGTCCTGCCACTCTATACTCGACCAGTATTTTGATATGA
>JAVJIX010000347.1:285000-292500 GCA_036785185.1 Paratrypauchen microcephalus | reverse complement strand
CCAGAACAGGGCAGTCCTTCACTCGTAGAAGTCCAGAACAGGGCAGTCCTTCAGCTGTAGAAGTCCAGAACAGGGCAGTCCTTCACTCGTAGAAGTCCAGAACAGGGCAGTCCTTCACTCGTAGAAGTCCAGAATAGGGCAGTCCTTCACTCATAGAAGTCCAGAACAGGGCAGTCCTTCACACGTAGAAGTCCAGAACAGGGCAGTCCTTCACACGTAGAAGTCCAGAACAGGGCAGTCCTTCACACGTAGAAGTCCAGAACAGGGCAGTCCTTCACTCGTAGAAGTCCAGAACAGGGCAGTCCTTCACTCGTAGAAGTCCAGAACAGGGCAGTCCTTCACTCGTAGAAGTCCAGAACAGGGCAGTCCTTCACTCGTAGAAGTCCAGAACAGGGGAGTCCTTCACTCGTAGAAGTCCAGAACAGGGCAGTCCTTCACTCATAGAAGTCCAGAATAGGGCAGTCCTTCACTCGTAGAAGTCCAGAACAGGGCAGTCCTTCAGCTGTAGAAGTCCAGAACAGGGCAGTCCTTCACTCGTAGAAGTCCAGAACAGGGCAGTCCTTCACTCGTAGAAGTCCAGAACAGGGCAGTCCTTCACACGTGGAAGTCCAGAACAGGGCAGTCCTTCAGCTGTAGAAGTCCAGAACAGGGTAGTCCTTCACTCGTAGAAGTCCAGAACAGGGCAGTGCTTCAGCTGTAGAAGTCCAGAACAGGGCAGTCCTTCACTCGTAGAAGTCCAGAACAGGGCAGTCCTTCACACGTGGAAGTCCAGAACAGGGCAGTCCTTCAGCTGTAGAAGTCCAGAACAGGGTAGTCCTTCACTCATAGAAGTCCAGAACAGGGCAGTCCTTCACTCGTAGAAGTCCAGAACAGGGCAGTCCTTCACTCGTAGAAGTCCAGAACAGGGCAGTCCTTCACTCGTAGAAGTCCAGAATAGGGCAGTCCTTCACTCATAGAAGTCCAGAACAGGGCAGTCCTTCACACGTAGAAGTCCAGAACAGGGCAGTCCTTCACTCGTAGAAGTCCAGAACAGGGCAGTCCTTCACTCATAGAAGTCCAGAATAGGGTAGTCCTTCACTCGTAGAAGTCCAGAACAGGGCAGTCCTTCACTCGTAGAAGTCCAGAACAGGGCAGTCCTTCACTCGTAGAAGTCCAGAACAGGGCAGTCCTTCACACGTGGAAGTCCAGAACAGGGCAGTCCTTCAGCTGTAGAAGTCCAGAACAGGGTAGTCCTTCACTCGTAGAAGTCCAGAACAGGGCAGTGCTTCAGCTGTAGAAGTCCAGAACAGGGCAGTCCTTCACTCGTAGAAGTCCAGAACAGGGCAGTCCTTCACTCGTAGAAGTCCAGAATAGGGCAATCCTTCACTCATAGAAGTCCAGAACAGGGCAGTCCTTCACTCGTAGAAGTCCAGAACAGGGCAGTCCTTCAGCTGTAGAAGTCCAGAACAGGGCAGTCCTTCACTCGTAGAAGTCCAGAACAGGGCAGTCCTTCAGCTGTAGAAGTCCAGAACAGGGCAGTCCTTCACTCGTAGAAGTCCAGAACAGGGCAGTCCTTCAGCTGTAGAAGTCCAGAACAGGGCAGTCCTTCAGAGTTCATATGGACCAGTGTGGCTCTGATACACTCGGGCCTCTTGTGGCTCGAACTCAGAGTCCAGTTACACCTCGTGTTACACCAGTTACACCCCCATTCTTTTGGAATAATATATATTTATAACCATTGTTTTTTCCTGAAAACAGTCACAGATATCTGACCAAGGGAACACTAGGGGGCGATCTTCAACTGAAATAAAAACCGAAGACATTAACTATGCAGTTACTACAGATGCCCACGTGAACGGAAGCGAGACTCTCACGCTCTGATTCGCACTTACGTTCTCATTCTCGCTCGCTCTTACTCTCATTACGCAGACATTCTCCTTTTACTGCACATTTTTATTCTTAATATTGTACATTTATTTATTGTGATGGTTATTTTTGAGAAGAGCTCAGGAAGAAGAGCAGCCGTCACACGGGCCTTCAGAATAGTTGGGGATAATATCGCTTTATGGTTCGGTTTCGGTATGTTGAAGGTTTAGTTTAAGGTTAGGGTCAGTCTCCAGGAAACCGATGGAAGTCCATGTGATGTCCTCAAGAACATGAGTGTGTGTGTGCAGACTGAAGAGGAGCATCAGGGAGAAGAACTCTGCTCACGAGTCCAGACTCAAGGACTTCCTCCAGCTCAGGTACAGCCTTCTTTTACACCTACGACCTGATGAAGTCAGCTGAAAAAAAAAAATGTCATAGAAGTCCATGTTGACCTCCTCCTGTAGTAACCAGGCTGCTGCTGAGAAGATGAGTCTGGAGGAGGAGCTCCAGCGCTGTAGAGAACAGCAGACCAGAGCCTCCAGGAGGTCCCTCACAGCCCAGGTTCAGCTTTCTCTTTCATAACTACACAACATGGTCAAAGGTCTTTATCGCACACAGTGGACCCGTTTGAGTCATGTTCTGATGTTCTGATGTTCCTCCTCAAAAACCTGGAGATGTTTGTTTCATTCACATGTTTGAGGAACGTCTGTCACATCTCCAAAGCTCCAAATGCTCTGCTCCACCTCGTGATGTCATCAAGTGGGAGTTTCCAAAAGTTTAGTTCAGTCGAGATCGGCGACTCCAGGACTGAAATGGTCCAAATGATTCTAGTGAAACCAAACCGAACTCCAGGTGTTTGTGACGAGGAAACGACATAAGAACAGAACAGAGAATAAAGGCAAAAGGAGAAGTTCACTTTGTCGACTGGACAAACATTTATTTGGTGGAATCCGTTTCTCAGCTCAGATGCCTCTTTGTTTTCAGTTTCTGTGTGGCTCTTGTTTAGCAGAACCATTCAGGACCATACCGGGTGTCCAGAGGTGTGAGAACCCCATTCTGGTCCTGGATGGTCCTGGATGGTCCTGGAAGGTCCTGAAGGTTCTGAAGGTCCTGATGGTCCTGAAGGTTCGGAAGGTTCTGAAGGTTCTGAAGGTCCTGAAGGTTCTGAAGGTCCTGATGGTCCTGGATGGTCCTGAAGGTTCTGAATGGTCCTGAAGGTTCTGAAGGTTCTGAAGGTCCTGAAGGTCCTGGATGGTCCTGAAGGTCCTGAAGGTTCTGAAGGTTCTGAAGGTCCTGAAGGTCCTGGATGGTCCTGAAGGTCCTGAAGGTCCTGGATGGTCCTGAAGGTCCTGAAGGTCCTGAAGGTCCTGAAGGTCCTGAAGGTTCTGAAGGTCCTGGATGGTCCTGAAGGTCCTGAAGGTCCTGAAGGTTCTGAAGGTCCTGAAGGTCCTGAAGGTCCTGAAGGTCCTGGATGGTCCTGAAGGTCCTGAAGGTCCTGAAGGTTCTGAAGGTCCTGGATGGTCCTGAAGGTCCTGAAGGTTCTGAAGGGCCTGAAGGTCCTGGATGGTCCTGAAGGTCCTGAAGGTTCTGAAGGTCCTGAAGGTCCTGGATGGTCCTGAAGGTCCTGAAGGTCCTGAAGGTTCTGAAGGGCCTGAAGGTCCTGGATGGTCCTGAAGGTCCTGAAGGTTCTGAAGGTCCTGAAGGTTCTGTGTGGTTGCAGCTGAAGTCTCTGAGGAGCGGTCAGGATTTGGTTCTGTTCCCGCTGCACCGGGAGCTGGCCGAGTGTCAGGGCATGATGAGACGCTTCCGTGAGGTGTCGCCCAGGTCAGGACCTCCTCCTCACGTCTCCTCATGTCTCCTCCTCATGTCTCCTCCTCATGTCTCCTCCTCCCTCCTCATGTCTCCTCCTCATGTCTCCTCCTCATGTCTCCTCATGTCTCCTCCTCATGTCTCCTCCTCATGTCTCCTCCTCCCTCCTCATGTCTCCTCCTCATGTCTCCTCATGTCTCCTCCTCATGTCTCCTCCTCATGTCTCCTCATGTCTCCTCCTCCTCACGTCTCCTCACGTCTCCTCACGTCTCCTCACGTCTCCTCCTCCTCACGTCTCCTCATGTCTCCTCATGTCTCCTCCTCATGTCTCCTCACGTCTCCTCCTCATGTCTCCTCACGTCTCCTCCTCCTCACGTCTCCTCCTCCCTCCTCATGTCTCCTCCTCATGTCTCCTCACGTCTCCTCATGTCTCCTCCTCATGTCTCCTCCTCATGTCTCGTCCTCCTCATGTCTCCTCACGTCTCCTCCTCCTCACGCCTCCTCACGTCTCCTCACGTCTCCTCCTCCTCACGTCTCCTCATGTCTCCTCATGTCTCCTCCTCATGTCTCCTCACGTCTCCTCCTCCTCACGTCTCCTCCTCCCTCTTCATGTCTCCTCCTCATGTCTCCTCACGTCTCCTCATGTCTCCTCCTCATGTCTCCTCCTCATGTCTCGTCCTCCTCATGTCTCCTCATGTCTCCTCCTCCTCACGTCTCCTCATGTCTCCTCATGTCTCCTCCTCATGTCTCCTCACATCTCCTCCTCCCTCCTCATGTCTCCTCCTCATGTCTCCTCACGTCTCCTCCTCCTCACGTCTCCTCCTCCCTCCTCATGTCTCCTCCTCATGTCTCCTCACGTCTCCTCATGTCTCCTCCTCATGTCTCCTCCTCATGTCTCGTCCTCCTCATGTCTCCTCACGTCTCCTCCTCATGTCTCCTCCTCCTCATGTCTCCTCCTCCTCATGCCTCCTCATGTCTCCTCACGTCTCCTCATGTCTCCTCCTCCTCATGTCTCCTCCTCCTCATGTCTCCTCATGTCTCCTCCTCTGTGCAGGTTCTCTGAGGACATGGAGGCCACACAAAAAGAGCTCAGAGTCTCAATCCAGGAGATCGAAAAGAAGATCATTTCCACAGAGGTGTGTGACCACACCGCTGACCACACCCCTGACCACACCGCTGACCACACCCCTGACCACACCGCTGACCACACCGCTGACCACACCCCTGACCACCACACCGCTGACCACACCGCTGACCACACCGCTGACCACACCCCTGACCACACCCCTGACCACACCCCTGACCACACCGCTGACCACCACACCCCTGACCACACCGCTGACCACACCCCTGACCACACCGCTGACCACCACACCCCTGACCACACCGCTGACCACACCCCTGACCACACCGCTGACCACACCCCTGACCACCACACCGCTGACCACACCCCTGACCACCACACCGCTGACCACACCCCTGACCACACCCCTGACCACACCCCTGACCACACCGCTGACCACCACACCCCTGACCACACCCCTGACCACCACACCCCTGACCACACCGCTGACCACACCGCTGACCACACCGCTGACCACACCCCTGACCACCACACCGCTGACCACACCCCTGACCACACCCCTGACCACCACACCCCTGACCACACCCCTGTCCACCACACCCCTGACCACACCGCTGACCACAGCCCTCACCACACCGCTGACCACCACACCCCTGACCACACCGCTGACCACACCCCTGGCCACACCGCTGGCCACACCGCTGACCACACCCCTGACCACACCGCTGACCACACCGCTGACCACACCGCTGACCACACCCCTGACCACACCCCTGACCACACCCCTGACCACACCGCTGACCACCACACCCCTGACCACACCCCTGACCACCACACCCCTGACCACACCGCTGACCACACCCCTGACCACACCGCTGACCACTGGGAGGGTCAGAGTGAGAGTAACGGCGTGGTGAGGGTCAGTGCGTGGTCAGTGCTAACGCTGTTGTTGTTGTGGTCAGGAGCACTACACCAGGCTGATGGAGGAGCTGAGGAGTGGCGGTCATCAGACTGACCTGCAGCCTGTGAGCAGGACACTGACCACAGAGACGGAGAGTGTGCAGGTAACACACACACACAGAGCCCCGCCCCCTCTGATCATGTGACCTGTACATACAGAGCCCCGCCCCCTCTGATCATGTGACCTGTACATACAGAGCCCCGCCCCCTCTGATCATGTGACCTGTACATACACAGAGCCCCTCCCCCTCTGATCATGTGACCTGTACATACAGAGCCCCTCCCCCTCTGATCATGTGACCTGTACACACAGAGCCCCTCCCCCTCTGATCATGTGACCTGTACATACACAGAGCCCCTCCCCCTCTGATCATGTGACCTGTACATACACAGAGCCCCTCCCCCTCTGATCATGTGACCTGTACATACACAGAGCCCCTCCCCCTCTGATCATGTGACCTGTACATACACAGAGCCCCTCCCCCTCTGATCATGTGACCTGTACATATACAGAGCCCCTCCCCCTCTGATCATGTGACCTGTACATACAGAGCCCCTCCCCCTCTGATCATGTGACCTGTACACACAGAGCCCCTCCCCCCTCTGATCATGTGACCTGTACATACACAGAGCCCCTCCCCCTCTGATCATGTGACCTGTACATACACAGAGCCCCTCCCCCTCTGATCATGTGACCTGTACATACACAGAGCCCTTCCCCCTCTGATCATGTGACCTGTACATACACAGAGCCCCTCCCCCTCTGATCATGTGACCTGTACATACACAGAGCCCCTCCCCCTCTGATCATGTGACCTGTACATACAGAGCCCCTCCCCCTCTGATCATGTGACCTGTACACACAGAGCCCCTCCCCCTCTGATCATGTGACCTGTACATACACAGAGCCCCTCCCCCCTCTGATCATGTGACCTGTACACACAGAGCCCCTCCCCACCGCCTCCTGCAGGGGGCAGCACCTCTCCAAGCAAAAAGAAGAAGTCCAAGAAAGGAAAGGAGCTTCCCACTGCGGCCACCGCGTCCACTGCGTCCGCCACACCCGCCGCGTCCGCCGCATCCACCGCGGCCACCGCATCCACCGCCTCCGCCGCATCCACCGCCTCCGCCGTGTTCACCATGCCCATCACAAACCCCATCACATTGTCTGACCGTGCCCTGGAGAGCCTGGAGGCCATCTTCCCCGACACCAGCAGGTAACTGTACCAACGAGGGGGGTGGTGGGGCACGGGGAGGGCGCCGTCACACACCTCAGCGGTCCGGGGTTTAAAGGGGCAGGCCCGTCACACACCTCAGCGGTCCGGGGTTTAAAGGGGCAGGCCCGTCACACACCTCAGCGGTCCGGGGTTTAAAGGGGCAGGCGCCTCAGCGGTCCGGGGTTTAAAGGGGAGGGCGCCTCAGCGGTCCGGGGTTTAAAGGGGCGGGCGCCGTCACACGCCTCAGCGGTCCGGGGTTTAAAGGGGCGGGCGCCTCAGCGGTCCGGGGTTTAAAGGGGAGGGCGCCTCAGCGGTCCGGGGTTTAAAGGGGCGGGGCCGTCACATGCCTCAGCGGTCCGGGGTTTAAAGGGGTGGGCGCCTCAGCGGTCCGGGGTTTAAAGGGGCGGGGCCGTCACACGCCTCAGCGGTCCGGGGTTTAAAGGGGCGGGCCGTCACACGCCTCAGCGGTCCGGGGTTTAAAGGGGCGGGGCCGTCACACGCCTCAGCGGTCCGGGGTTTAAAGGGGCGGGGCCGTCACACGCCTCAGCGGTCCGGGGTTTAAAGGGGCGGGCCGTCACACGCCTCAGC
>JAVJIX010000347.1:195000-275000 GCA_036785185.1 Paratrypauchen microcephalus | reverse complement strand
ACCTGTCCTCCACCTGTCCTCCTCCTGCCCGAGGACTTCCCCGCCCTGTCCACCAAGAGACACATCTGAGACGCTCTAGACCTGCATCTGAATCAACTTTTACTTTGGACATTTTTAATTTGACTCATTTATGGACCTAATGAAAACTGTTGAAAAATTGTGTGTTTTTTTTTTTTTATTTGAATGTACAAGATTTTACAGTTGATTAAAAACACAAAAAGTCACTTAAAGGTTCTGTTCTCGTCCTCACGGTACAAAACCTGCACCGGGAGAGGAATGGTCAGAGGCGTGGGTCCTCCTGGAGGTCCTCCTGGAGGTCCTCCTGGAGGTCCTCCTGGAGGTCCTCCTGTGGGTCCTCCTGTGGGTCCCCCTGGAGGTCCTCCTGGAGGTCCCCCTGGAGGTCCCCCTGGAGGTCCTCCTGTGGGTCCTCCTGGAGGTCCTCCTGTGGGTCCTCCTGGAGGTCCTCCTGTGGGTCCTCCTGGAGGTCCTCCTGGGGGTCCTCCTGTGGGTCCTCCTGGAGGTCCTCCTGTGGGTCCTCCTGGAGGTCCTCCTGGGGGTCCTCCTGGAGGTCCTCCTGGAGGTCCTCCTGGGGGTCCTCCTGGGGGTCCTCCTGGAGGTCCCCCTGGAGGTCCTCCTGGAGGTCCTCCTGGAGGAGGTCCTCTTGCTGTGTCTTCTCCATGTCAGACTCTGCACAGCTTCAGGGGGAAGTTCTCTGTGATGAGGTGGTCGTCCTGAAGCACAATCACGATGTTCACTTCAAACTCTAAGGGAAGAAACAGTAGAAATGTTCAGAGGAGCCCAGACCTGAGCTGCAGGGGCTGCACTAGCACCGACTCTGATCGTTTTAGGTTTAAACTCATTGGATTCAAGATCGGAACCAGCGACCCACCTGAGTCATGTGACGCTCATTCTGCGTTCTGATTGGAGAATTTTGAACCAACCAAATTAGTGCTGCCAGGCGATTAAAACAATGTATGGAATTAATTACATTAATTAATCGCATTTTAATCTCGTGAACCCACTTTGCGATCGAGTTTGTCAGTTTATCTGTGGTCACTTTGTTCATTCGTTTCCCAAATTCTGCGAGCGTGGGTTTGGTGGTTTGGTGAAGTGCGCTCACACTCGCTCTATCACCGGTAACGATGGAACTCGTCCGGACGTATTTGTCGTTCAATTGATCCGTCAGGCTGGAGGAAAATTCCTTTTGACAAAAGCTCCAGATCTCGGTGTTCTTGTCGATCTTCTCGTCTTCGTTCTTTTTATAAATAAAGTCGCCGTTCAAAGGCCCTGGCAGCGATTCGCCCGCCACACGCCAAATTTAAAATGTGCATTGAATTGCAGCTCATAATTAGTTGTGTTAATTTTTATAACGCGTTAATTTGCAGTGTAATTAATTAATCTCATTAACACGGACAGGCCTAAACCAGATAGAAAATAGTTTTAATGAGCCACCGTCGCGTTAACGAGGGCCAAAAATGTAAAAGTGCCGACGGGACTAAAGAAAAGTTGTTACAGAAACTTCCCTTTGTGCGTTCATCGTTTTGGACGACAAAGGCGACGATTCCGTTTTTAGAAGCACTTCCTGTTTATCTTCTCGACCTCAAACTGAAAATATAAAACTGACAAATACTGAGCCCAGGCACCGTCCACCAAACCAGGTCAGAATGAAACCGTGAAGACCCAGAGCCCTCAGCTGGGTTCGGGTCGGGGCGCCGACACTCACCCACTTTGAAGTTGGGGGTCTCCAGGGTGGGGCAGGTGAAGAGTCGGGGGAACACCATGTAGATGGGGATGGGCAGGCCGTGGCACACGTCGCCCTCTGCGATCTGGATGTTCTGGATCTCGGTGGCGTCTCTGGCGTAGCCCTCGGCGCAGCCTGGGCACAGGGTCCGGTCAGGGCACCGTCACGGCGCTCAAAAGTACACGGTAGTCTGTGGACCTACCGCACGTCTCCACGCGCACCAGCTGCAGCTCGATGCTCTTCACGGGAACGTCCGACTGCTCCACCACCACCTCCCCCCGGAGAGGGTCACTCACCACACAACACGAGGCCTCCAGGTGCCCACGGACCAGGAACCGAGGAAGAGAGTCCCTCTGGAGGGCGGGGACGGGCGGGGACAGGAGGGGACGGGCGGGGACGGGCGGGGACAGGAGGGGACAGGCGGGGACGGGCGGGGACAGGCAGGGACAGTGAGCTGAAGTTAAGTAAATGATAATGAGAGTTTCAGAGTCGTACCTCTCTGCTGTTGTGCAGCGTGTCCGGGCTGATGCTGAAGGACACAGGGGACGGAGACACTTTGGCTTTCTGAGGCTGCAGGGACAGAACGGGCTGAGGTCAAAGTTCATCTTTATTATCTAAAACCACATTTACAGGACGCACACACAGCGCCCCCTAGGCCCACAGTGAACATAAAACATGTGATAAACAAGACAATAAACACCAGGACTAAAACATCACATATACCTGTAGCAAAAGTACAAAAGGCTTGTGTATAATACAAATAAGTAAAACACACAATGTGGAGCGGAATAAAGCTCAAATGTGTCATTTAAGCAGCAGTGTCAGTGTCATTTAAGCAGCAGTGTCAGTGTCATTTAAGCAGCAGTGTCAGTGTCATTTAAGCAGCAGTGTCAGTGTGATTTAAGCAGCAGTGTCATTTAAGCCAGTGTTTCCCAACCAGGGGTACGCGAGCACACTGCAGGGGGTACACGACAGTGTCGCTGCCAGGCCCAGGAGGAGGTTTTTTTTTAATTTTATTCTAATTTGAGTTAAAGAAAAGAGAAAATGCCTGATAATTTAATTTTCAAATTAAGGAGATGAAATAAAATTATTTTCATTTAATAATCCGTTGTGTCACGTTCTACTTTTTGAGAATTAACACATGAGTGAGGGGGACTCGAGGTGTGACAAAAAGGCTCACAAGACAAAAAAGGTTGGGAAACACTGATTTAAGCAGCAGTGTCAGTGCGATTTAAGCAGCAGTGTGATTGGGAGAGAGTTGAGCATCCTGACAGCTTGGTGGATGAAGCTGTCTTTCAGTCTGCTGGTCTTGGCCCTGAGGCTCCTCAGTCTCCTTCCTGATGGCAGCAGACTGAAGAGGCAGTTGGATGGATGGGTGGATGGGTGGGTGGGTGGATGGGATCACTCACCATGCAGAGGTATGTCGTCATACTCTGAGGGTGTGATGCTAACTGTAGGCACTGCTCTGTTTAAAGCTGTTACTCAAATTAGAATTGAATGTGAGTTTGATCTGAACCCTCTGATCTGAACTCCAGCAGGAGATCTGACCTGTGCTGGGTTCTGTCTCCACGGTAACAGATCTGACCTGTGCTGGGTTCTGTCTCCACGGTAACAGATCTGACCTGTGCTGGGTTCTGTCTCCACGGTAACAGATCTGACCTGTGCTGGGTTCTGTCTCCACGGTAACAGATCTGACCTGTGCTGGGTTCTGTCTCCACGGTAACAGATCTGACCTGTGCTGGGTTCTGTCTCCACGGTAACAGATCTGATCTGTGCTGGGTTCTGTCTCCACAGTAACAGATCTGACCTGTGCTGGGTTCTGTCTCCACGGTAACAGATCTGACCTGTGCTGGGTTCTGTCTCCACGGTAACAGATCTGACCTGTGCTGGGTTCTGTCTCCACGGTAACAGCTGCTTCTGTTGATCTGATTTCTTATAAAGCAGATCAGGAACAGACTCGATACCGATTCTGATATTTACCCTGTTTGTTCAGACTTTTCTACTTTTCTATTCCCAAGTGTCCATATGTCTGTGGAGTCCTGGTTTAGTCCTGGTTTAGTCCTGGTTTAGGCCTGGTTTAGTCCTGGTTTAATCCTGGTTTAGTCCTGGTTTAATCCTGGTTTAGTCCTGGTTTAGTCCTGGTTCGGTCCTGGTTTGGTCCTGGTTTAATCCTGGTTTAGTCCTGGTTTAGTCCTGGTTTAGTCCTGGTTTGGTCCTGGTTTAGTCCTGGTTTAGTCCTGGTTTAGTCCTGGTTTAGTCCTGGTTTGGTCCTGGTTTGGTCCTGGTTTGGTCCTGGTTTAGTCCTGGTTTGGTCCTGGTTTAGTCCTGGTTTGGTCCTGGTTTAGGCCTGGTTTAGTCCTGGTTTAGTCCTGGTTTGGTCCTGGTTTAGTCCTGGTTTGGTCCTGGTTTAGTCCTGGTTTAGGCCTGGTTTAGTCCTGGTTTAGTCCTGGTTTGGTCCTGGTTTAGGCCTGGTTTAGTCCTGGTTTAGTCCTGGTTTGGTCCTGGTTTGGTCCTGGTTTAGTCCTGGTTTGGTCCTGGTTTAGTCCTGGTTTGGTCCTGGTTTAGTCCTGGTTTAGTCCTGGTTTAGGCCTGGTTTAGTCCTGGTTTAGTCCTGGTTTGGTCCTGGTTTAGTCCTGGTTTGGTCCTGGTTTGGTCCTGGTTTAGTCCTGGTTTAGTCCTGGTTTAGTCCTGGTTTAGTCCTGGTTTAGTCCTGGTTCAGTCCTGGTTTAGTCCTGGTTTAGTCCTGGTTTAGGCCTGGTTTAGGCCTGGTTTAGTCCTGGTTTAGTCCTGGTTTAGTCCTGGTTTAGTCCTGGTTTAGTCCTGGTTTAGTCCTGGTTTAGTCCTGGTTTAGTCCTGGTTTAGTCCTGGTTTAGGCCTGGTTTAGGCCTGGTTTAGTCCTGGTTTAGTCCTGGTTTAGTCCTGGTTTAGTCCTGGTTTAGTCCTGGTTTAGTCCTGGACTCACCGGACCGTGCACGATGAACTCACAGGTGCGGCTCAGGTCTTTGGCCAGCAGGGGGCGCTTGACGTCGCAGCGCAGCGTGTACTGACCACACAAAACACATTTACACTTTTTATTTCACACAATTACAAACACGACTCCGGCTTCATTTAGTTTATTCTTTTCAAATTAAAGCTGCATGATGTAACTTTTCTGATGGAACGTCCAGTAGCGACAGCTACAGTTACAGGTCAGATCTGTGGAGAGTTCCTGGTAATAAATAATAATTTAATGCCACTATGGAACATTTTTTATGATGATATCAATGTTCTGTGTTTGTATTTTAGCAATTCACGTTTACATGAACTTATGAACTTTTAGGGAGCCCATCCCAGACCTCCTTCACCCCGGACACTTCCTCCAGCTCCTCCGGGGGGACCCCAAGGTGTTCCCAGGCCAGCCGGGAGACATAGTCCCTCCAGCGTGTCCTGGGTCTTCCCCGGGGCCTCCTCCTGGTGGGACGTGAACATCTCCTGAGGGAGGAGTCCAGGAGGCGTCCAGAACAGACGCCCGAGCCTCCTCAGCTGCTCCTCTCCACGTGGAGGAGCAGCGGCTCTACTCCGAGCTCCTCCCGTGTGACTGAGCTCCTCTCTCTATCTCTAAGGGAGCGTCCAGTCACTCTGTGGAGGAAACTCATTTGGGCCGCTTGTATCCTCGATCTCGTCCTTTCGGTCATTACCCAGAGCTCATGACCATAGGTGAGGGGAGGAACGTAGATCGGTGGTAAATCGAGAGCTTTGCCTTTTGGCTCAGCTCCCTCTTCACCACAACGGTCCGGTACAGCGACCGCATCACTGCCGACGCTGCACCGATCCACCTGTCAATCTCACGCTCCATCCTCCCCTCACTCGAGAACAAGACCCCGAGTTTTATTGAATCGTCATGTTTATTCACGTACACTGTCCCAATCAAAATCAATCGATCAATAAAAAGCCCTCGCCCTGTGGGAGGAGTGGGGGGGTACCTGGATGTTGACGAAGACGCCGTGGTACGTCTCGTACAGGACTCTGTTCCCTTTGGCCTCCAGCGGAAACTCAAACGGGATCTCGGTCTGTCCCGCAGGAACCTTCCCCGAGCGAGACACCTCGATACTGCTGCTCAGGAGGGGGAGGGGCTGGGGACAGGGGCGGGGACAGGGACATGGAGACAGGTGAGGACAGGGACGGAGACAGGGACATGGAGACGGGGTGAGGACAGGGACAGGGATGAGGACAGGGACATGGAGACAGGGTGAGGACAGGGACGGGGACAGGGACATGGAGACGGGTGAGGACAGGGACGGGGACAGGGACATGGAGACGGGGTGAGGACAGGGACGGGGACAGGGACATGGAGACAGGTGAGGACAGGGACGGGTGAGGACAGGGATGAGGACAGGGACATGGAGACAGGTGAGGACAGGGACGGGGATGAGGACATGGAGACGGGGTGAGGACAGGGACGGGGATGAGGACAGGGACGAGGACATGGACGGGGACGTGGACATGGACAGGGACAGGTGAGGACAGGGACGAGGATGGGGACGGGGACACGGAGACGGGGTGAGGACAGGGACGGGGATGAGGACAGAGACGGGGACATAGACGGGGACGGGGACAGGGACAGGTGAGGACAGGGATGAGGACATGGACGGGGACGTGGATGGGCACGGGGACGGGGCAGAGACACGAGACACACCAACATTATGAGATATAATAAACTGTCTCTTCTTCTGTCCTGGACGTTTTGTCCTCCTTTAAACCTGGGACCTTCTGCAGAATCAGACTCAAGAACAATCGAGACTTTTAGAAGCACAATTCACTCATTTCCTTCATCTCCTTCCACAAACTGAACTCCTCCCTGTTTTTACGTCACAAACCCAAAAACCCCAAAAACCCCCAAACCCCAAAACCCCAAAACCCCAAAACCCCAAAACCCCGACACGAGGAGCGACTCTGGACGAGAACCAAACATGAACATTTCACTTTTGTTCAAAAATCACAAATGTTTTTCTCACAATTATTGTTCCACTAAAACATGACGAGATCATGACCTCCTCCTCACTTCTGCACCTCCTCCTCACTCCTGCACCTCCTCCTCACTCCTGAACCTTCTGGACCTCCTCCTCACACCTGAACCTCCTCCTCACACCTGAACCTCCTCCTCACACCTGAACCTTCTGGACCTCCTCCTCACACCTGAACCTCCTCCTCACACCTGAACCTCCTCCTCACTCCTGAACCTCCTCCTCACACCTGGACCTTCTGGACCTCCTCCTCACACCTGGACCTCCTCCTCACACCTGAACCTCCTCCTCACGCCTGGCCCCCCTCCTCACACCTGACCCCCCACCTCCCACCTGACCCTCCCCCACACACCTGAAACACCTCCTCACACCTGAACCTCCTCCTCACGCCTGGACCTCCTCCTCACTCCTGAACCTCCTCCTCACACCTGAACCTCCTCCTCACACCTGAACCTCCTCCTCACACTTGGACCTCCTCCTCACTTCTGCACCTCCTCCTCACTCCTGCACCTCCTCCTCACTCCTGAACCTCCTCCTCACTCCTGCACCTCCTCCTCACTCCTGAACCTCCTCCTCACTCCTGAACCTTCTGGACCTCCTCCTCACACCTGAACCTCCTCCTCACTTCTGCACCTCCTCCTCACACCTGAACCTCCTCCTCACGCCTGGACCTCCTCACTTACACTTGGACCTCCTCCTCACACCTGGACCTCCTCCTCACACCTGCACCTCCTCCTCACACTTGGACCTCCTCCTCACACCTGAACCTCCTCCTCACTCCTGAACCTCCTCCTCACACCTGAACCTCCTCACACGCCTGAACCTCCTCCTCACGCCTGAACCTCCTCCTCACACCTGAACCTCCTCCTCACGCCTGGACCTCCTCCTCACACCTGAACCTCCTCCTCACGCCTGGACCTCCTCCTCACACCTGAACCTCCTCCTACTCACGCCTGGACCTCCTCCTCACACCTGAACCTCCTCCTCACACCTGACCTCCTCCTCACACCTGAACCTCCTCCTCCTCACGCCTGGACCTCCTCCTCACACCTGAACCTCCTCCTCACACCTGACCTCCTCCTCACACCTGAACCTCCTCCTCACTCCTGAACCTCCTCCTCACTTCTGCACCTCCTCCTCACTTCTGGACCTCCTCCTCACACCTGAACCTCCTCCTCACACCTGAGCCTCCTCCTCACGCCTGGACCTCCTCCTCACACCTGAACCTCCTCCTCACACCTGGACCTCCTCCTCCTCACACTTGGCCCTCCTCCTCCTCACACGTGGACCTCCACCTCACTTCTGCACCTCCTCCTCACTCCTGAACCTCCTCCTCACTCCTGAAGCTTCTGGTCCGCCTCCTCACACGTGGACCTCCTCCTCACTTCTGGACCTCCTCCTCCTCACACCTGAACCTCCTCCTCACACCTGGACCTTCTGGACCTCCTCCTCACACCTGGACCTCCTCCTCACACCTGAACCTCCTCCTCACGCCTGAACCTCCTCCTCACACCTGAACCTCCTCCTCACTTCTGGACCTCCTCCTCACACCTGAACCTCCTCCTCACACCTGAACCTCCTCCTCACACCTGAACCTCCTCCTCCTCACGCCTGGACCTCCTCCTCACACCTGAACCTTCTGGTCCTCCTCACTTACACTTGGACCTCCTCCTCACACATGGACCTCCTCCTCACACCTGGACCTCCTCCTCACACCTGGACCTCCTCCTCACACCTGGACCTCCTCCTCCTCCTCACACTTGGACCTCCTCCTCCTCACGCCTGGACCTCCTCCTCACACCTGAACCTCCTCCTCACACCTGAAGCTTCTGGTCCTCCTCTCTTACACTTGGACCTCCTCCTCACACATGGACCTCCTCCTCACACTTGGACCTCCTCCTCACACCTGGACCTCCTCCTCACACCTGAACCTTCTCCTCACACTTGGACCTCCTCCTCACACCTGGACCTCCTCCTCCTCACACCTGGACCTCCTCCTCACACTTGGACCTCCTCCTCACTCCTGGACCTCCTCCTCCTCACTCCTGGACCTCCTCCTCCTCACTCCTGGACCTCCTCCTCCTCACACCTGGACCTCCTCCTCCTCACACCTGGACCTCCTCCTCCTCACTCCTGGACCGCCTCCTCCTCCTCACACTTGGACCTCCTCCTCCTCACACCTGGACCTCCTCCTCCTCCTCACACTTGGACCTCCTCACACCTGAACCTTCTGGTCCTCCTCACTTACACCTGGTCCTCCTCCTCCTCACACTTGGACCTCCTCCTCACACCTGGACCTCCTCCTCCTCACACTTGGACCTCCTCCTCACACCTGAACCTCCTCCTCACACCTGGACCTCCTCCTCACACCTGGACCTCCTCCTCACACCTGGACCTCCTCCTCCTCACACTTGGACCTCCTCCTCACACCTGGACCTCCTCCTCCTCACTCCTGGATCTCCTCCTCCTCACACTTGGACCTCCTCCTCACTCCTGGACCTCCTCCTCACTCCTGGACCTCCTCCTCCTCCTCACACTTGGACCTCCTCCTCACACCTGGACCTCCTCCTCCTCACACTTGGACCTCCTCCTCACACCTGGACCTCCGCCTCCTCACTCCTGGATCACCTCCTCCTCCTCACACTTGGACCTCCTCCTCACACCTGGACCTCCTCCTCACACCTGGACCTCCTCCTCCTCACTCCTGGATCTCCTCCTCCTCCTCACACCTGGACCTCCTCCTCACTCCTGGACCTCCTCCTCACTCCTGGACCTCCTCCTCCTCACACTTGGACCTCCTCCTCACACCTGGACCTCCTCCTCCTCACACCTGGACCTCCTCCTCACACCTGGACCTCCTCCTCCTCACACTTGGACCTCCTCCTCACACTTGGACCTCCTCCTCCTCACACTTGGACCTCCTCCTCACACCTGGACCTCCTCCTCCTCACTCCTGGATCACCTCCTCCTCCTCACACTTGGACCTCCTCCTCACACCTGGACCTCCTCCTCACTCCTGGACCTCCTCCTCCTCACTCCTGGATCTCCCCCTCCTCCTCACACCTGGACCTCCTCCTCACTCCTGGACCTCCTCCTCACACCTGGACCTCCTCCTCACTCCTGGACCTCCTCCTCACTCCTGGACCTCCTCCTCACACCTGGACCTCCTCCTCCTCACACTTGGACCTCCTCCTCACACCTGGACCTCCTCCTCCTCACTCCTGGATCACCTCCTCCTCCTCACACTTGGACCTCCTCCTCACACCTGGACCTCCTCCTCACACCTGGACCTCCTCCTCCTCCTCACTCCTGGATCTCCTCCTCCTCCTCACACCTGGACCTCCTCCTCACTCCTGGACCTCCTCCTCACTCCTGGACCTCCTCCTCACACCTGGACCTCCTCCTCCTCCTCACACCTGGACCTCCTCCTCCTCACACTTGGACCTCCTCCTCACACCTGGACCTCCTCCTCCTCACACTTGGACCTCCTCCTCACACTTGGACCTCCTCCTCACTCCTGGACCTCCTCCTCCTCCTCACACTTGGACCTCCTCCTCACACCTGGACCTCCTCCTCCTCACACTTGGACCTCCTCCTCACACTTGGACCTCCTCCTCCTCACACTTGGACCTCCTCCTCACACTTGGACCTCCTCCTCACTCCTGGACCTCCTCCTCCTCCTCACACTTGGACCTCCTCCTCACACCTGGACCTCCTCCTCCTCACACTTGGACCTCCTCCTCACTCCTGGACCTCCTCCTCCTCACACTTGGACCTCCTCCTCACACCTGGACGACCTCCTCCTCCTCCTCACACTTGGACCTCCTCCTCACACCTGGACCTCCTCCTCCTCACACCTGGACCTCCTCCTCACACCTGGACCTCCTCCTCACACTTGGACCTCCTCCTCACACCTGGACCTCCTCCTCCTCACACCTGGACCTCCTCCTCACACCTGGACCTCCTCCTCACACTTGGACCTCCTCCTCCTCCTCACACCTGGACCTCCTCCTCCTCACACCTGGACCTCCTCCTCACACTTGGACCTCCTCCTCACTCCTGCACCTCCTCCTCCTCACTCCTGGACCTCCTCCTCCTCACTCCTGGACCTCCTCCTCCTCACACCTGAACCTCCTCCTCACTCCTGGACCTCCTCCTCACACCTGGACCTCCTCCTCACACCTGGACCTCCTCCTCACACCTGGACCTCCTCCTCCTCACTCCTGGATCTCCTCCTCCTCCTCACACTTGGACCTCCTCCTCACTCCTGGACCTCCTCCTCACTCCTGGACCTCCTCCTCCTCCTCACACTTGGACCTCCTCCTCACACCTGGACCTCCTCCTCCTCACACTTGGGCCTCCTCCTCACACCTGGACCTCCGCCCCCTCCCACCTGGCCCTCCTCCCCCTCACTCCTGGATCACCTCCTCCTCCTCACACTTGGACCTCCTCCTCACACCTGGACCTCCTCCTCACACCTGGACCTCCTCCTCACACCTGGACCTCCTCCTCCTCACTCCTGGATCTCCTCCTCCTCCTCACACCTGGACCTCCTCCTCACTCCTGGACCTCCTCCTCACTCCTGGACCTCCTCCTCACTCCTGGACCTCCTCCTCCTCCTCACACCTGGACCTCCTCCTCCTCACACTTGGACCTCCTCCTCACACCTGGACCTCCTCCTCCTCACACTTGGACCTCCTCCTCCTCACACTTGGACCTCCTCCTCACACCTGGACCTCCTCCTCCTCACACTTGGACCTCCTCCTCACACTTGGACCTCCTCCTCACACTTGGACCTCCTCCTCACACCTGGACCTCCTCCTCCTCACCCTTGGACCTCCTCCTCACACTTGGACCTCCTCCTCCTCACACTTGGACCTCCTCCTCACACTTGGACCTCCTCACTCCTGGACCTCCTCCTCCTCCTCCTCACACTTGGACCTCCTCCTCACACCTGGACCTCCTCCTCCTCACACTTGGACCTCCTCCTCACTCCTGGACCTCCTCCTCCTCACACTTGGGCCTCCTCCTCACACTTGGACCTCCTCCTCCTCCTCACACTTGGACCTCCTCCTCACACCTGGGCCTCCTCCTCCTCACACCTGGAGCTCCTCCTCACACCTGGACCTCCTCCTCCTCACTCCTGGACCTCCTCCTCCTCCTCACACTTGGACCTCCTCCTCACACCTGGACCTCCTCCTCCTCACACCTGGACCTCCTCCTCACACCTGGACCTCCTCCTCCTCACACTTGGACCTCCTCCTCACACTTGGACCTCCTCCTCACACCTGGACCTCCTCCTCACACTTGGACCTCCTCCTCACACCTGGACCTCCTCCTCACACCTGGACCTCCTCCTCCTCACACTTGGACCTCCTCCTCACACCTGAACCTCCTCCTCACACCTGGACCTCCTCCTCACACCTGGACCTCCTCCTCCTCACACCTGGACCTCCTCCTCACACTTGGACCTCCTCCTCCTCACACTTGGACCTCCTCCTCCTCCTCACACCTGGACCTCCTCCTCATCACACCTGGACCTCCTCCTCACACTTGGACCTCCTCCTCACACCTGGACCTCCTCCTCACACCTGGACCTCCTCCTCACTCCTGAACCTCCTCCTCACACCTGAACCTCCTCCTCACACCTGAACCTCCTCCTCACACCTGGACCTCCTCCTCACTCCTGAACCTCCTCCTCACACCTGAACCTCCTCCTCACACCTGAACCTCCTCCTCACACCTGGACCATCTCCTCACTCCTGAACCTCCTCCTCACTCCTGAACCTCCTCCTCACACCTGAACCTCCTCCTCACGCCTGAACCTCCTCCTCACGCCTGAACCTCCTCCTCACGCCTGGACCTCCTCCTCACACCTGAACCTCCTCCTCCTCACGCCTGGACCTCCTCCTCACACCTGAACCTCCTCCTCACACCTGAACCTCCTCCTCACTTCTGCACCTCCTCCTCACTTCTGCACCTCCTCCTCACGCCTGAACCTCCTCCTCACACCTGGACCTCCTCCTCACACCTGGACCTCCTCCTCCTCACTCCTGGATCTCCTCCTCCTCCTCACACTTGGACCTCCTCCTCACTCCTGGACCTCCTCCTCACTCCTGGACCTCCTCCTCACACTTGGACCTCCTCCTCACACCTGGACCTCCTCCTCCTCACACTTGGACCTCCTCCTCACACCTGGACCTCCGCCTCCTCACACCTGGACCTCCTCCTCCTCACTCCTGGATCACCTCCTCCTCCTCACACTTGGACCTCCTCCTCACACCTGGACCTCCTCCTCACACCTGGACCTCCTCCTCCTCACTCCTGGATCTCCTCCTCCTCCTCACACCTGGACCTCCTCCTCACTCCTGGACCTCCTCCTCACTCCTGGACCTCCTCCTCACTCCTGGACCTCCTCCTCCTCCTCACACCTGGACCTCCTCCTCCTCACACTTGGACCTCCTCCTCACACCTGGACCTCCTCCTCCTCACACTTGGACCTCCTCCTCCTCACACTTGGACCTCCTCCTCACACCTGGACCTCCTCCTCCTCACACTTGGACCTCCTCCTCACACTTGGACCTCCTCCTCACTCCTGGACCTCCTCCTCCTCCTCACACTTGGACCTCCTCCTCACACCTGGACCTCCTCCTCACACCTGGACCTCCTCCTCACACCTGGACCTCCTCCTCCTCACTCCTGGATCTCCTCCTCCTCCTCACACTTGGACCTCCTCCTCACACCTGGACCTCCTCCTCACTCCTGGACCTCCTCCTCACTCCTGGACCTCCTCCTCCTCACACTTGGACCTCCTCCTCACACCTGGACCTCCGCCTCCTCACACCTGGACCTCCTCCTCCTCACTCCTGGATCTCCTCCTCCTCCTCACACCTGGACCTCCTCCTCACTCCTGGACCTCCTCCTCACTCCTGGACCTCCTCCTCACTCCTGGACCTCCTCCTCCTCCTCCTCACACCTGGACCTCCTCCTCCTCACACTTGGACCTCCTCCTCACACCTGGACCTCCTCCTCCTCCTCCTCACACTTGGACCTCCTCCTCACACCTGGACCTCCTCCTCACACTTGGACCTCCTCCTCACACCTGGACCTCCTCCTCCTCACACTTGGACCTCCTCCTCACCCTTGGACCTCCTCCTCCTCACTCCTGGATCTCCTCCTCCTCCTCACACCTGGACCTCCTCCTCCTCACTCCTGGATCTCCTCCTCCTCCTCACACCTGGACCTCCTCCTCCTCACACTTGGACCTCCTCCTCACACTTGGACCTCCTCCTCACTCCTGGACCTCCTCCTCCTCCTCACACCTGGACCTCCTCCTCACTCCTGGACCTCCTCCTCCTCCTCACACTTGGACCTCCTCCTCACTCCTGGACCTCCTCCTCCTCCTCACACTTGGACCTCCTCCTCACACCTGGACCTCCTCCTCCTCACACTTGGACCTCCTCCTCACTCCTGGACCTCCTCCTCCTCACACTTGGACCTCCTCCTCACACTTGGACCTCCTCCTCCTCCTCACACTTGGACCTCCTCCTCACACCTGGACCTCCTCCTCCTCACACCTGGACCTCCTCCTCACACCTGGACCTCCTCCTCCTCACTCCTGGACCTCCTCCTCCTCCTCACACTTGGACCTCCTCCTCACACCTGGACCTCCTCCTCCTCACACCTGGACCTCCTCCTCCTCACACCTGGACCTCCTCCTCCTCACACCTGAACCTCCTCCTCACACCTGAACCTCCTCCTCACACTTGGACCTCCTCCTCCTCCTCACACTTGGACCTCCTCCTCCTCACACCTGGACCTCCTCCTTACACTTGGACCTCCTCCTCACACTTGGACCTCCTCCTCACACTTGGACCTCCTCCTCCTCACACTTGGACCTCCTCCTCACACTTGGACCTCCTCCTCACACTTGGACCTCCTCCTCCTCCTCACACCTGGACCCCCTCCTCACCCCTGAACCTCCTCCTCACTCCTGGACCACGTCCTCCTCACACTTGGCCCTCCTCCTCACACTTGGACCTCCTCCTCACTCCTGGACCTCCTCCTCCTCACACCTGGACCTCCTCCTCACACTTGGACTTACCTTCACAGAGTTGTAGAAGGCCTCAAACACGCCCACGCTCTTGGAGCTGAGCTGCAGGTTCACCAGCCCCTCCAGACTCAGCAGGATGCCGTGGTGAGGGAGGGGCTCTTTAGACTGAAGCACCACCACCCCACTGAGGACCTCCTGCAACCACCAAACATCTCCATCACCCAGATGTTTATGTGTTAGACTGAAGCACCACCACCCCACTGAGGACCTCCTGCAACCACCAAACATCTCCATCACCCAGATGTTTATGTGTTAGACTGAAGCACCACCACCCCACTGAGGACCTCCTGCAACCACCAAACATCTCCATCACCCACATATTTATGTGTTCATCATTCATGTCCGTGTCCGTCCTTCTGTCCTGAAGCCCAGACCAGAGTCAGAGCTCCTGCAGCCTCTGCAGCTCAGGAGCTTCTGGAGCTTCTGGAGCTCCTGCAGCTCAGGAGCTTCTGGAGCTTCTGGAGCTCCTGCAGCTCAGGAGCTCCTGGAGCTTCTGGAGCTTCTGAGACAATGAGACAAACTCTGATTCTCCATCTGCAGATTTCTGCTCTGGAGGGTCAGAGGTCAGTGTGGCTGTGAGGAGCAACAGGTTCTGCGGTTCCTCCTCACAAACACCTGGAGCACTTCCTGTATCACCACATGACGTCATGATGTGTTCTCAGTGTAAAGAAGAAGAAGAAGAAGTGACTTTATTGATCTCACACAGGCATTTAACCCGTCCTGTTATCAGGAGCAGTGAGCAGCACATTCCTGCGCCCGGGAACATCTCCAGGATCTTCAGCTTCAGTTTGTTCAGGACCTCAGGAGGATTTTACCTGGAGCATGTTTTGGGTTGATGCCCGGAGGAACCCCACCCAGACACGGGGAGAACATGTAAACTCCACACAGAAAGGCCCGGGCGACCCGGACCTTCTTGCTGTGAAGCGTGAGTGCTAACCACTCCACCACTCCGCCACCGTGCCGCGTGATGAGGATGAGGATGATGAGGAAACAGGAAAAACTTTTCTCAAAACTGAAGCCGGAGCCTCGAACTGAAGTCCACAGTGAGTCAGGAGGATCACGCGCTCCACGCGCCCCGTGACCCCCCCGCGTGCCCCCTCGCGGCTCGCGGACACTCACTCCCCTCGTGGACACTCACTCCCCCCGTGGACACTCACCCCCCGCGGACACTCACTCCCCCCGCGGACACTCACCCCCCCGCGGACACTCACCCCCCCGTGGTACACTTTGTTGGCCCTCTTGAGCCGGATGTCCACGGACGCGCTCATCTCTGACCACCGCACAGTCACGTGACAACAAGAACACGTGACCGATCACGTGAGCACCGGAAGGTCTTCAAAATAAAAACTTTTTTTTGTTTTCATTTCAAACCAAAAACGGTCTGCGTGATTATAATTATTAATTATAATTATAATAATAATAATTATATGGGAGGAATAATAATGGGAGGAATGTGACTTTATAAAGTAAATCAGTAAATCCCGCTCGTGTTTTCGGCTTCGCTGTAATGACCTGTTTTCAGCACACGGTGGTGCTGTAGAGCCGCGCCCCTTTACGAGGAACTTCAAAAAAAGAACACAATAATACACAATAAAAATATTAAAATAATAATAATTACGCTTATTATCATTATTATTATTGTTATTTTTATTATTATTTTTATTATTATTATTTTTATTATTATTATTATTATTGTTTTTATTATTATTGTAATTTTTATTATTATTATTATTATTATTATTGTTATTTTTATTATTATTATTGTTATTATTTTTATTATTATTATTATTATTATTATTATTATTATTATTTTTATTATTATTATTATTATTATTATTATTATTATTATTATTATGGGGCGGCAGTAGCTCAGACACATCAAGGCTGTTGTGACGTGAGCCGTCCTCCTGTGGACCCACCACCTGCGGGAGGATTCATGGGGGCTGGTGCATTGTGTTCCCCCGCGACCCAGAAAAATGGAAAAGCGGAAGAAGAAGATGAATGATTATTATTATTATTATGATTATTATGATTATGATTATGATTATTATTATGATTATTATTATTATTATTATTATGATTATTATGATTATTATGATTATTATGATTATTATGATTATTATTATGATTATTATGATTATGATTATTATTATTATTATGATTATTATTATGATTATTATGATTATGATTATGATTATTATTATTATTATGATTATTATTATGATTATTATGATTATGATTATTATTATTATTATTATGTCATGTACACAGTGGTTGTGTTCTTTGGTAATAACGGCTGTTGGTTTTGTCTCTGGACTAGTTGAGGAGTTCGGATGTTTTGGATGACCCCAGCTTCACTCGTCCGTTCTTCTTTCCAACACGACCTTCACTGCAGAGGTCAGAGGTCAGAGGTCAGGGTCACACAGAATCCTGCTGTCGGACGGACTTTTCTCAAAATCTGATTAAAATTGTGTTTCTATTGTTAAACCGACGACACCCGTGGATCGTTCTGTTATAATTCGCACATTTACGTCACAGCGTCCATCGAAAAACAACGAAAACGAGTCATCGCCGAAAATCGAGCTGACGTCAGTCGGCCTCCGATGGACACAAGAGTTTACTTTAGGACCAAAACGACTACGTGACGCTGCCCAAACCTACGAGTATCACCCGCAGTATCAGTATCAGTATCAATATCAGTATCAGTATCAATATCAATATCAGTATCAATATCAGTATCAATATCAGTATCAGTATAAATATCAGTATCAATATCAGTATCAGTATCAATATCAGTATCAGTATCAGTATCAGTATCAGTATCAGTATCAATATCAGTATCAATATCAGTATCAATATCAGTATCAATATCAGTATCAGTATCAATATCAGTATCAATATCAATATCAGTATCAGTATCAGTATCAATATCAGTATCAGTATCAATATCAGTATCAATATCAATATCAGTATCAGTATCAGTATCAGTATCAGTATCAATATCAGTATCAATATCAATATCAGTATCAGTATCAGTATCAGTATCAGTGGGCCTGTACCAGTGGAGTCTTGAAAATAAAAGATTAAAGATTATTAAACATGAATCACTCCAAAAACGACTTCAGAGTCAGAGAAGAAACAACGGAGAACATGGAGGAACATCTGAGGAGAACAGTTTGAGGAACATCTGAGGAGAACAGTTTGAGGAACATCTGAGAACAGTTTGAGGAACATCTGAGGAGAACAGTTTGAGGAACATCTGAGGAGAACAGTTTGAGGAACATCTGAGGAGAACAGTTTGAGGAACATCTGAGGAGAACATGGAGAAACATCTGAGGAGAACAGTCTGGAGAAACATCTGAGGAGAACATGGAGAAACATCTGAGGAGAACAGTCTGGAGAAACATCTGAGGAGAACATGGAGAAACATCTGAGGAGAACAGTTTGAGGAACATCTGAGGAGAACAGTCTGGAGAAACATCTGAGGAGAACAGTTTGAGGAACATCTGAGGAGAACAGTTTGAGGAACATCTGAGGAGAACAGTTTGAGGAACATCTGAGGAGAACAGTCTGGAGGAACATCTGAGGAGAACAGTCTGGAGGAACATCTGAGGAGAACAGTTTGAGGAACATCTGAGAACAGTTTGAGGAACATCTGAGGAGAACAGTCTGGAGGAACATCTGAGGAGAACAGTTTGGAGAATAGGTCTGATCTAAATTTCTCTTCTCTGGACACAGAATGACGTGAACATTCAGGTTTGAACAAAGTGGAGCACTTTTTATTGGTCTTCACCAGGGTGACATCACACCTCATTTACATATTTAATCACATCAAACATTTGCTAATAAACTACTAATAAAGCTCAGTACGGAACATGTTCTGGGGTCAGCTCCTGGAAGTAGACCGGAGCAGAGCCCGGAGCAGAGCCCGGAGCAGGCGGGTGTGGTCAGGAGCCGCCGGGGCAGGACCTGCAGGTGGAAGTTCTCAGGTTTTGTTTGGAGGAGACACAGAGAGCTGTTTCCACAACACAAACCTGCCGATCCGCCAGACGCCAGACGACGGGCGACGGGCGCTCGGCTTTACCTGACGCACACAAACAAAAGGCCCACACGCACTCAGCAGCCGTGTTTGATTCACACAAACCCTGGACACACAACAAAACTCCCAACGTTCCACCGGACCACCACAACCACCACAACCACCACAACCACCACAACCACCACAACCACCACAACCACCACAACCACGCTCGGGTCTCCTGATTCCAGAGGGAGTGACTGACACGAGGATTAACCAATCAGAGAGAAGCTCCATTTGTGTCAAAAACAAACATGACGCTTCTACGTGAAAAAGAAAAAGATCAAAATCGACATAAAGGACTGAGAAAGAGAGTGGATTTTTACACAATCGAAGCTCCAAACTCTGATCTCAGGTGAAAGAAGTTCTACATTCAGTTCTGGAGAGTTTTGGAGAGTTTTGGAGAGTTTTGGAGAGGAGACGTCTTCTGTGGGACAAACGAGCGTCTTGACCAGCTCAAGTTTGGGCAGAGGTTTTTGATCCAGTCCCAGAACCTTCTGGGTTCAAACAGAAGGTAGAAGGGACTGGCCGATCACAGTTCTACTCAAGCCTCAGTTTGTCCATGGTCCCCAGGGGCTCGCCGCTGGACACCTGCACTTTGTCGAAGAAGCTGAAGTCTGCCACGTACCGCCCGGTGCCCGCGCTGAACAGAACTGGCCTAAACTCAAAGCCCCAAAGGACCTCCTGGGGTACGTAGGAGGTGCGGCTCTGGCAGGTCGCAGCGGTGGACTCCATGGTGGCGTTGAGCGTGACCAGCAGCTCGAAGTCCGCCGTGGACAGGGACTCGGCGGTCAGGTGAGACAGGGGGCTGCTCTGGTCCAGCACGTGGTAGAAGGTGAGGGGCAGGATGAGGAAGGGGCACTCCCCGCTGGAGTCCATGTAGAAGTCCACGCTGCTCTGGGTCACCTGACTCTTCTCGCCCTCCTCCGTCACGCTGGCGTGCAGGAGTTTGCCCGTGAGCTGGCACTGGATGAGCAGGCTCTTCCTCATGTTGGCCACACGCACCATGAGGCAGCGCTGGCCCCGGTGCGTGCACACCACCGCCACCTGGCTGAACTTGATGGTCTCCGCGCGCTTCTTAGGACGCGCCAGTTTGGCCAGGAACGCTCCCGTCACGAAGATCTCCGCCAGGCCCGTGATGACCAGCTGGGCGACGAGAGTGAAGATGGCCAGGGGGCACTCCTCGGAGATGTAGCGGAAGCCGTAGCCGATGGTGGTCTGCGATTCGAGAGAGAAGAGGAAGGCCCCGGTGAGCGTCTGCACGTTTTGGACACAGGAGGTGTGGTTGGAGCTCAGGCCGTCCTCCATGTCCCCGTTTCCGATGCCGATGACGTAGAAGATCACTCCGAAGACGAACCAGGTGAGGACGAAGGTGGAGGCGAACAGGGTGAGCTTGTATCTCCACTTCATGTCCACCACCGTGGTCCACAGGTCGTGCAGGTACAGCTTGACCATCCCCTCCACGTTGTCGATGCGCACGTTGTTGTGGCCGTCCTTGGACACGATCCGCCGCTTCCCCGCCGCTCCGGCCGCCATCTCGAGTCAGGGACCTCCACTGGCACCAGGCGCTGGGGAAGAGCACAGCCTCGTTAGTGTCGCCAACGCTTTTCTGGATCATTCTGATGTTTCACTTCATCATTTATTTTGTTTATGTAAATATTTGCGATCAGCGTTTCTAAGCAACCACATCGTTTAGAGAAGACGTCACGAACGAAGCCGCGAACGCTCCACTTTTCACGCCCACGTCACAGAACGTTTGTTTTCCTCAGTATTTTTGAGAGCTGTTTAATGCCACACTGTGGAACATTCCAGCTCCCAACCCAAAAGTTCCACAGTGCAGCTTTAATGTCAGGGCTGTTCTTTTTGTTTCATACAAATAAATAATAAAACAATCGTCTTAGTTTTATCTGTGACGTTTCTTTGACATGTTTTCAGACGCGGGAACAGATCAATAAAACAGATCAATAAAAGTTAATGATAAACAAGGTGAGGCCTGTGTGGAAATCCACGTTTTGACCTGATCAAATCCAAATCACTTTAGAGTCATTTAAGTCTTAAATATTCCACTGTTCCCGCACAAACGCACGACATTTTCAAACTTCGATCAGATTCTTCTTCGTGTTTTCAGATTTATGATCTTACGAGTTCAGGGACGCTTCATTCTGGTCTAGAGGTCGTTTATTTTAACGTAAAACGATGTCGCTGCGCCGACATTTTCACCTCAAGTCGTTTTCTGACGGATTTAAGAGTTTAGATTTTAACCCGAAAAATTCTAAACTAAATCTTCGACTTTTGAAGTGTGAAAAGTCACAAACGGATTCTGCACCTGAAACAAGAACACCAAACTGAGCTTCACAAAGGAACAAGTCACACAACAGACGTGTCAGATGCCCTTCCGGACAGGACGTGTCAGATGCCCTTTCGGACAGGACGTGTCAGATGCCCTTCCGGACAGAACGTGTCAGATGCCCTTCCCGACAGAACGTGTCAGATGCCCTTCCGGACAGAACGTGTCAGATGCCCTTCCCGACAGGAGAACGTTCTGTCCTCACTTCTTCTGCCCATTATTCATTAACACTTTGAGTAAAGTTAAACTACGACCGACCCTGAGGCAACAACAACAACGACGACGACAACGCTGGAGACAAAAGAGACAAAAGACACAGGAGGACAGGTGAGACAGGAGGACAGGAGGACAGGTCGACAGGTGAGACAGGTGGACAGGAGGACAGGAGGACAGGTCGACAGGTGAGACAGGTGGACAGGAGGACAGGAGGACAGGTCGACAGGTGAGACAGGTGGACAGGAGGACAGGAGGACAGGTCGACAGGTGAGACAGGTGGACAGGAGGACAGGAGGACAGGTCGACAGGTGAGACAGGTGGACAGGAGGACAGGAGGACAGGTCGACAGGTGAGACAGGTGGACAGGAGGACAGGAGGACAGGTCGACAGGTGAGACAGGTGGACAGGAGGACAGGAGGACAGGTCGACAGGTGAGACAGGTGAGACAGGAGGACAGGTGAGACAGGTGGACAGGTGAGACAGGAGGACAGGTGAGACAGGTGAGACAGGTGGACAGGTGAGACAGGTGAGACAGGAGGACAGGAGGACAGGAGGACAGGTGAGACAGGAGGACAGGTGAGACAGGTGGACAGGTGAGACAGGTGGACAGGAGGACAGGTGGGACAGGTGAGACAGGTGGACAGGAGGACAGGTGAGACAGGTGGACAGGAGGACAGGTGAGACAGGTGGACAGGTGAGACAGATGGACAGGTGGACAGGTGAGACAGGTGGGACAGGTGAGACAGATGGACAGGAGGACAGGTGAGACAGGTGAGACAGGTGGACAGGAGGACAGGTGAGACAGGTGGACAGGAGGACAGGTGAGACAGGTGAGACAGGTGGACAGGAGGACAGGTGGACAGGAGGACAGGTGAGACAGGTGGACAGGAGGACAGGTGAGACAGGAGGACAGGACAGACAGGAGGACAGGTGGACAGGAGGACAGGAGAGACAGGAGGACAGGTGGACAGGAGGACAGGACAGACAGGAGGACAGGTGGACAGGAGGACAGGTGGACAGGTGAGACAGGTGGACAGGTGGACAGGAGGACAGGTGGACAGGTGAGACAGGTGAGACAGGAGGACAGGTGGACAGGAGGACAGGAGGACAGGTGGACAGGTGGACAGGAGGACAGGTGAGACAGGTGGACAGGTGAGACAGGTGGACAGGTGGACAGGAGGACAGGTGAGACAGGTGGACAGGTGAGACAGGAGGACAGGTGGACAGGTGAGACAGGTGGACAGGTGGACAGGTGAGACAGGTGAGACAGGAGGACAGGTGGACAGGTGAGACAGGTGGACATACCTCTGGTCAGGCTCTGGTCCTGGCGTGTGCAGATGCTGCTGGACGTTCCTGCGGTCTGAAGTCCAGAGCAGAGCGTCTGTGAATAAGACCTGGCTCCGCCCCCGTACCTGTGCCCCGCCCACAGCCCCGCCCACAGCCCCACCCACATACTGCACCTTCAGCCAATCACGACGCAGAGTCACTCCAACGCCCAATCAGGACCAAATCAGATCATGACAGAAACGAGAAGACGGAGAATTTATTTTAGTAATTTAAGTTTGACTTTTTACATTTTCCTTTTTGGAACATTTTTAGGCTCTCAATAAAAGTAACCTGTAGTACAGGTAGTACTACAGTACTACAGTACTACAGTACTACAGTACAGTACTACAGTACTACAGTACTACAGTACAGTACTACAGTACTACAGTACTACAGTACTACAGTACAGTACTACAGTACTACAGTACTTTTGTGGTGTATCTTTTTAAAATCTCAGATTTGTGAATTCTGTTTTCTTTAAAGTCCTCGTGTGTATTCCAGAATCTGATGGTAGTAGAAGTACGCAGTAACATTCTGCAGTAAGAAGATTCTCTTTGGTCCTGCACAAACAAAAACCACAGCTGGACCCAGTCGCACAGACGTGTGACCAGTGTCCTGCACCCACGCTGGACCCTGGACCCACACTGGACCCACGCTGGACCCTGCACCCACACTGGACCCACACTGGACCCACACTGGACACTGGGTGGCTGGATGGGCTCTGGGGAGGCACAAGTGTGTCTGCCGTGGGCGGAGCTGCCGTGGGTGTGGGCGGAGCTGCCGTGGGCGGAGCTGCTGTGGGCGGAGCTGCCGTTCACACAGCCTCTTGTCCTCGGCGGCCCCTGGAGGAGACGCCCTCGGCCCCTGAGCGGGTCCCCTGGGGCGGGCGGGTGTAAGATGAGCCCGTGGGTGGGGCCCGAGGGGACGGGGAAAAGAAAAGGCTCAGAACGGGTCAGAATGCCGGGCTTTTGTTTGGTCTGAAGTGAAAAGGAAAAGAGTTTTAGTTTGGAAAAGTGACACGAACACAAAGTCTAAATCCTCCTGTTCAGATTTAGGCTCCGATGTCACGAAACCTGTGGGAACCTCCTAACCCCTAACCCCTAACCCTAACCCTAACCCACCCTAACCCTAACCCCTAACCCTTAACCCCTAACCCTAACCCTAACCCCTAAGCCTAACCCACCCTAACCCTAACCCCTAACCCTAACCCCTAACCCTAACCCTAACCCTAACCCTAACCCCTAACCCTTAACCCCTAACCCCTAACCCTAACCCCTAACCCTAACCCTAACCCCTAACCCCTAACCCTAACCCTAACCTCAACCCCTAACCCCTAACCCCTAACCCTAACCCTAACCCTAACCTCCTAACCTAACCCCTAACCCTAACCCTAACCCCTAACCCCTAACCCTAACCCTAACCTCCTAACCCCTAACCCCTAACCCTAACCCTAACCCTAACCTCACCCCTAACCCCTAACCCTAACCTCCTAACCTCCTAACCCCTAACCCCTAACCCTAACCCCTAACCCTAACCCTAGGCTCCGATGTCACGAAACCTGTGGGAACCTCCTAACCCCTAACCCTAACCCTAACCCCTAACCCTAACCCTAACCCTAGGCTCCGATGTCACGAAACCTGTGGGAACCTCCTAACCCCTAACCCTAACCCTAACCCCTAACCCTAACCCCTAACCCTAACCCCTAACCCTAACCCCTAACCCTAACCCTAACCCCTAACCCCTAACCCACCCTAACCCTAACCCCTAACCCTAACCCCTAACCCCTAACCCCTAACCCACCCTAACCCTAACCCCTAACCCTCACACCTGGAGTCGTGTCTGAGGAACTCTTTATTATTCATCTGTAACATCTCCAAAGGCTCTGTTCTGGTACTGGTTTAGTCCTGGTTTAGTCCTGGTTTAGTCCTGGTTTAGTCCTGGTTTAGTCCTGGTTTAGTCCTGGTTTAGACCTGGTTTAGTCCTGGTTTAGTCCTGGTTTAGACCTGGTTTAGACCTGGTTCAGTCCTGGTTTAGTCCTGGTTCAGTCCTGGTTCAGTCCTGGTTTAGTCCTGGTTTAGTCCTGGTTTAGTCCTGGTTTAGACCTGATTCAGTCCTGGTTCAGTCCTGGTTTAGTCCTGGTTCAGTCCTGGTTCAGTCCTGGTTCAGTCCTGGTTCAGTCCTGGTTTAGTCCTGGAGTATTTTTTGGTTTGTTTCACAAAATTATTTTGTCAGTTTTGTCGTTTGTTTAGTGGAAAAAATTTTTTCATATGAATGTTTTTAAATAAAGACTTTTTGTATCACAGCCGCGATTTAGTCGTTATTTTTTTAACTGAACTTTATCAAACTGATCTGAAATATGTCCAACTGTATCGGCCCGAGTCGCCGACACTAAATAAACGTGTTGTACTTTTCCACAAAGAACCGGCTGAGCGGCTTTAGCCTTCGTTTACGTTACGGTTGCTAAGTAACAGTTCTGGAATGACCTCCGCTGTGACCTCTGCCGCCGGGCCACGTCCGACCGACCTCTGCCGCCGGGCCACGTCCGACCGACCTCTGCCGCCGGGCCACGTCCGACCGACCTCTGCCGCCGGGCCACGTCCGACCGACCTCTGCCTCTGCCGCCGGGCCACGTCCGACCGACCTCTGCCGCCGGGCCACGTCCGACCGGGAAGTGACTCAGGAATGAAACGTCTAAACTCCGTCCGAAAGACACGAGAACACACGGCGTTTGGACGCGCCTTCACCAGCAGAGGGCGTCTGTTTCACTCATTTACTCACTTCTGCAGAAGTGAAGAGCAGATTTTATTTTCACATTTTATTCATGATCAATAATCAATCAAATCAATGTCAAATTAAAAAGAGAATCACATTTCAAATCCACAGAATCTGTCCACAGATTTGACATTTTTACATCCAGAAAAACAAAATAAATCCACGTTTAGGCGTCAGCTGTTCCCACATCTGCGGGGGGGGGGGCACGGGGCAGGGCACAGGGGGGGTCAGGGCCTCAGGGGGGGCACGGGGCACGCTCGCAGGACCCCCCGCAGGACCTTGTAGTCACTCAGGGGCTGCCCGTCCTTGGGGGGGTAGCAGGGGCCGCGCTCGGTGGCGTAGGCGAAGGGGAAGCGCAGCACCCACAGGCCGTCGGGGGGCAGCACCACCTCCGGCTGCTCCGGGTGGAACAGGGGGCAGGGGGGCGGGCCCGGCTGCACCTGCAACACCAACACACCCCGTCAGAACCACCCGCACCGCCCCGGAGCCCCCACCCAGAACCTCCACCCAGAACCCTCACCCAGAACCCTCACCCTCACCCAGAACCCTCACCCAGAGGCTCCACCCAGAACCTCCACCCAGAGGCTCCACCCAGAACCTCCACCCAGAACCCTCACCCAGAGGCTCCACCAAGAACCTCCACCCAGAGCCCCCACCCAGGGTCTGCACCAGAGGATCCACCCCAGACACCCCGGCCCAGACCCTCAGAGCCCCAAAAGTGCCCTCCCCAGTGCCCCCAGCCTTTGCCCCGGGGTATTACCTGTGGGCTGAGGGTGACCTCCAGCGGGGCGTCGGGCACCACGATGAACAGGTGTGAGAGCTGCGCCAGGTGCACCTTGAGGCCCCTGCCCTGGGAGGGGGAGGGCACGTAGAGGGGCATGTCCGTGCTCAGAACCCGTGAGGCCGGCTCTTTGGCCCCCCCGGGCCCCATCACCTTCACGATCTTATCGGGCCCGGCGCTGACGAAACGCCGCCCCCTGCTGTCCTCGTACGCGAAGCCCACGTACAGGCGGGCCACGTCGTCTCTGCGCCGGCCGCGCCCGGGCCCCCCGGGGCCCCCGCGTTTGCCGGACACGCTTTTGTTGGGCACGGGCCACAGTCCGGAGCCGTCCAGAGACTCGGACAGCCCCTCCTCCTCGGAGCGGGAGCGGACCACCAGGTCCCAGGGCAGCAGGAAGGCGGAGCTGGGCAGGAAGCCCGGCTGCTCCAGCCCCACGTGGCAGTTGTACGCCTTAGCGGGGCCCAGCTTGAGCAGGGACCAGCTGGAGAACTTGGGCAGGAGGCCTTTGGGGCACCCCGAGTGCATCATGCCCGGGAGGTACTCCACCGTGGAGGGCTGGCGGTCCAGCAGGCTGGGCCTCTTCTGCCGGGGGGCTTCCGGAGCGTCCCCCTCCCCGAACTGCTCCAGACTGTCCGCGGAGTGGCCCAAGCTCAGCGCCAGGCTCAGGCTGGGGTCCCCGGGGGTGTGGCTCTTGTCGTCCCCGGGCCCCGGGGCCTCGCCGTGGGGCCTCTGGTCGGGCTCGCAGGCCGGGGCGGGGTCCGGCGTGCTGGCCTCAAACACGGGGAACTCCAAACGCTCCAACTTCACACAACACTTTTCCTCCAGAACCTGCCGAGACACGAGCAGAACAGTGAGAAGCACCTTACGCACAGTGAGAAGCACCTTACGCACAGTGAGAAGCACCTTACACACTGTGAGAAGCACCTTACACACTGTGAGAAGCACCTTACGCACAGTGAGAAGCACCTTACGCACAGTGAGAAGCACCTTACGCACAGTGAAGCACCTTACACACAGTGAGAAGCACCTTACACAGTGAGAAGCACCTTACACAGTGAGAAGCACCTTACACACAGTGAGAAGCACCTTACACACTGTGAGAAGCACCTTACACACAGTGAGAAGCACCTTACACACAGTGAGAAGCACCTTACACACAGTGAGAATCACCTTACACAGTGAGAAGCACCTTACGCACAGTGAGAAGCACCTTACACAGTGAGAAGCACCTTACGCACAGTGAGAAGCACCTTACGCACAGTGAGAAGCACCTTACACAGTGAGAAGCACCTTACACACAGTGAGAAGCACCTTACACAGTGAGAAGCACCTTACACAGTGAGAAGCACCTAACACACAGTGAGAAGCACCTTACACAGTGAGAATCACCTTACACAGTGAGAAGCACCTTACGCACAGTGAGAAGCACCTTACGCACAGTGAGAAGCACCTTACACAGTGAGAAGCACCTTACGCACAGTGAGAAGCACCTTACGCACAGTGAGAAGCACCTTACACAGTGAGAAGCACCTTACACAGTGAGAAGCACCTTACACACTGTGAGAAGCACCTTACGCACAGTGAGAAGCACCTTACGCACAGTGAGAAGCACCTTACACACAGTGAGAAGCACCTTACGCAGTGAGAAGCACCTTACGCACAGTGAGAAGCACCTTACACACAGTGAGAAGCACCTAACACACAGTGAGAAGCACCTTACACACAGTGAGAAGCACCTAACACACAGTGAGATGCACCTTACACAGTGAGAAGCACCTTACACAGTGAGAAGCACCTTACACAGTGAGAAGCACCTTTGAATCCGCACTTTAGGCTAAGCCCATTAATTATATTTTTACTGTCATTTACTATAGTGTAGATCAGGGGTCTTCAGGGGTCTTCAGGTCAGGGACCAGGGACCCCCTACTATATATACGGCCTAGAACTGTGTTTTATATTAAACTGAGCTCAGTGTCATGTATAAACATTGCTACTCTGTTATGGTACATCCAATACAAGGAAATAATACACAGGTTAATACTGTATTTTACACTATAAAATATAAAATTATATTATTTTAAAGTGAAATCAAAAGATTTTGCGACCCCCCTGCAGTACCTCCGCGACCCCCCTGTTGAAGACCTCTGGTGTAGATACTAAGTTTGTGGTCATAATGTCCACGTGTGTTTCTGTTGTGTCTTTATGTCTTTATGTCCCACACATAAAGACATAAAGACATAAAGACATAAAGACATAAAGACATAAAGACACAGCATGTGGATGTGCTAAATCCAGCATATTTACGTCGGTTTGTGTGTCTTATACAAATTGCGTTTATTAATGTGCAGTGTCCCTTCCAAATAAACGAATAAATAAAAGTGTCGGTGTTTGTGTGGTGTTTGTGTGGTGTTTGTGTGTCGGTGTTTGTGTGTCGGTGTTTGTGTGGTGTTTGTGTGGTGTTTGTGTGTCGGTGTTTGTGTGTCGGTGTTTGTGTGGTGTTTGTGTGTCGGTGTTTGTGTGGTGTTTGTGTGTCGGTGTTTGTGTGGTGTTTGTGTGTCGGTGTTTGTGTGTCGGTGTTTGTGTGTCGGTGTTTGTGTGTCGGTGTTTGTGTGTCGGTGTTTGTGTGTGGTGTTTGTGTGTGGTGTTTGTGTGGTGTTTGTGTGTCGGTGTTTGTGTGTGGTGTTTGTGTGTGGTGTTTGTGTGGTGTTTGTGTGTCGGTGTTTGTGTGTCGGTGTTTGTGTGTCGGTGTTTGTGTGTCGGTGTTTGTGTGTCGGTGTTTGTGTGTCGGTGTTTGTGTGTCGGTGTTTGTGTGGTGTTTGTGTCGGTGTTTGTGTGTCGGTGTTTGTGTGTGGTGTTTGTGTGTCAGTGTTTGTGTGTCGGTGTTTGTGTGTGGTGTTTGTGTGGTGTTTGTGTGGTGTTTGTGTGTCGGTGTTTGTGTGTCGGTGTTTGTGTGGTGTTTGTGTGTCGGTGTTTGTGTGTCGGTGTTTGTGTGGTGTTTGTGTGTCGGTGTTTGTGTGGTGTTTGTGTGTCAGTGTTTGTGTGTCGGTGTTTGTGTGGTGTTTGTGTGGTGTTTGTGTGTGGTGTTTGTGTGTCGGTGTTTGTGTGTGGTGTTTGTGTGTCAGTGTTTGTGTGTCGGTGTTTGTGTGTCGGTGTTTGTGTGGTGTTTGTGTGGTGTTTGTGTGTCGGTGTTTGTGTGTCGGTGTTTGTGTGGTGTTTGTGTGTCGGTGTTTGTGTGGTGTTTGTGTGTCAGTGTTTGTGTGTCGGTGTTTGTGTGGTGTTTGTGTGGTGTTTGTGTGTGGTGTTTGTGTGTCGGTGTTTGTGTGGTGTTTGTGTGTCGGTGTTTGTGTGGTGTTTGTGTGTGGTGTTTGTGTGGTGTTTGTGTGTCGGTGTTTGTGTGTCAGTGTTTGTGTGTCGGTGTTTGTGTGGTGTTTGTGTGTCGGTGTTTGTGTGTCGGTGTTTGTGTGGTGTTTGTGTGTCGGTGTTTGTGTGTCAGGTGTTTGTGTGTCGGTGTTTGTGTGTCAGTGTTTGTGTGTCGGTGTTTGTGTGTCGGTGTTTGTGTGTCGGTGTTTGTGTGTCGGTGTTTGTGTGGTGTTTGTGTGTCGGTGTTTGTGTGTCGGTGTTTGTGTGGTGTTTGTGTGTCGGTGTTTGTGTGTCGGTGTTTGTGTGTCGGTGTTTGTGTGTCGGTGTTTGTGTGTCGGTGTTTGTGTGTCGGTGTTTGTGTGTCAGTGTTTGTGTGTCGGTGTTTGTGTGTGGTGTTTGTGTGTCGGTGTTTGTGTGGTGTTTGTGTGTCGGTGTTTGTGTGGTGTTTGTGTGTCGGTGTTTGTGTGTCGGTGTTTGTGTGTCGGTGTTTGTGTGGTGTTTGTGTGTCGGTGTTTGTGTGTCGGTGTTTGTGTGTCGGTGTTTGTGTGTCGGTGTTTGTGTGTCGGTGTTTGTGTGTCGGTGTTTGTGTGTCGGTGTTTGTGTGTCGGTGTTTGTGTGTCGGTGTTTGTGTGTCGGTGTTTGTGTGTCGGTGTTTGTGTGTCGGTGTTTGTGTGTCGGTGTTTGTGTGTCGGTGTTTGTGTGTCGGTGTTTGTGTGGTGTTTGTGTGTCGGTGTTTGTGTGGTGTTTGTGTGGTGTTTGTGTGTCGGTGTTTGTGTGGTGTTTGTGTGTCGGTGTTTGTGTGTCGGTGTTTGTGTGGTGTTTGTGTGTCGGTGTTTGTGTGTCGGTGTTTGTGTGTCGGTGTTTGTGTGTCGGTGTTTGTGTGTCGGTGTTTGTGTGTCGGTGTTTGTGTGTCGGTGTTTGTGTGTCGGTGTTTGTGTGGTGTTTGTGTGGTGTTTGTGTGTCGGTGTTTGTGTGGTGTTTGTGTGTCGGTGTTTGTGTGGTGTTTGTGTGTCGGTGTTTGTGTGGTGTTTGTGTGTGGTGTTTGTGTGTCGGTGTTTGTGTGTCGGTGTTTGTGTGTCGGTGTTTGTGTGGTGTTTGTGTGGTGTTTGTGTGGTGTTTGTGTGTCGGTGTTTGTGTGGTGTTTGTGTGTCGGTGTTTGTGTGTCGGTGTTTGTGTGTCGGTGTTTGTGTGTCGGTGTTTGTGTGGTGTTTGTGTGTGGTGTTTGTGTGTCGGTGTTTGTGTGTCGGTGTTTGTGTGTGGTGTTTGTGTGTCGGTGTTTGTGTGGTGTTTGTGTGGTGTTTGTGTGGTGTTTGTGTGTCGGTGTTTGTGTGTCGGTGTTTGTGTGGTGTTTGTGTGTGGTGTTTGTGTGTCGGTGTTTGTGTGGTGTTTGTGTGGTGTGTGTGGTGTTTGTGTGTCGGTGTTTGTGTGTCGGTGTTTGTGTGTCGGTGTTTGTGTGGTGTTTGTGTGTGGTGTTTGTGTGTCGGTGTTTGTGTGGTGTTTGTGTGGTGTTTGTGTGTCGGTGTTTGTGTGGTGTTTGTGTGTCGGTGTTTGTGTGTCGGTGTTTGTGTGTCGGTGTTTGTGTGGTGTTTGTGTGTCGGTGTTTGTGTGTCGGTGTTTGTGTGGTGTTTGTGTGGTGTTTGTGTGTCGGTGTTTGTGTGTCGGTGTTTGTGTGTCGGTGTTTGTGTGTCGGTGTTTGTGTGGTGTTTGTGTGTGGTGTTTGTGTGTCGGTGTTTGTGTGGTGTTTGTGTGGTGTTTGTGTGGTGTTTGTGTGTGGTGTTTGTGTGTCGGTGTTTGTGTGGTGTTTGTGTGGTGTTTGTGTGTCGGTGTTTGTGTGTCGGTGTTTGTGTGGTGTTTGTGTGTCTGTGTTTGTGTGGTGTTTGTGTGTCGGTGTTTGTGTGGTGTTTGTGTGGTGTTTGTGTGTCGGTGTTTGTGTGGTGTTTGTGTGGTGTTTGTGTGTCGGTGTTTGTGTGGTGTTTGTGTGTTTGTGTGTCGGTGTTTGTGTGTCGGTGTTGTGTGTCGGTGTTGTGTGTACATGTGTGTCTGCTCTGACCTTGTAGAAGTCGTGGTTGTGTGGTGTTTGTGTGGTTGTGTGGTTGTGTGTCGGTGTTGTGTGTCGGTGTTGTGTGTCGGTGTTTGTGTGTCGGTGTTGTGTGTACATGTGTCTGCTCTGACCTTGTAGAAGTCGTGGTTGTGTGGTGTTTGTGTGGTTGTGTGGTTGTGTGTCGGTGTTGTGTGTCGGTGTTGTGTGTACATGTGTCTGCTCTGACCTTGTAGAAGTCGTGGTTGTGTGGTGTTTGTGTGGTTGTGTGGTGTTTGTGTGGTGTTTGTGTGTCGGTGTTGTGTGTCGGTGTTGTGTGTACATGTGTGTCTGCTCTGACCTTGTAGAAGTCGTGGTTGTGTGGTGTTTGTGTGGTGTTTGTGTGTCGGTGTTTGTGTGGTGGTTGTGTGGTGTTTGTGTGTCGGTGTTTGTGTGTCGGTGTTTGTGTGTCGGTGTTTGTGTGGTGTTTGTGTGGTGTTTGTGTGGTGTTTGTGTGTGTTTGTGTGGTGTTTGTGTGGTGTTTGTGTGTGTTTGTGTGGTGTTTGTGTGGTGTTTGTGTGTGTTTGTGTGTGTTTGTGTGTGTTTGTGTGGTGTTTGTGTGGTGTTTGTGTGGTGTTTGTGTGTGGTGTTTGTGTGTCGGTGTTTGTGTGTCGGTGTTTGTGTGGTGTTTGTGTGTCGGTGTTTGTGTGTCGGTGTTTGTGTGTCGGTGTTTGTGTGTCTGTGTTTGTGTGGTGTTTGTGTGTCGGTGTTTGTGTGGTGGTTGTGTGGTGTTTGTGTGTCGGTGTTTGTGTGTCGGTGTTTGTGTGGTGGTTGTGTGGTGTTTGTGTGTCGGTGTTTGTGTGGTGTTTGTGTGGTGTTTGTGTGTCGGTGTTTGTGTGTCGGTGTTTGTGTGGTGTTTGTGTGGTGTTTGTGTGTCGGTGTTTGTGTGTCTGTGTTTGTGTGTCGGTGTTTGTGTGTCTGTGTTTGTGTGGTGTTTGTGTGGTGGTTGTGTGGTGTTTGTGTGTCGGTGTTGTGTGTACATGTGTCTGCTCTGACCTTGTAGAAGTCGTGGTTGTGTGTCGGTGTTGTGTGTCGGTGTTGTGTGTACATGTGTGTCTGCTCTGACCTTGTAGAAGTCGTGGTTGTGTGGTGTTTGTGTGGTGTTTGTGTGTCGGTGTTGTGTGTCGGTGTTGTGTGTCGGTGTTTGTGTGTCGGTGTTTGTGTGTACATGTGTCTGCTCTGACCTTGTAGAAGTCGTGGTTGTGTGGTGGTTGTGTGGTGTTTGTGTGGTGTTTGTGTGGTGGTTGTGTGGTTTTTTATGTGGTTGTGTGGTGTTTGTGTGGTTGTGTGGTTGTGTGTCGGTGTTGTGTGTACATGTGTGTCTGCTCTGACCTTGTAGAAGTCGTGGTTGTGTGGTGTTTGTGTGGTTGTGTGGTTGTGTGTCGGTGTTGTGTGTACATGTGTGTCTGCTCTGACCTTGTAGAAGTCGTGGTTGGCTGCCTGAAGGTCAAAAGGATCTTCTCTGGTGGCCTGTTTCCTCCCACAGTTGCAGCTGCTGCTGGAGCGCCCCCTGCTGTTGTGCTGGAGGATGGGAGGGGTGTGATCCAGGTCAGGCTTCTCCCCTAAACACACAAAACACCTGAGACTGGAGCAGATACACAACCTGAAGGGTCTACAGAACCTGGGGAGAACATGGAGACACCAGAGAAACAACTGAACTTCAACTAAAGAACAGCCCCATGAGCTGCAGGTCCCTCCTGAGCTCCTGAACACTCGAGGAAGTCACAATATTAGAATAGTTTGGAACAAAAACTGAATGTGTTTATGAAGCATCTTCATCTTCTGTTTCAGAGATCTACAGACAGAAGATCTACAGAAGATCTACAGACAGAAGATCTACAGAAGATCTACAGACAGAAGATCTACAGACAGAACGTCTACAGACAGAAGAATGAAGAGGACATTAGAATGAAGGACAGGTCTCCACCAGGGAGAAGTTTGTGTTGGAGGTGAGGGAAGGTCCAGACCTGAGATCATCTGTCCCAGAGAAACAGCACATCCAGAGCAAAAGAACTCACAAAGAGAGGACAGAGGACAGAGGACAGAGGAGAAGACAAAGGACAGGGGACAGAGGACAGAGGACAGAGGAGAAGACAAAGGACAGGGGACAGAGGACAGGGCGGTGTCGGACCTGGCTGGGGCAGCAGGTGGAACTTGTGGACACAGTGCTGGTCGCTGAGGCTGCGTTCCTCACACAGCTGGTGTCCGCTGCTCCAGAACTTGTAGCAGTCGTCGTGGAGCTGGAGGGCGTAGCGTTGGAAGGCGACGCCGCGGGCGTGCTGGCTGTAGACGCGCAGGGCCTGGGCCAGCTGGTTCTTGTGCACGGTGGACGTGTAGTGATGGGGCAGGTTGGACTGGTACGCGCTGTGGGCCAGGGGCAGGGCCTTCTGACAGCGGTTGTCCGAAAACTTAGCATCGGCGTCCAGAAAGCCCTCCAACACTTTGAGCTGGTTTTGGACTTTGAGGAGCAGCTCCTTGTGCTCCTCCTCCGGGGGTCCCACCATCACCTGGTGCAGCCGGGAGGCCACCTGGAGCCATTTGGAGAAGGACGGCAGCTCGAAGTGCGAGGGCTGGGGGTTCCTGCCGACGCTGTCGTCGAAGCCTTTCTTGGTGAGCACCAGCTCCACGTGCTGCCACAGGAACTCCTTCAGGGAGCAGTCCTGAGGGGCTCCGGAGAAGGGCCCCGCCCCGGGCTCCGGGGGGGCGGGGGCCCTCGCGGAGCGCCGCGTCGGCCGGTACCTCCCGGGGCCGGACACGGGGTCCCGCTCCCCCAGGGCGCAGTGCGCCTGAAGCCGCCCCAGCAGCTCGCCCACGGGGTCGTCCTCCGCCGTGGGCACCACGTACACGAAGGCCTGGTTGGCGGGCACCGTGAACAGACAGTTACTGCTCTGGTTGGTCAGGACGCGGCTTTTACGGAAGATCCGGTAGATCTGGTCCTCCAGGGCGTGCTGCAGCCGCCGCCGCGGGGAGTGCTTCTTCGGTTTGTCCGGGTTCACGCCAGAATCTGGACCGTTACACACCTGCCCACAAACACAAACACACAAACACACGGCCATTTTTCTCTGGACCAGACTGAGATTCAGAATTATTCAGACCTGAGACCCGAGACCTCGGACCTGAGACCCAGGACCCGAGACCTCAGACCTGAGACCCGAGACCTCAGACCTGAGACCCGAGACCTCAGACCTGAGACCTCAGACCCGAGACCTCGGACCTGAGACCCAGGACCCGAGACCTCAGACCTGAGACCCGAGACCTCAGACCTGAGACCTCAGACCTGAGACCCGAGACCTCAGACCCGAGACCTCGGACCTGAGACCCGAGACCTCAGACCTGAGACCTCAGACCTCAGACCCGAGACCTCAGACCCGAGACCTCGGACCTGAGACCCGAGACCTCAGACCCGAGACCTCAGACCCGAGACCTCAGACCCGAGACCTCAGACCTCAGACCCGAGACCTCAGACCTGAGACCTCGGACCTGAGACCTCAGACCCGAGACCTCAGACCTCAGACCCGAGACCTCAGACCTGAGACCTCGGACCTGAGACCTCAAACCTCAGACCCAGGACCTCAGACCCGGGACCTGAGACCTCAGACCTGAGACCTCGGACCTGAGACCTCAGACCTGAGACCTCAGACCTCAGACCCGAGACCTCAGACCTCAGACCCGAGACCTCAGACCTGAGACCTCGGACCTGAGACCTCAAACCTCAGACCCAGGACCTCAGACCCGAGACCTGAGACCTCAGACCTGAGACCTCGGACCTGAGACCCGAGACCTCAGACCCGAGACCTCAGACCTGAGACCTCGGACCTGAGACCTCAAACCTCAGACCCAGGACCTCAGACCCGGGACCTGAGACCTCAGACCTGAGACCTCGGACCTGAGACCCGAGACCTCAGACCCGAGACCTCAGACCTGAGACCTCGGACCTGAGACCTCAGACCTGAGACCTCGGACCTGAGACCTCAGACCTGAGACCTCAGACCTCAGACCCGAGACCTCAGACCTGAGACCTCGGACCTGAGACCTCAGACCCGAGACCTCAGACCCGAGACCTCAGACCTGAGACCTCAGACCCGAGACCTCGGACCTGAGACCCGAGACCTCAGACCCGAGACCTCAGACCTGAGACCTCGGACCTGAGACCTCAGACCTGAGACCTCAGACCTCAGACCTGAGACCTCAGACCCGAGACCTCAGACCCAGGACCTCAGACCTGAGACCTCCTGACCCGCTGACCTCCTGACCCGCTGACCTCCTGACCCGCTGACCTCCTGACCCGCTGACCTCCTGACCCGCTGACCTCCTGACCCGCTGACCTCCTGACCCGCTGACCTCCTGACCCGCTGACCTCCTGACACTCTGACCTCAGACCCGAGACCTCCTGACCCGCTGACCTCCTGACCCGCTGACCTCCTGACCCTCTGACCTCCTGACCCGCTGACCTCCTGACCCTCTGACCTCCTGACCCTCTGACCTCCTGACCCTCTGACCTCCTGACCCGCTGACCCTCTGACCTCCTGACCCGAGACCCTCTGACCTCCTGACCCTCTGACCTCCTGACCCGCTGACCCTCTGACCTCCTGACCCGCTGACCCTCTGACCTCCTGACCCGCTGACCTCCTGACCCGCTGACCTCCTGACCCTCTGACCTCCTGACCCTCTGACCTCCTGACCCGCTGACCTCCTGACCCGAGACCTCCTGACCCGCTGACCTCCTGACCCGAGACCTCCTGACCCGCTGACCTCCTGACCCGCTGACCTCCTGACCCTCTGATCTCCTGACCCGCTGACCTCCTGACCCGAGACCTCCTGACCCGCTGACCTCCTGACCTCCTGACCCTCTGACCTCCTGACCCTCTGATCTCCTGACCGGCTGACCTCCTGACCCGAGACCCTCTGACCTCCTGACCCTCTGACCTCCTGACCCGCTGACCCTCTGCCCTCCTGACCCGCTGACCTCCTGACCCTCTGACCTCCTGACCCGCTGACCTCCTGACCCTCTGACCTCCTGACCCTCTGACCTCCTGACCCTCTGACCTCCTGACCCGCTGACCTCCTGACCCTCTGACCTCCTGACCCTCTGATCTCCTGACCTCCTGACCCTCTGACCTCCTGACCCGCTGACCTCCTGACCCTCTGATCTCCTGACCTCCTGACCCGAGACCTCCTGACCCGCTGACCTCCTGACCCGCTGACCTCCTGACCCGCTGACCTTCAGGCTGCCGTTCACGTGGAACACGAAGAGCACCCTGGGGGGGCAGGGGCGGCAGTTGACCTTCCACTCTTTGGACACGGGACAGTCTTTGATGGCCGCGCGGAGGAGCGGCAGAACTTTCTGCCGCAGCGCGTCCACCGCGCGGAAGAGGCGGTCGTACGTCACGTCGAAGGTGTGCGTGGGGTGCACGAGCAGTAGCACGTGACACACGGAGAACAGGTAGAGCACGTGCAGGCAGCGCTGACGCTCGAGACGCTTCCACAGCTCGTGCGCGTCCGCGTGCGCGCTGTTCGCGCTCACGGAAGCGCACGCGCGCAGCAGCTCGCGCCCGTCGCACGCGGAGCTCATGAGCAGGTAGAGCACGCGCCGCTCGGGCTCGTGCACCGCGCGTAACCCGCCGCCCCCCCCCGGGCCGAACGGCGGGAACGCGCGTCTGTCCAGCAGCGCGTCCAGGAGCGGTTCCGCCAGAGACCCGGAACCGGGCCGCAGGCCGCTCTTCCCGAACAGCCCCACCACACACAGCCCCTCCTCCCCCCCCCCGGGCCCCCCGGGGGGGTCCGCCCGCAGGAGAGCCTCGATGTCCACGGGAACCACCATGTCAGAACCAAAACAACCAAAACACCAGCGCGTCCGCCATCTTACACACGCACACTTCCGGTTCAGACTGAAACAACAAACTCACCGAAGGTTCCGCTTCAGGATCAATAATATTGATTTGTCTCAAACACTCGATTTGCTTCATCAAAGTCATTCTATAATTATTATATCAAAATCATTTTTTTCTGAGATAAATAAATAAAATAAAATAAATGTTTTTTATTCAGTCTTCACCACACGGGGGCAGTGTCTTCACGAATAAACACTTTTTACAAGTTATTTACGAATACATGTAGATGATTATAATGTGAGGCCTTCAAAAATAATACACAAATTAAAAGAAATGGAAGAAATAACAGAAAAGGACAAGTAAAAAGATGGTTTAAAGAAACACTGAAGTATTTAAGAAGAGAAGTGAACTTTATTGATCTCACACTGGAGAAACTCCACACAGAACACAAGTATTACACTTGTTATTTCATTCTTTAATCGATTTTCCATTTCACCGGGGCATGTCTGCTTTTCTTGTTTGGAGTTTGTTTCTTTTTTTTTTTACAGTAAATATTCTAAATTTTCTCATAAATGTTTAGATTCGTGTGCAGAAAAGCTCAATATTTTTATTGAGCAGCTGTGGAGTTACTGCGCCCCCAAGTGTAAAGTTTCGATTTTCGTTTTTCTACCTTCGTTCTTCTTTTGTTTTGTTTGTTCTAATTATTTGTACGATTAAAGACACGTGCCTCAGTGAAACTCCACCGTGGGTCAGTGAAATATGGTGCGTCTAAATAAGAACCACGTTCTATTTGTTCACCTGCTTTATTTTGGCAGTGAAAAGACAATAATCAAACACGCAGAGAACAGCTCAGGTTTGTGTGACTAACACAGCATAACCTGTCCCAGTGCAACACAGACTCTAGAGCAACATTCCCTATCTCCCCCCGAGCCTTTATCACATGAATAAAAAATGGAAGAGAGGAAAAAAAACAGCACACTGCAACATCAAAGCGTAATGTAAACAACAAATAGCACATGACATCAAGAACAGCCCAGTAATAAACTAAAAGTGCATTAATATAAACACAACACACATAGAATGTAAAGAAGACTACTCCACAACATAGTCCTTGTGCCATGCCGGCACGCCGGCAGCCCTGCTAGACCGGCACAAGCCCGTCGAAGGTGGCATAGCGGGCGCCGAGGGGGACGGCGGTGTGGCACAAGGAATGGCCTGGGTAGGCACCATAGGGATGATGGGGGCAGGCTGCAAACCGCGCTGGGGAGAGCCGATGGGTGGCTGCGTAGGCGGCGGTGTGGTCCCTGACTCCGCTGCAGGCATCACCTGGCCACCCACGGGGTCCGGTGGCCGCTGGGGCACAACGAAAGGTGGTGAGGCAATACGGTGCACAAGATCGTCATAGACTGATCGGGGTGGAGGTTGGTCATTGCGAACCGGGTAGAACTTGCGCAGGAATCTACAGTTCCGAAGTGAGACCTTGCCAGACCCGTCGACCCTAACCACATACTGGTCATGTTGGCGCACCTCCACGACAATGCCCGTCCTGTCCCATTTGCTGGGATGAGGCCCCGTCTAATTCTGCATGCGGACAAAGTCCCCCACCTTGAGGGGAGGAAGCCATTTGGTATGCTCGGCCCAAATGTCGGCCATGCGTGACGCCTGCGGAGGGCCTCCTCCCTCGCCTTCAGTGTCTCACGCCACGTTTCATGCGGCCTGTACTTCCCAGGGGGAATTGGTATGAAGTCACATATGGGCCGGCCGAAGACACACATGGCGGGGGACAGCTTTGTGTCAGGGTCTGGTGTGTTGCGGTATTGCAATATAGCCCTCTGTACAGCATCAGTGTCTAGGTCGCCATTCGGGCCGGTGTTGTCGGTGATGAGTCTTTTCATCGTCTTCACCCCTATCTCCGTGTGGTTACTGTGCGGGAAGGCCACAGACGAGAGGCGGTGATGCACGTCATCTGCGCACATCTGCGCAGGAAGGATCTGGTCTCAGCGGAGGTGAATTCAGGCCTCCCATCGGACGCAAGTTCTTCAGGCGTCCCGTATGTGGCGAAGGCACGGCGGAGGTGGCATATGAGGTCTGCAGCGCCACCCAATGACCTTGAGACGATTGGCCAATTCGAGTAGCGGCCCACTATCACAAGATAGTGCACACCTCTGTGTGTGAAAAAGTCTGAGCACACAGCTTGGAAGGGGTAGACATCCAGGATAGGGGGGGTTGGTGGCGCCGCGGGCTGAGAGGGGGCCATCCGGTGACAATGTTCACAGTCATTCCGAGTGGCGAAGATGTCAGCTGACATACCCGGCCAGAACACGGATGACTCCGCGCGGGCAGTCATCATTGAGACGCCTTGGTGAGCGGCGTGGAGGGCACTCAGCACCTCGGCATGGAGTGAGGGTGGGATGACTACCCTGTCTTTGTATAGGACCACCCCGTCAGCCGACGTAATGTCCTCGCGGTACTGGTGGAAGGCACGAATTGGTGCTGGAATCCCAGATCTTGATTCAGGGAAGCCGTCCGCCACCCATTCCTCCAGTGCGCGCATGTCGTTGTCGCTACAGGTGGCCTCCCTGACGCGGTCCCATGTCACAGACTGCAGCGATTCGAGTCCCGCAGCGCACCAAGTCAGGTCGCCCCCATCGATGTCATCATTCACTGGGGTTGTCCGCCGAATGAGGGACAGGACATCAGCATGTGTGCTAGGTGAGAGGTGGGTCACCACGGCAGCATGGTCGTCTGGAAGATCCATAGGTGGCGGGCTTTGAGTGCTGACCGGCCTGCGAGACATGGCATCCGCAGCTCTGTTCTTCATGCCTGGCATGTGATTGATGCGAAAACGATAGCATAGGGTTTTCTCCTTCAGGTTCCTGAGGCGGGGGTTGGGGATGTCGTCAAGGGCCCTGTCGCCCAGGAGCTTGAGCAGCGGCCTATGGTCAACTGCCACAATCAGGTCTTTGCAGCCCAATACAAAGTAGCGTGCCTTGTCTAGGGCATCAGCAACCGCGAGTGCCTCGCCCTCTATGGGCGCGTATCTGGATTCAGCAGCATGTGTGAATCTGCTGCCAACCAGGGTCACCTTCCACCCATCAGTGCAGCAGAAGGGCTTGACCGGCATGCATTGACAGTGCTTCTGAAACAGCCAAAAGCCGACACCCTCCTTTGACCAGTCCGTGGCGAGGCACGTGGGCTTGGATTTGTCAAAGATGTGAACGCCATGCTTAATCTCCCGGACGATGGTCTCTTTCGACTCACAGAAGACTTCCTCCAATTCCGGAGACCACTCGAAGCGCAGCCCGTTCTGCAGAAGTGACCGGAACGGTCGCATGCGTTCGGCCATGCTGAAGGCGTAGGCCACCTGGTTGACCAGCCCGAACCAGGATCTGACATCAGTGACATTGCGTGGGCGTGGAAAGTCTCGGATCGCCTCCAAGTAGCGGCTACATGGACGTACGTCGGTCATGGAGACCGTGAAACCACCAAAGTCTACTGTGGGTGCCACAAAGGCAAACTTGTCTGGGTTAAGGATGATGCCGTTCCTACCACAGACGTCAAGCCACTGTACCGCCTGGAAGTAGCACTCCTCAATCGTGTCAACCCACAGTAGCGTGTCATCCACAAATTTGGTCTTGTTGCCGATGTCTGCAACCACCTCATCGTAGCGCCGAGAGTAGCCATCCCCCGAGGCCAGGTACCCTTGTGGAGCCGAACAGTAGCGGTAGCGGTCTTGCGTTTCCCACTGGGCACCTGCCTTACCTGAAGGAAGGGGGACTGTGTGTGGTGGGTCTCACGGAGTGCGTGCTTATTCAGGGCTTAAAAGTTGACGGTGTGACGTGGCTTGCCGTCCTTTTTCGCACAGATAACCATGCGGTGACACCATGTCACCGGCGTGCCGACGGGCACTTCTTCCAGCACACCAAGGCGAACGTCTCGGTCGAGGCCTGCCTTTACTTCACTTTGCCAGTGGAGGGCCACAGGGATGGGTGTGTGATAGGCAACTGGTGTGGCATCATCTTTGAGCATGAGACGGAGTGGTGGACCGGACATCCTTGGCAGAGGCTGCTGGGGGCATGTATTGAATGTTCTCTGAGCATACAGTCCAAGTAGGTATTTCCGTAAGGCCTCCCTGTTAGCTTCCGTCGCCGGCAAGGGGAGCGTGGTTGGCCTAGTTGGGGGTTCTGCGCGGCGTGGGCAGTCGCATGTGTCCGAAGTTGCCAGGTTGACCTCCCCGAGCGTTGGGAACTTGTCCGAGATCATGCTCAGGTCCACGCAGGCAGAGCGGGAAAGAAATATGCGGTCTGAGGAGTCGGTCACATACGTTATCTGGCGTGTCTCCAACCTGCGGGCGTCACTGCTGTTCCCAGCAAATCTGATCACGGCGGCCCAGAGAATTCGTATACCCTCGTTGTTTGCGGCCTTCATCATCATGGAGACGGGGATGAGGTCCTCTGTGCTCAGGCCCAACTGTTGGGCAACCTTGACGCCGATTAAGCAGCTCTGGCACCCTGTGTCGGCCATGGCGGGCAGTGTCACGGCACAGGTGCGTTTTCGAAGGTCGAGGCCAAGAGCTTTGTAGTCCTCACGTTTGATGTAGCGAGTGAGGTGGATGTAGGGCTGTGGGTTAGATGGGCGTTTCATCCACTTGTTGCACATGTCATCGTACAGGTGATGGTCAAGGGGGAGCGTACATACCTTGTCGCCAGCGTTGGTTACGGTGAGTGTGCACAGCTCAACGAATGCGGCTGTCTGCTGTTCGTTGCACACCCCATCTGCCTCCTCTGGTGGGGGCTTGGGCGCTCGGCCGCCTAGGCAGGCTTTGTCGAGGTGGTTCTGACGGCCGCATTTCCTTCATGGCTTTCCATATGCAGGGCATTCGGGACGTCTGATGAGCCACTGTGGTGTTTTTCCGTGGCCTGTCTCACCACAATAGATGCACACTCCCTCGGACTTGCCCTTTAATTTTTCTGTCCTGGTGCCTCCCTTAGTGCGGACGTCCTGCTGCCTTTTTTGTCGATATGAGCTGCTGATTGTGCCTGTGCTCTGAGGGTCGAGCAAGCGTGATGCTGACCGCTTTCCAGACTCTTTAGCTTCAATGTACTCTATCATGTCCTTTAATGGCATATTTTGATTTTTCTCGCCAAGTAGGTCAAGCTGTATCTCTTGATCTGCTATGCCGCGGGCAATCACGTCACACAGTATTTCCTCTGTAAAGTCATTAACTTGGTCGCACTTCATCTCGTACCTGCACGTGCCTGCCTGCCCTTTCAAGCTGGCATGAAATGATCGGATGGGCTCTTCATGCCCCTGACGCATGTTAGACAGAGTCACTTGAGCCTCCATTGTGTTTTCTGCACGGACAGTGAGCGCTCTCATGGCAGAGAGAACGTCTTTCTCATCACAGTCTACTAGGCTCTTGCCTGCCGCGCGGGTGAGGTCTTTCCTCAGGTCCTCACAGCATTCCAGAAGTTGTGTGACAACATCAGACTCGACTAATTTTGTGCCCCGTTTGTACTCACCCCAGCGAGTGAGGAAGTATGACCAGGTTTCGGCTGTTCCAGCTAAAGCAATGGAGGGTCGTCGGAGTTTCTCCACTTTGGCGCTTGTGTGTGATTCCCTGGGGGCTGCAGCGTGCGTAGTTGCGTGTATGTTCAGCATGGCCGCTACTACTGCTGTCTCCGCATGCATAGCCACGTAGTCACAATTCTCAATGGGGCAGGGCACATTCATTCTTAATTTCGCTGGTTTGTACTTCTTTCTTCTTTGCTTTGTTTTAACCAGGGCTCTCAAGTCTCACGCATTGAGAGTGTGACACACGCAATTTGACGTGTTCACACGCAACACATGGTATTTCTCACGCTGAAATTTAGTTATGTAAGTCAAGCGCAGCGCTTCTGTGCCCAGAAATCGGGTCAGGCACCACGCGGTTTCAGCGCCATTCGTCCCCCTCCCTCCCATCCCCCCGCTCCTCGCAGAAAAAAAATAGTCACTCGCAACCCCTCCCCCCGGAAATTACGCAGTCACACGCACGACCCCGCTCGAAAGTTGAGAGCCCTGGTTTTAACCAATGCACTCATTCAGGTTAGCCACATTAGCTTGCTCGTTGATGTACTCACGGTCCGCTCCGTTTACTTGCGTTCTTTTCCAGGTGTTTGATTATAAATAAGAACCACGTTCTATTTGTTCACCTGCTTTATTTTGGCATGGCAGCAGTGAAAAGACAATAATCAAACACGCAGTGAACAGCTCAGGTTTGTGTGTGACTAACACCTTGTTTTGCTAGCGCGTGCAACAGCATAACCTGTCCCAGTGCAACACAGACTCTAGAGCAACATTCCCTAGCGTCCACTTCAGGTTGATTTGTTGGATAATATTTTGAATCTCCTTATTTGAATTGTTGATACAAAACTGTTTTTGTCTGTTTTTTTTTCAGTTAATATTTTGAAATGGAAAGTTCCCGTATGATTCACACATTTAGTTTGTGGACTGAATATTTAAGAAAATCAGTTCCATCGAGACGACTCACTCTGACCCTCGATTCTGAACCTTCTGCTCTCTCAAAAGTGGAATTCTTTACAACAGATTTGTGAGAATAAATGAGTTTTTTCATATTTTAATATTTCACCGTTTTCTTCGGTCTGTTGGGCAGGTTTCTTTATGAAAATATGGACCTTCAGTGGTGGACCTGCTGGATGAAAATGATGTCGAAGCAAAAGTGGGACTGAGCAGAAGACCGAAGATCTTCATGTAGAGTTTGGTAGAACATGGCCCAGCGCTTCGTGTCTGTAGCATCTTAAAGGGCCCACACCTCACTGATGGTCTACTGTTCTACTGTTCTACTGTTCTAATGTTCTACTGTTCTGATGTTCTACTGTTCTGATGTTCTACTATTCTGATGTTCTACTATTCTGATGTTCTACTGTTCTAATGTTCTACTATTATGATGTTCTACTGTTCTGATGTTCTACTATTCTGATGTTCTACTGTTCTGATGTTCTACTGTTCTACTGTTCTAATGTTCTAATGTTCTGATGTTCTACTGTTCTGATGTTCTACTGTTCTGATGTTCTACTATTCTGATGTTCTACTGTTCTGATGTTCTACTGTTCTACTGTTCTAATGTTCAACTGTTCTACTATTCTGATGTTCTACTGTTCTGATGTTCTACTATTCTGATGTTCTACTGTTCTAATGTTCTACTGTTCTGATGTTCTACTGTTCTAATGTTTTACTGTTCTAATGTTCTACTGTTCTAATGTTCTACTGTTCTAATGTTCTACTGTTCTGATGTTCTACTGTTCTGATGTTCTACTGTTCTGATGTTCTACTGTTCTACTGTTCTACTGTTCTACTGTTCTAATGTTCTACTGTTCTGATGTTCTACTGTTCTGATGTTCTACAGTTCTAATGTTCTACTGTTCTGATGTTCTACTGTTCTGATGTTCTACTGTTCTGATGTTCTACAGTTCTGATGTTCTACAGTTCTAATGTTCTACTGTTCTGATGTTCTACTGTTCTGATGTTCTACTGTTCTGATGTTCTACTGTTCTGATGTTCTACTGTTCTGATGTTCTACTGTTCTGATGTTCTACAGTTCTGATGTTCTACCGTTCTAATGTTCTACTGTTCTGATGTTCTTCTGTTCTGATGTTCTACAGTTCTGATGTTCTACTGTTCTGATGTTCTACTGTTCTTGTGTTCTACTGTTCTGATGTTCTACTGTTCTGATGTTCTACAGTTCTGACGTTCTACTGTTCTGATGTTCTACAGTTCTAATGTTCTACTATTCTGATGTTCTACAGTTCTAATGTTCTACTGTTCTGATGTTCTAATGTTCTACTGTTCTGATGTTCTACTGTTTTGATGTTCTACTGTTTTGATGTTTTACTGTTCTAATGTTCTACTGTTCTGATGTTCTACTGTTCTGATGTTCTGATGTTCTACTGTTCTGATGTTCTACTGTTCTGATGTTCTACTGTTCTAATGTTTTACTGTTCTAATGTTCTACTGTTCTGATGTTCTACTGTTCTGATGTTTTACTGTTTTGATGTTCTACTGTTCTGATGTTTTACTGTTCGGATGTTCTACTGTTCGGATGTTCTACTGTTCTGATGTTCTACTGTTTTGATGTTCTGATGTTCTACAGTTCTGATGTTCTACTGTTCTGATGTTCTACTGTTCTGATGTTCTACTGTTCCGATGTTCTACTGTTCCGATGTTCTACTGTTCCGATGTTCTACAGTTCTACTGTTCTTATGTTCTACTGTTCTGATGTTCTACAGTTCTGATGTTCTACTGTTCTGATGTTCTACTGTTCTGATGTTTTACTGTTCTGATGTTTTACTGTTCTGATGTTCTACTGTTCTGATGTTCTACTGTTCGGATGTTTTACTGTTCGGATGTTCTACTGTTCGGATGTTCTACTGTTTTGATGTTTTGATGTTCTACAGTTCTGATGTTCTACTGTTCTGATGTTCTACTGTTCTGATCTTTTACTGTTCTGATGTTGCGTGAAAAGTCCCTCAGTCGTCCAGGTAGAATCCATGATCAAAGGAGAAGTTCAATTTGTCAACTGGACAAAGTTTGTTTGGTTGAAAACGTTTCGCCGCTCATCCGAGAGGCTTCGTCAGCTCTGGTTATTGTACTGGTTAGACCCTGCTTATATCTAGCTGCCGGGAGGCGCGTCCTACAATGACAAAGCTCTGAAAACGATCCCCCTAATCTGTCTCTTTGTTTTTCAAATTACTCTGACGGCTGTTTCGACCCCCTATTCAACGTCTAACGACCCTCTCCACCCCTCTGCCCTGGCTCTGTTTGACTGGTCTAAGAATCCCATTATAAATGGGCGACAAGTTATATCTCACTCCCCCATTTCTGTTCAGAGAAGGATTCTCTTTTTTGACAAAAATAGCCTCTTTAACTCCCCTCTCAAACCAGTTCTTTTCCCTGGCTAAGATCTGAACCTCACTGTCCTCAAAAGAATGGCCCGTGGCTTCTAGGTGAAGATGTACCGCAGAAGCCGGTCCACTCTGGCTCTCCCGTCTGTGTTGGTACATCCTCTTGTGAAGTGGCTGTTTTGTTTCCCCAATGTAGCGCTCACTGCAGTCTTCACTACACTGAATGGAGTAGACCACATTGCTTTGTTTGTGGCTCGGTGTTCTGTCCTTTGGGTGGACCAGTTTTTGTCTTAAAGTGTTTGTGGGTTTGAAATAAACTGGAATTTCATATTGTCTGAAAATCCTCTGTAGTTTTTCCGAAACGCCGGCCAGGTACGGAATCGCTTCCCCTTTCCTCCTGGGTTCGGATTCTGATGTTCTACTGTTCTGATGTTCTACTGTTCCGATGTTCTGATGTTCTACAGTTCTGATGTTCTACAGTTCTGATGTTCTACTATTCCGATGTTCTGATGTTCTACTGTTCTGATGTTCTACTGTTCTGATGTTCTGATGTTCTACTGTTCTGATGTTCTACTGTTCTGATGTTCTACTATTCCGATGTTCTGATGTTCTACTGTTCTGATGTTCTACTGTTCTGATGTTCTTCTGTTCTGATGTTCTACAGTTCTGATGTTCTACAGTTCTGATGTTCTACAGTTCTGATGTTCTACAGTTCTAATGTTCTACTGTTCTGATGTTCTACTGTTCTGATGTTCTACTGTTCTGATGTTCTACTGTTCTGATGTTCTACTGTTCTGATGTTTTACTGTTCTGATGTTCTACTGTTCTGATGTTCTACTATTCCGATGTTCTGATGTTCTACTGTTCTGATGTTCTACTGTTCTACTGTTCTGATGTTCTTCTGTTCTGATGTTCTACAGTTCTGATGTTCTACAGTTCTGATGTTCTACTGTTCTGATGTTCTACTGTTCTTGTGTTCTACTGTTCTGATGTTCTACTATTCCGATGTTCTGATGTTCTACTGTTCTGATGTTCTACTGTTCTTGTGTTCTACTGTTCTGATGTTCTACTGTTCTGATGTTCTACTATTCCGATGTTCTGATGTTCTGATGTTCTACTGTTCTGATGTTCTACAGTTCTGATGTTCTACAGTTCTGATGTTCTACTGTTCTGATGTTCTACTGTTCTGATGTTCTACTGTTCTAATGTTCAACTGTTTTGATGTTCTACTATTCGTCTGTTCTACTGTTCTGATGTTCTACAGTTCTGATGTTCTACTGTTCTGATGTTCTACTGTTCTAATGTTCTACTGTTCTAATGTTCAACTGTTTTGATGTTCTACTATTCGTCTGTTCTACTGTTCTGATGTTCTACTGTTCTGATGTTCTACTGTTCTGATGTTCTACTGTTCTGATGTTCTACTGTTCTGATGTTCTACAGTTCTGATGTTCTACTGTTCTGATGTTCTACTGTTCTAATGTTCTACTGTTCTGATGTTCTTCTGTTCTGATGTTCTACAGTTCTGATGTTCTACAGTTCTGATGTTCTACTGTTCTGATGTTCTACAGTTCTGATGTTCTACTGTTCTGATGTTCTACTATTCCGATGTTCTGATGTTCTACTGTTCTGATGTTCTACTGTTCTTGTGTTCTACTGTTCTGATGTTCTTCTGTTCTGATGTTCTACAGTTCTGATGTTCTACAGTTCTGATGTTCTACTGTTCTGATGTTCTTCTGTTCTGATGTTCTACAGTTCTGATGTTCTACAGTTCTGATGTTCTACTGTTCTGATGTTCTACTGTTCTGATGTTCTACTATTCCGATGTTCTGATGTTCTACTGTTCTGATGTTCTACAGTTCTGATGTTCTACAGTTCTGATGTTCTACTGTTCTGATGTTCTACTATTCCGATGTTCTGATGTTCTACTGTTCTGATGTTCTACTGTTCTGATGTTCTACAGTTCTGATGTTCTACTGTTCTGATGTTCTACTGTTCTGATGTTCTACTGTTCTTGTGTTCTACTGTTCTGATGTTCTTCTGTTCTGATGTTCTACTGTTCTGATGTTCTACTGTTCTGATGTTCTACTGTTCTGATGTTCTACTGTTCTGATGTTCTACTGTTCTGATGTTCTATTGTTCTGATGTTCTATTGTTCTGATGTTCTACAGTTCTAATGTTCTTCTGTTCTGATGTTCTACTGTTCTAATGTTCTACTGTATTTTACATATTTTAACGCAATGATCATATCTCATATTTCGTACTGTATATCCTCATGGTCTCAGGCCAAACAGACAGTTCTCAAACCTCTCAGATCCTTGCATAATCGGGCCCTAAAAATTCTGGATAAAAAGCCTCTAAGGCACCATCATTGTCATATACTTAAAAAATACAAATTGCTTAGCTTTGAAAATCTGATCAGCTTCTCCAATATTCGTCTGGTTCATAAAATCTTGCATGACGCTGCCCCACCCCCTCTACAGACCTATGTCCAGCCACGCGCTCGGCTCACCAGCCCAGTGTTAAGGTCTGTTTCGAGGGGAGACTGCGATGTCCCAAAAAGGAGAACTGCCTTCTCCCAATCAGCCTTTTCTTATAAAGCTGTGACGGAGTGGAACAGACTCCCGAGTCATATAAAGGACATGGCAGACTTTTTAACATTCTCTCGAGCCGTTAAAAGCTCCTGGACAGTCAGTCCTGCTCTCACTAATACCAGACGGTAGTTGGCCAACAGACGTTACCCTCGTGGGTATCCTCTGTTGGCAAAGGCCCTATTTCTAAAGCTTCACCTCAAAATAATCGTACCAGTTAGGTAGGTGGCTGTCGGATGATACCCTCGTGGGTACCATTCGACAGCTGCTGCTCTTTATAAAAGTAATGAAAGGGGGTTATTATCATCAGCGTTCACCTTGCTCTCAATGACTTTGCTCCTAAATTATGCGTGTGATTACTACCTGTATGCGCTTATGAATATGCACGCACTTTAAATGTCGGATAATGTATAGCAGGGGTCTTCAACGTTTTTCAGGCCAGGGACCCCCAAACAGATGGCGAACTGGGCCAGGGACCCCCTACTATATATACGGCATAGAATTGTGTTTTATATGAAATTGAGCTCAGTGTCATGTATAAACATTGCTACTCTGTTATGGTACATCCAATACAAGGAAATAATACACAAATTAATACTGTATTTTACAACTATAAAATATAAAATAATATTATTTTAAAGTGAAATCAAAAGATTTTGCGACCCCCCTGCAGTACCTCCGCGACCCCCCTAGGGGTCGCGACCCCCCTGTTGAAGACCTCTGATGTATAGAATTGTTTTGAGATTGTTTATTTTAGAAGTGCTTATATTTTAAGATTTTATCCTGCACTAGCCTTTAAAGATTGTACCTTGTATTTGATATGTGATTTCTTTTTATTATATTGTATTGTATTTTTATTGTATTTATAATTGCACTTTATCGTATTTTTGTATTGTATTTTATGATGTGAGGACTGCAGATGGAAATTAGCTTTGTGCTAAATCTGGTGCAGACATCTTTTTAATGAAACTGCACACTGTCCTTAATAAACTAAACTAAACCAAAAAACTGTTCTGATGTTCTACTGTTCTGATGTTCTACAGTTCTAATGTTCTACTGCTCTGATGTTCTACTGTTCTGATGTTCTACTGTTCTGATGTTCTACAGTTCTAATGTTCTACTGTTCTGATGTTCTACTGTTTTGATGTTCTACAGTTCTGATGTTTTGATGTTCTACTGTTCTGATGTTCTGATGTTCTACTGTTTTGATGTTCTACAGTTCTGATGTTCTACTGTTCTGATGTTCTACTGTTCTGATGTTCTACAGTTCTGATGTTCTACAGTTCTAATGTTCTACTGTTCTGATGTTCTACTGTTCTGATGTTCTACAGTTCTAATGTTCTACTGCTCTGATGTTCTACTGTTCTGATGTTCTACTGTTTTGATGTTCTAATGTTCTACAGTTCTGATGTTCTACAGTTCTGATGTTCTACAGTTCTAATGTTCTACTGCTCTGATGTTCTGCTGTTCTGATGTTCTACTGTTCTGATGTTCTACTGTTCTGATGTTCTACTGTTCTGATGTTCTACTGTTTTGATGTTCTGATGTTCTACTGTTTTGATGTTCTACTGTTCTGATGTTCTACTGTTTTGATGTTCTACTGTTCTGATGTTCTACTGTTTTGATGCTCTGATGTTCTACTGTGCTAATGTTCTACTGTTCTGATGTTCTACAGTTCTGATGTTCTGATGTTCTACTGTTCTGATGTTCTACTGTTTTGATGCTCTGATGTTCTACTGTGCTGATGTTCTATTGTTCTGATGTTCTACAGTTCTGATGTTCTACTGTTCTGATGTTCTACAGTTCTGATGTTCTACAGTTCTGATGTTCTACAGTTCTACTGTTCTGATGTTCTACTGTTCTGATGTTCTACAGTTCTGATGTTCTGATGTTCTACTGTTCTGATGTTCTACTGTTTTGATGTTCTACAGTTCTGATGTTCTGATGTTCTACTGTTCTGATGTTCTACTGTTTTGATGCTCTGATGTTCTACTGTTCTGATGTTCTACTGTTCTGATGTTCTACAGTTCTGATGTTCTGATGTTCTACTGTTCTGATGTTCTACAGTTCTGATGTTCTACTGTTCTGATGTTCTACAGTTCTGATGTTCTACTGTTCTGATGTTCTACTGTTTTGATGTTCTACTGTTTTGATGCTCTGATGTTCTACTGTTCTGATGTTCTACTGTTCTGATGTTCTACTGTTTTGATGTTCTACTGTTTTGATGTTCTGATGTTCTACTGTTCTGATGTTCTACTGTTCTGATGTTCTACTGTTCTGATGTTCTACTGTTCTGATGTTCTGATGTTCTACTGTTCTGATGTTCTACTGTTCTGATGTTCTGATGTTCTACTGTTTTGATGTTCTACTGTTTTGATGCTCTGATGTTCTACTGTTCTGATGTTCTACTGTTCTGATGTTCTACAGTTCTGATGTTCCGATGTTCTACTGTTCTGATGTTCTTCTGTTCTGATGTTCTACTGTTCTGATGTTCTACTGTTCTGATGTTCTACTGTTCTGATATTCTACAGTTCTGATGTTCTGATGTTGTACAGTTCTGATGTTCTACTGTTCTGATGTTCTACAGTTCTGATGTTCTACAGTTCTGATGTTCTACAGTTCTGATGTTCTACTGTTCTGATGTTCTACTGTTCTGATGTTCTACTGTTTTGATGTTCTGATGTTTTGATGTTCTGATGTTCTACTGTTCTGATGTTCTACTGTTCTGATGTTCTACAGTTCTAATGTTCTACTGTTCTGATGTTCTACAGTTCTGATGTTCTACAGTTCTGATGTTCTACAGTTCTGATGTTCTACAGTTCTGATGTTCTACTGTTCTGATGTTCTACTGTTCTGATGTTCTACTGTTCTGATGTTCTACTGTTCTGATGTTCTGATGTTCTACTGTTCTGATGTTCTACTGTTCTGATGTTCTACTGTTCTGATGTTCTACTGTTCTGATGTTCTACTGTTTTGATGTTCTACAGTTCTGATGTTCCGATGTTCTACTGTTCTGATGTTCTACAGTTCTGATGTTCTGCAGTTCTGATGTTCTACTGTTCTGATGTTCTACAGTTCTGATGTTCTGATGTTCTACTGTTCTGATGTTCTACTGTTTTGATGTTCTACAGTTCTGATGTTCTGATGTTCTACTGTTCTGATGTTCTACTGTTTTGATGCTCTGATGTTCTACTGTTCTGATGTTCTACTGTTCTGATGTTCTGATGTTCTACTGTTTTGATGTTCTGATGTTCTACAGTTCTGATGTTCTGATGTTCTACTGTTCTGATGTTCTACTGTTCTGATGTTCTACTGTTTTGATGCTCTGATGTTCTACTGTTCTGATGTTCTACTGTTTTGATGTTCTACTGTTTTGATGCTCTGATGTTCTACTGTTCTGATGTGCTACTGTTCTGATGTTCTACTGTTCTGATGTTCTACTGTGCTGATGTTCTACTGTTCTGATGTTCTACTGTTTTGATGTTCTACAGTTCTGATGTTCTACAGTTCTGATGTTCTGATGTTCTACTGTTCTGATGTTCTACTGTTCTGATGTTCTACAGTTCTGATGTTCTACTGTTCTGATGTTCTACTGTTCTGATGTTCTACTGTTCTGATGTTCTGATGTTCTACTGTTTTGATGTTCTACTGTTTTGATGCTCTGATGTTCTACTGTTCTGATGTTGTACAGTTCTGATGTTCTGATGTTCTACTGTTCTGATGTTCTACTGTTCTGATGTTCTACTGTTTTGATGCTCTGATGTTCTACTGTTCTGATGTTCTACTGTTCTGATGTTCTACTGTTTTGATGTTCTACTGTTTTGATGCTCTGAACTAAACTGAACTAAAGGGAAAAGTTCACTGTTCACTTGATGACATCACGAGGTGGAACAGAGCGTTTGGAGCTTTGGAGATGTTACAGACGAATAATAAAGAGTTCCTCAAACATGAGAATGAAACAAACACGACTCCAGGTGTTTGTGAGGAGGAACATCAGAACATTAGATTTGTAAAACATTAAAATAGTAGAACATCTGAACAGTAGAACATAAGAACCTAACCCTTATGTAACAGATAATACTCCCTACAACTGTACAACAGGGACAGTTATGGGGCACTTTCTTTTGTTCAAGTGTTTACATGATACTAACGAAATGTGATGAAAGATCCAAGATGGAGGCATGGACACACGCAGCGGTGCTCTCGGTTTTTGAGCCGCCTGGTCAAGTGGTGCAATAACAACAACCTCTCCCTGAACGTGGAGAAGACAAAGGAGATTGTGGTAGACTTCAGGAGAGCACACACACAGCACCCCCCCTCACCATCACCGGGGCTGCTGTGGAGAAGCAGCACCAAGTTCCTGGATGTGCATATCTCTGAGGACCTCTCCTGGTCACAGAACACTGCATCACTGGCCAGTAAAGCCCAACAGCGACTCTACTTCCTCCACAAGCTGAAGAGAGCCAGAGCCCCAGCTCCATCATGAGCACCTTCTACAGAGGCACCATAGGTCACATCCTCACCAGCTGCATCACTGTGTGGTATGGCACCTGCACCGTGTCCTGCACCCGGAAAAAGCTACACCGAGTAGTGAGAGCAGCTGAGAGAATCGTGGGTGTCTCTCTCCCCTCCCTGCAGGACATCTACCGCACCCGCCTCACCCGCCTCACCCTCTGGGTGATCCCACCCACCCATCCAACTGCCTCTTCAGTCTGCTGCCATCAGGAAGGAGACTGAGGAGCCTCAGGGCCAAGACCAGCAGACTGAAAGACAGCTTCATCCACCAAGCTGTCAGGATGCTCAACTCTCTCCCAATCACACTGCTGCTTAAATCACACTGACACTGCTGCTTAAATCACACTGACACTGATGCTTAAATCACACTGATGCTGCTGCTTAAATCACACTGACACTGCTGCTTAAATGACACATTTGAGCTTTATTCCGCTCCACATTGTGTGTTTTACTTATTTGTATTATATACAAGCCTTTTGTACTTTTGCTATGTGTATTTATTTTATTTTTTAATTTACCTTTATTTAACCAGGATAAAAAAAGAGTGTCCTGGCCAAGAGGCAGAATCCAGCAGCGAACTTAGCGATCGCGTATTGTGTCTGTCGACTCGTATCACACACGGCAGATGTGGTCCACCGCAAGGGGAAGTTTACAAGTGAACAGGCTGATACGCTAACGTGAGCGCCGTGATACGAGTCGTCAGACACAATACGAGATCGCTAAGTTCGCTGCTGGATGTTTCATGGACAACTGTTTGGGACGCAAATATATCACCTTTTGGACAAATGTTTTGTTTTGAGAAGAAAAACAAGCTTTATTTCATGTTCCAGGGAAGTTACCGGACCTACTTACGTGGGCTCCAGAACGCGAGCGGAACCGGGATCAGCTGAGAGTGTCAGAGGTAAACCGGTGTCAACACACGGAACTTTTAGAAGGAAACACATACAGATTAACATTTAAAAAAAAACACGCACTATCCCTTTAACAAGTTTTTTACGAGCCTCAAATGACAAACAAGATTTTAATTTTAAAATAGAAGCACAACTTCAATTTCAGTCTGTGAATCAATTTTTGAATATGTGGCTTAAAGGAAAAGCAGTCATCGATCAAAATCCCAAGGTATTTATATTCTGACACTTCTTCATTTGGTTTGGCTTCATCTGTGGTGATTTGGGGGAGATGTTGAGGTGTTGTTTTGGATTTGGAAAACAGCATGTATTTAGTTTTATCTGAGTTTAAAACAAGCTTGAGATGATAAAAGTTTTTTTGTAATTGACCAAAGGCTCCTTGCAGTTTGGACAGTGCGAGCTCTGCTGGGGGGGCTGAAGTGTATAGAATGGTGTCATCGGCATAAAGGTGTAGATTTGCATTTGTGATGTTATTGTCAAGATTGTTCATGTCGATAATAAAAAGAAGAGGCCCAAGAATAGAGCCCTGTGGGACTCCTGTGGACACTCTGCAGACTGGATCTATGATTCTGAACCTTGACACACTGAGTCCTGTCAGACAGATAGTTTGAAAACCAACTGTGTGATCTGAAAGCCCGATGCTGTGCAGTTTTTGTTCAAGCACAGTGTGATCTACAGTATCGAAGGCTTTGGAGAGGTCAACAAAAAGAGCTGCACAATGCTGTTTTTCGTCCATGGATTGCAAGATGTCATTAATTACTTTGATAGCTGCCGTTGTTGTACTGTGCTGTTTTCTAAAGCCGGACTGAGAGGGACATAAAATATTTGCAGAGGTAAGAAATTCTTTTAATTGAATGTGAACTATAGACCACAGCTACAGCTCGGCATTCAATACCATAATTCCCTCCAAACTGGTCTCTAAGCTCACCGCCCTGGGCCTGGGGATGTCCATCTGCTGCTGGATATGGGACTTCCTCACCAACAGGCCACAGGCGGTGAGGATCGGCAGCCACGTCTCCTCCACACGTGTCCTCAGCACTGGGGCACCCCAGGGCTGTGTTCTCAGCCCTCTCCTGTACTCCCTGTTCACCTACGACTGTACCGCCAGGCACAGCTCCAACACCATCCTCAAGTTTGCTGACGACACCACCATCCTAGGCCTCATCACCAACAACGATGAGAGTGCCTACAGAGACGAGGTGAAATCACTGACCAGCTGGTGTCAGGAAAATAACCTCTCTCTGAACATCAGCAAAACTAAGGAAATGATGGTGGACTTCAGGAGACAGCGTGTAGACCAGCATCCCCCCATCTCCATCAACAACGCTGAGGTGGAGCAGGTCAGCAGTTTTAAGTTCCTTGGGGTCCACATCCCTGAGGATCTGTCCTGGACACTACATACAGACACTGTGGTTAAGAAAGCCCGACAAAGACTCTACTTCCTGAGGAAGTTGAGGAAGTTTGGTATGAACACCAGCATCCTCACAAACTTCTACAGGTGCCCCATGGAGAGCCTGCTGACGGGCTGCATCACAGTGTGGTATGGGAACCACAAAGCACTACAGAGGGTGGTGCGAGCGGCAGAGGACATCACTGGCAGCAGTCTCCCCTCCATCCAGGACATTTACCACAGCAGGGGTCTGCGTAAAGCACGCAGCATCACTAAGGACCATACTCATCCGGCACAAGGACTCTTCTGTCTGCTACCCTCTGGTAGACGATACAGGAGCCTGCAGCACGCACAAAAACACTCAAAGACAGATATTACCCCCAAGTGTCAGACTACTGAACTCTGGGTAATACTCTAAATAATACTGAACTCTCAATAATACTGCACTAAACTACTTTTCATTATGCAGAATATGTTTACTGCTGCTGCTCTATATGAATGTATCATGTTTGTCACTACCTCACTGTAAACTACTGTTACCTGTGCAATCATCTGTGAAATACTTACACCTTATTTAATCCTACCTGCACATTTGTATTTTTATTACATTTTATTACATATTTTTATTATATTGTTTACTTCTTCCCCTGCACTTTTTTTGCATCACTTTTTATTTTTTACCATGTACTATTACTGCAGTTATTAGTACTTCTGACTATCTGAGCGAGTCAACGGTTCTTCTGATCCTAAACATTTCATTGTTGACCCCGTGTTGATTCTGCATATGACAAATAAACAATCTAGAATATGTTTTTGACAGTAAAGATGACTGAACTTTGAATGTTTTTGCTGGACTCTGGTTTGGGACTCACTGCTCAGGAGGAGGTTAGTCCTCCAGTGAGACGTGACGAGGAGCTCAGCAACATTAAAGTGATGCAGAAGAACAGTTTTTGTGTAGCTACATGTGTGAGATGATTCCAAACGTACAGACAGAAGACGACAGGCGCTGAAAATACACATGACTATTTAGTAAGAGCACTGTGTCCCCAGACACAGCAGTGCAGTAGACTAGCATGTGTCCCCCAGACACAGCAGTGCAGTAGGCTAGCATGTGTCCCCAGACACAGCAGTGCAGTAGGCTAGCATGTGTCCCCAGACACAGCAGTGCAGTAGGCTAGCATGTGTCCCCCAGACACAGCAGTGCAGTAGGCTAGCATGTGTCCCCAGACACAGCAGTGCAGTAGGCTAGCATGTGTCCCCAGACACAGCAGTGCAGTAGACTAGCATGTGTCCCCAGACACAGCAGTGCAGTAGGCTAGCATGTGTCCCCAGACACAGCAGTGCAGTAGGCTAGCATGTGTCCCAGACACAGCAGTGCAGTAGGCTAGCATGTGTCCCCAGACACAGCAGTGCAGTAGACTAGCATGTGTCCCCAGACACAGCAGTGCAGTAGGCTAGCATGTGTCCCAGACACAGCAGTGCAGTAGGCTAGCATGTGTCCCCCAGACACAGCAGTGCAGTAGGCTGTCCCCAGACACAGCAGTGCAGTAGGCTGTCCCCAGACACAGCAGTGCAGTAGACTAGCATGTGTCCCCAGACACAGCAGTGCAGATGGATGCAGGGTTTATACTCTAACGTAATAAGAACCCGGATGCTGCTTAGGCCCCGCCCTCGCGTGTCCTTGGGTGAGCCCCCTGCCTCCACGCGCATCCTCACATCCCACGGATGACGTGCCCACGTAAGTGATGTGCGCGCGCGTTCACGTGAACTCTTTCTGCTTTCTCCTTCTGTGACGTCACTGCACTCTGATCCGAAATCCCTGAAAACCCGAGGCGCGCTCCCGCGGTGCTTTGCATGAGGCTGAGCTGTGACAGCCCGTGCACTGCAGCCGTGCACCCGCCCGTGCACTGTTCCATTTGCAGCTCGCGCCGCCGCGGAGGAGCCGAAGCCGCGGACATCACCTCCGGTGCGGTTAGTCGACCTTCGCTTCGGCCGACGAGCTTCTGCCGGGCGGCGCGTTCAGTGTGTCCGGGAATGAGAGATGATGGCCGGCTGTGCAGAGGAGAAAACCTTCCGCCGCTTCCTGGAGCTCTTCCTCCGGGAGATGAGGATGCCTCTGCAGGAGAGCGACCCGCTGCCCACGCGGCCCGTGTCGGACCTGCTGACGGAGGACGAGCTGGAGGGGGAGTGCCTGGACCTGTGTCTGCAGCAGCTGTACAAATAGTTAAGTGTGTGCGTGTGTGCGTGTATGTGTGTGTGTGTGTGTGTGTGCGTGTACGTGTGTTCCGTGGCCGTGCGTCGTGCTGCTGCGGCTCCGGACGCCCACACGCGCCTGGAGCCGTGGGCAGCTGTAGGACTCAGATGCTCAAAAGGTGAACCCCTGGTTTTGCGTAACACTGTGACGTCATCGTGTGGGAGTGGGAGGCGGCCATACTGCGTGCCCGTCATCTCGTGGGCTAAAAATAAACCCGGCCGTTCCCACACGGAGTCGGGTCATTCCTGCACCGGTACCGGACCCGCGGCTCCGTGTCCCGCTGAAGGACACGGGCCGAAGTGCGTGATAGTGCGTGATAGTGCGTGATAGTGCGTGGACGTGCGTGATAGTGCGTGATAGTGCGTGGACGTGGAGATGTGGAAATAGCGCACAGGCTGAGCACGCGGGTGCGTGTGCTCGTGCGTGTGGACATGTGTCTGTGACAGCCGCGGGTGCGCGCGCACACACCACTCTCAATCTCAGACACGAAGACTGAGACAGATTTATTGATCCAAGTTGGATCAATTTGGAACCAAATTTGGATCAATAAAGTTTCGACTTGTCCATGAGAAGAAAACTCTCTAAATGGATCATGAACTGTCACAGTGACACTAACGACTTTCTCTCCTTCGTCTCACTGTTTTATTGTGGAACTTTTCTGATACACTGCTCCAGATCCTTTTGCATGTTCTGCATTTACAACTCGCCTCTCCACAGATCTGACTTGTAACCACAGATAGGTTTAATGCCATACTGTGTAACATTCCAGCCAATGCAATAAAACCTCCATGGACACAAGCAGGTTGTGGGCCTCCATCAGGTCGTGGACCTCCACCAGGTCGTGGGCCTCCAGCAGGTCGTGGGCCTCCACCAGGTCGTGGGCCTCCACCAGGTCGTGGGCCTCCAGCAGGTCGTGGGCCTCCAGCAGGTCGTGGACCTCCACCAGGTCGTGGGCCTCCACCAGGTCGTGGGCCTCCATCAGGTCGTGGGCCTCCACCAGGTCGTGGGCCTCCACCAGGTCGTGGACCTCCACCAGGTCGTGGGCCTCCACCAGGTCGTGGGCCTCCACCAGGTCGTGGACCTCCACCAGAAAAGTTACTGTTATCGTTATTGAGCGAGTATCATAGCAACCAAAGAGCCAATCCGGAGCGAGGCTGTAGAAGGTAACGCCCCTTCCCTTAGCAACGCTGTCAATCAAACCTGTTGATAACGCTAGTGGGAGGGGCCGCAGGGTAAAAGGCGTCTGATTGGTCCATTCTTCATGTTCAGATCTGGATTTGGGAAAAATGTTGAACCCAAACCCCAGGGTCATGTGGAGCCAGAGTCCGTGGAGCCCAGCCACGCCCACGAACACTTCCTGGAGCCCAGCCACGCCCACGAACACTTCCTGGAGCCCAGCCACGCCCACGAACACTTCCTGGAGCCCAGCCACGCCCACGAACACTTCCTGTGATTCCAATATCCAAACTTGATTTATCTGCCGATACCTGATGTGAACCGATGCCAGTGTTTTGGACGTGTTTGACCAGAGCTCAAGCCCTGCGACGGAACTGCGATTTCTCCTAAACTCGTACGTCCAAGAATAACCAGACCTAACCCACTGTCGCCGCTCTAGTGGACGCTCCAGGCACTGCAGCGCCCGTGTTCTGACAGGGCATCCGGCTTTCATAAAGGTCAGATTTTGTACGATTCTTTTCTATTTTCACAATATAAACTTTTTAAAATGCTTAAATCCACAAAGCTCTGATTGGTCCAATCGCTCCACGGCGTCACACGGGTGGGAGGAGCTCGTCCGGACTGACGAAGTAAATGTGGAAGAGAAAATGATTTTTGAGCCGAAGAGCTCAGGCCCTGAGGGGTTTGAGTCGAGTCGAACCAGGGTACCGGCTGGACCCATATTTGGAACCGATATTTGGAACCAGTATCAGAGCGTCTCTGTGGACGCCTTTTTACATTTTTATTATTTAAGTTACATAATAAAACCACAATAACATTGGCAAAGTCCTCAGAAAACACACTGGGGGATGTGGGGAACAAACGGTATAAGGGCTAAGGGACTTGGGGGAAATACAAGGAAGACAAACGGGGAGTGGAGAGGTCCAAAGGGTTGGGGAGTGGAGAGGTCCAAAGGGTTGGGGAGTGGAGAGGTCCAAAGGGTTGGGGAGTGGAGAGGTCCAAAGGGTTAGGGTTAGGTGTTCCAGGTGAAGAAAGGGGGTCTGGGGGAGAGCGAGGAGGAGGGCAGGGGTCAGAAGTTCAGCTGAGGGGAACCGCTTCGGGAGATGGAGAAGAGTGTATTGTCTGGGGTGAAGATGTTGCGAAACTCCGTTTCTCTTGCGGAGTGGAGATGGTGAACGTGTTCAGGTGTTCACGTGTTCAGGTGTTCACGTGTTCAGGTGTTCACGTGTTCACGTGTTCAGGCGTTCACGTGTTCACCTTCATGTGTTCAGGTGTTCACGTGTTCAGGCGTTCACCTTCACGTGTTCAGGTGTTCACGTGTTCACATTCACGTGTTCAGGCATTCACCTTCACGTGTTCACGTGTTCACGTGTTCAGGCGTTCATGTGTTCAGGTGTTCACGTGTTCAGGTGTTCACGTGTTCATGTGTTCACATTCACGTGTTCAGGCGTTCTTCACGTGTTCATGTGTTCACCTTCACGTGTTCAGGTGTTCACGTGTTCAGGTGTTCATGTGTTCACATTCACGTGTTCAGGCGTTCTCCTTCACGTGTTCATGTGTTCACATTCACGTGTTCAGGTGTTCACGTGTTCAGGTGTTCATCTGTTCACATTCACGTGTTCAGGCGTTCTCCTTCACGTGCTCATGTGTTCACATTCACGTGTTCAGGCGTTCTCCTTCACGTGTTCATGTGTTCACATTCACGTGTTCAGGTGTTCACGTGTTCAGGTGTTCATCTGTTCACATTCACGTGTTCAGGCGTTCTCCTTCACGTGTTCATGTGTTCACCTTCACGTGTTCAGGTGTTCACATTCACGTGTTCAGGTGTTCACGTGTTCATGTGTTCACATTCACGTGTTCAGGTGTTCACCTTCACGTGTTCATGTGTTCACATTCACGTGTTCACGTGTTCACATTCACGTGTTCAGGTGTTCACGTGTTCAGGTGTTCACATTCACGTGTTCAGGCGTTCACGTGTTCATGTGTTCACCTTCACGTGTTCAGGTGTTCACATTCATGTGTTCAGGTGTTCACGTGTTCAGGTGTTCACATTCACGTGTTCAAGCGTTCACGTGTTCATGTGTTCACCTTCACGTGTTCAGGTGTTCACATTCACGTGTTCAGGTGTTCATGTGTTCACCTTCACGTGTTCAGGTGTTCACATTCACGTGTTCAGGTGTTCACGTGTTAAGGCGTTCTCCTTCACGTGTTCATGTGTTCAGGTGTTCACATTCACGTGTTCAGGCGTTCACGTGTTCACATTCACGTGTTCATGCGTTCACATGTTCAGGCGTTCATGTGTTCAGGTGTTCAGGCATTCACGTGTTCAGGCGTTCACATTCACGTGTTCACATTCACCTGTTCAGGCATTCACGTGTTCAGGCGATCTCCTTCACGTGTTCAGGTGTTCACATTCACGTGTTCAGGCGTTCACGTGTTCAGGCGTTCACGTGTTCAGGTGTTCAGGCGTTCACGTGTTCAGGTGTTCTCCTTCACATGTTCAGGTGGTCACGTGTTCAGGTGTTCATGTGTTCAGGTGTTCACATTCACGTGTTCAGGTGTTCATGTGTTCAGGTGTTCACATTCACGTGTTCAGGTGTTCATGTGTTCACATTCACGTGTTCATGCGTTCACATGTTCAGGCGTTCACGTGTTCAGGCATTCACGTGTTCAGGCGTTCACATTCACGTGTTCACATTCACGTGTTCAGGCGTTCACGTGTTCAGGTGTTCACATTCACGTGTTCAGGCGTTCACGTGTTCAGGCGTTCACGTGTTCAGGCGTTCTCCTTCACGTGTTCAGGTGTTCACATTCACGTGTTCAGGCGTTCACGTGTTCAGGCGTTCACGTGTTCAGGCGTTCTCCTTCACGTGTTCAGGTGGTCACGTGTTCAGGCGTTCACGTGTTCAGGTGTTCACATTCACGTGTTCAGGCGTTCACGTGTTCAGGTGTTCACATTCACGTGTTCAGGCGTTCACGTGTTCAGGCGTTCTCCTTCACGTGTTCAGGTGTTCACATTCACGTGTTCAGGCGTTCACGTGTTCAGGCGTTCAGGTGTTCAGGCGTTCTCCTTCACATGTTCATGTGTTCACCTTCACGTGTTCAGGTGTTCACATTCACGTGTTCAGGTGTTCATGTGTTCATGTGTTCAGGTGTTCACATTCACGTGTTCAGGCGTTCACGTGTTCACGTGTTCAGGCGTTCACGTGTTCAGGTGTTCAGGCGTTCTCCTTCACGTGTTCAGGTGTTCACGGGTTCACATTCACGTGTTCAGGTGTTCACGGGTTCACATTCACGGGTTCATGCGTTCACGTGTTCAGGCGTTCACATGTTCAGGCGTTCACGTGTTCAGGTGTTCACATTCACGTGTTCAGGTGTTCACATTCACGTGTTCAGGCGTTCACGTGTTCAGGCGTTCACATTCACGTGTTCAGGCGTTCACCCCCCCCCCCCCCCCCCGGTGAGGCCCCCCCCCACTGAGGGCCCCCCCACTGAGGCCAGAGAGAACAGCCCCTGTGTCCTGGTGACTTGTGAAGCTCCGGCTGCGTTTGGGGAACTCGGCTCTGAAAGCTCCACACTGCACCAGGAAATGTCCTCCTGACGGCGTCGTCATAGTAACAGCCCACAGCCTGCTGGAGCTGCTGATGGTGGAGTGTGAGGAGGTGTGAGGAGGTGTGAGGAGGTCTGAGGAGGTGTGAAGAGCCTGAGGAGGTGTGAGGAGATCTGAGGAGGTGTGAGGAGGTGTGAAGAGCCTGAGGAGGTGTGAGGAGCCTGAGGAGGTGTGAGGAGGTGTGAGGAGGTCTGAGGAGGTCTGAGGAGGTGTGAGGAGATGTGAGGAGGTCTGAGGAGGTGTGAGGAGGTCTGAGGAGGTGTGAGGAGGTGTAAGGAGCCTGAGGAGGTGTGAGGATGTCTGAGGAGGTGTGAGGAGGTGTGAAGAGCCTGAGGAGGTGTGAGGAGATCTGAGGAGGTGTGAGGAGGTGTGAAGAGCCTGAGGAGGTGTGAGGAGATCTGAGGAGGTGTGAGGAGGTGTGAGCACTGGGGAAGGCCTGTGCTGCAGCTCGGTGATTCATCGTGTGTGTCATTAGTTTGTCTCTGGGTTGAGGAGCTAAGAATAGACAAGAGCTGTGAAAGACCACCAGAGCTGTGAGGAGCACCATGAGGAGAGCTGTGAGGAGCACCACGAGGAGAGATGTGAGGAGCACCATGTGGAGAGCTGTGAGGAGCACCACGAGGAGAGCTGTGAGGAGCACCATGCGGAGAGCTGTGAAGAGCACCATGTGGAGAGCTGTGAGGAGCACCATGAGGAGAGCTGTGAGGAGCACCACGAGGAGAGCTGTGAGGAGCACCACGAGGAGAGATGTGAGGAGCACCACGAGAAGAGATGTGAAGAGCACCATGAAGAGAGATGTGAGGAGCACCACGAGAAGAGATGTGAGGAGCACCACGAGGAGAGCTGTGAGGAGCACCATGAAGAGAGCTGTGAGGAGCACCATGAGGAGAGCTGTGAGGAGCACCATGCGGAGCTGTGAGGAGCACCACGAGGAGAGCTGTGAGGAGCACCATGAGGAGCTGTGAGGAGCACCACGAGGAGAGCTGTGAGGAGCACCATGAGGAGAGATGTGAGGAGCACCATGAGAAGAGATGTGAGGAGCACCACTAGGAGAGCTGTGAGGAGCACCACGAGGAGAGCTGTGAGGAGCACCATGAGGAGCTGTGAGGAGCACCATGCGGAGAGCTGTGAGGAGCACCACGCGGAGAGCTGTGAGGAGCACCACGAGGAGAGCTGTGAGGAGCACCACGAGGAGCTGTGAGGAGCACCATGCAGAGAGCTGTGAGGAGCACCACGAGGAAAGCTGTGAGGAGCACCACGAGGAGAGATGTGAGGAGAGCTGTGAGGAGCACCATGAGGAGCTGTGAGGAGCACCACGAGGAGAGCTGTGAGGAGCACCATGAGGAGCTGTGAGGAGCACCACGAGGAGAGCTGTGAGGAGCACCATGAAGAGATCTGTGAGGAGCACCACGAGGAGAGCTGTGAGGAGCACCACAAGGAGCTGTGAGGAGCACCATGAGGAGAGCTGTGAGGAGCACCACGAGGAGAGATGTGAGGAGCACCATGAGGAGCTGTGAGGAGCACCATGAGGAGAGCTGTGAGGAGCACCATGAGGAGAGATGTGAGGAGCACCATGAGGAGCTGTGAGGAGCACCACAAGGAGCTGTGAGGAGCACCATGAGGAGAGCTGTGAGGAGCACCACGAGGAGAGATGTGAGGAGCACCATGAGGAGCTGTGAGGAGCACCACGAGGAGAGATGTGAGGAGCACCATGAGGAGCTGTGAGGAGCACCATGAGGAGAGATGTGAGGAGCACCATGAGGAGCTGTGAGGAGCACCATGAGGAGAGCTGTGAGGAGCACCATGAGGAGAGCTGTGAGGAGCACCATGAGGAGAGCTGTGAGGAGCACCACAAGGAGCTGTGAGGAGCACCACAAGGAGCTGTGAGGAGCACCATGAGGAGAGATGTGAGGAGCACCATGAGGAGAGCTGTGAGGAGCACCACGAGGAGAGCTGTGAGGAGCACCACGAGGAGAGATGTGAGGAGCACCATGAGGAGCTGTGAGGAGCACCACGAGGAGAGCTGTGAGGAGCACCACGAGGAGAGCTGTGAGGAGCACCACGAGGAGAGCTGTGAGGAGCACCACGAGGAGAGATGTGAGGAGCACCATGAGGAGCTGTGAGGAGCACCACGAGGAGAGATGTGAGGAGCACCATGAGGAGCTGTGAGGAGCACCATGAGGAGAGCTGTGAGGAGCACCACGAGGAGAGCTGTGAGGAGCACCACGAGGAGAGATGTGAGGAGCACCATGAGGAGCTGTGAGGAGCACCATGAGGAGAGCTGTGAGGAGCACCATGAGGAGAGATGTGAGGAGCACCATGAGGAGCTGTGAGGAGCACCATGAGGAGAGCTGTGAGGAGCACCATGAGGAGAGATGTGAGGAGCACCACGAGGAGAGATGTGAGGAGCACCACGAGGAGAGCTGTGAGGAGCACCATGAAGAGAGCTGTGAGGAGCACTATGAGGAGAGCTGTGAGGAGCACCATGAAGAGAGCTGTGAGGAGCACCATGCGGAGCTGTGAGGAGCACCACGAGGAGAGCTGTGAGGAGCACCACGAGGAGCTGTGAGGAGCACCACGAGGAGAGCTGTGAGGAGCACCACGAGGAGAGCTGTGAGGAGCACCATGAGGAGAGATGTGAGGAGCACCATGAGAAGAGATGTGAGGAGCACCACTAGGAGAGCTGTGAGGAGCACCACGAGGAGAGCTGTGAGGAGCACCACGAGGAGAGCTGTGAGGAGCACCACGAGGAGAGATGTGAGGAGCACCATGAGAAGAGATGTGAGGAGCACCACTAGGAGAGCTGTGAGGAGCACCATGAGGAGCTGTGAGGAGCACCATGCGGAGAGCTGTGAGGAGCACCATGCGGAGAGCTGTGAGGAGCACCACGAGGAGAGCTGTGAGGAGCACCACGAGGAGCTGTGAGGAGCACCATGCAGAGAGCTGTGAGGAGCACCACGAGGAGCTGTGAGGAGCACCACGAGGAGAGATGTGAGGAGCACTATGAGGAGAGCTGTGAGGAGCACCACGAGGAGAGCTGTGAGGAGCACCATGAGGAGAGCTGTGAGGAGCACCACGAGGAGAGCTGTGAGGAGCACCACGAGGAAAGCTGTGAGGAGCACCATGAGGAGAGATGTGAGGAGCACTATGAGGAGAGCTGTGAGGAGCACCACAAGGAGAGCTGTGAGGAGCACCACAAGGAGCTGTGAGGAGCACCACGAGGAGAGCTGTGAGGAGCACTATGAGGAGAGCTGTGAGGAGCACCACGAGGAGAGCTGTGAGGAGCACCACGAGGAGAGCTGTGAGGAGCACCACGAGGAGAGCTGTGAGGAGCACCACAAGGAGCTGTGAGGAGCACCATGAGGAGAGCTGTGAGGAGCACCACAAGGAGCTGTGAGGAGCACCATGAGGAGAGATGTGAGGAGCACCATGAGGAGAGATGTGAGGAGCACCACGAGGAGAGATGTGAGGAGCACCATGCGGAGAGATGTGAGGAGCACCATGCGGAGAGCTGTGAAGAGCACCATGTGGAGAGCTGTGAGGAGCACCATGAGGAGAGCTGTGAGGAGCACCACGAGGAGAGATGTGAGGAGCACCATGAGGAGCTGTGAGGAGCACCATGAGGAGAGCTGTGAGGAGCACCACGAGGAGAGATGTGAGGAGCACCACGAGGAGAGCTGTGAGGAGCACCACGAGGAGAGATGAGGAGCACCATGAGGAGCTGTGAGGAGCACCACGAGGAGAGCTGTGAGGAGCACCACGAGAAGAGCTGTGAGGAGCACTATGAGGAGAGCTGTGAGGAGCACCACGAGGAGAGCTGTGAGGAGCACCATGAGGAGAGCTGTGAGGAGCACCACGAGGAGAGCTGTGAGGAGCACCACGAGGAAAGCTGTGAGGAGCACCATGAGGAGAGATGTGAGGAGCACTATGAGGAGAGCTGTGAGGAGCACCACAAGGAGAGCTGTGAGGAGCACCACGAGGAGAGCTGTGAGGAGCACTATGAGGAGAGCTGTGAGGAGCACCACGAGGAGAGCTGTGAGGAGCACCACGAGGAGAGCTGTGAGGAGCACCACGAGGAGAGCTGTGAGGAGCACCACAAGGAGCTGTGAGGAGCACCATGAGGAGAGCTGTGAGGAGCACCACAAGGAGCTGTGAGGAGCACCATGAGGAGAGATGTGAGGAGCACCATGAGGAGAGATGTGAGGAGCACCATGAGGAGAGCTGTGAGGAGCACCACGAGGAGAGATGTGAGGAGCACCATGCGGAGAGCTGTGAAGAGCACCATGTGGAGAGCTGTGAGGAGCACCATGAGGAGAGCTGTGAGGAGCACCACGAGGAGAGATGTGAGGAGCACCATGAGGAGCTGTGAGGAGCACCATGAGGAGAGCTGTGAGGAGCACCACGAGGAGAGATGTGAGGAGCACCACGAGGAGAGCTGTGAGGAGCACCACGAGGAGAGCTGTGAGGAGCACCACGAGAAGAGCTGTGAGGAGCACCATGAGGAGAGATGTGAGGAGCACCACGAGGAGCTGTGAGGAGCACCATGAGGAGAGATGTGAGGAGCACAAATTAAAGTTTTAACTGATTCTATTCAATAAACTAATAATAAATAAAACTCCTGATGAGGCTGGAGTGGATCGTCCTAAACCCACCCAGACAGAGGACACCTGGGGACAGGGACACCGGGGGACAGGGACACCGGGGGACATGGACACTGGGGGACAGGGACACCGGGGGACAGGGACACCGGGGAACAGGGACACCGGGGGACATGGACACCAGGGGACAGGGACACCGGGGAACAGGGACACCGGGGGACAGGGACACCGGGGGACAGGGACACCGGGGGACATGGACACCGGGGGACAGGGACACCGGGGGACAGGGACACCGGGGGACATGGACACCGGGGGACATGGACACCGGGGGACAGGGACACCGGGGGACAGGGACACCGGGGAACAGGGACACCGGGGGACAGGGACACTGGGGGACAGGGACACCGGGGGACAGGGACACCGGGGGACATGGACACCGGGGGACAGGGACACCGGGGGACATGGACACCGGGGAACAGGGACACCGGGGGACAGGGACACCGGGGGACATGGGCTGCCCCTGTTACCACACATGAGGGCCCAGCCTCTGGGGCTCTCCAAGACCCTGACCTGATTCTGGAGACCAAACCTGTGTGTGTGTGTGTGTGTGTGTGTACACGTGTGTGTACACGTGTGTGTGTGTGTGTGTGTGTGTACACGTGTGTGTACACGTGTGTGTGTGTGTGTGTGTACACGTGTGTGTACACGTGTGTGTGTGTGTGTGTGTGTACACGTGTGTGTACACGTGTGTGTGTGTGTGCACGTGTGTGTGTGTGTGTGTGTGCACATGTGTGTGCACGTGTGTGTGTGTGTGTGTGCACGTGTGTGTGCACGTGTGTGTGTGTGTGCACGTGTGTGCGTGTGTGTGCACGTGCGTGTGCACGTGTGTGTGTGTGTGTGTGTGCACGTGTGTGTGTACATGTGTGTGTGTGTGTGCACATGTGTGTGTGTGTGTGCACGTGTGTGTGTACATGTGTGTGTGTGTGTGCACATGTGTGTGTGTGTGTGTGCACGTGTGTGTGCACGTGTGTGTGTGTGTGTGTGTGTGCACATGTGTGTGTGTGTGTGTGTGCACGTGTGTACACGTGTGTGTGTGTGTGTGTGTGTGCACGTGTGTGTGTTTTTAGGTTTTCGTTCTCATGACCATGTCCATATGAGCGGAGGAAAGAGAGAGAGAAACGGAGGTGGAGGGAGGTGGAGGGAGAGATGGAGGTGGAGGGAGAGATGGCGGTGGAGGGAGGTGGAGGGAGGTGGAGCGGCTCTAAAAGCGTCCCCTCATTAGGCTGCGCTCTGGGCCTCGTTTGGAGGTCACTTTGAAAACTGCTCTGGCCTCGTTTCTGCTCCAGCTTTAGCAACGAGCACTTCCTTATAGAACCAACTACCCCAGCACGGCCCCAACTACCCCAGCACGGCCCCAACTACCCCACCATGATACCAACTACCCCACCACGATACCAACTACCCCACCACAGTCCCAACTACCCCACCACGATACCAACTACTCCACCACGGCCCCAACTACCCCACCACGGCCCCAACTACCCCACCACGGCCCCAACTACCCCACCATGATACCAACTACCCCGCCACGGTCCCAACTACCCCACCACAGTCCCAACTACTCCACCACGATACCAACTCCTACAGCACGGCCCCAGCTACCCCACCACGGCCCCAACTACCCCAACGCGGCCCCAACTACCCCACCACGATACCAACTACCCCACCACGATACCAACTACCCCACCACGATACCAACTACCCCACCACGATACCAACTACCCCACCATGATACCAACTACAGTACCAACTACCCCGTATTGTACCAACTCAACAGCGGTACCTGCCCCCCCCGTGCCCTCTCAGTCTACCCCAGGGGTATTTTTTATGTGTGGAGAAGTCTCCAATATCGAGAAACGTCACAGTCGCAATAATCAGTAGTTTGATCTCTGCGAGAAAATAAGTTTTATTGTGACGGAGCGCGTGTAACTGCCCCGTCACCCCCCGACCGGCGTCTCTCTGCCCCGAGAGCGCGCCTCAGCCGACAGTTACCCCGCCGGACTGTTACCCCGCCGGACTGCTCACGAACTGTTACCCCGCCGGACTGTTACCCCGCCGGACTGCTCACGAACTGTTACCCCGCCGGACTGTTACCCCGCCGGACTGCTCACGAACTGTTACCCCGCCGGACAGTTACCCCGCCGGACTGCTCACGAACTGTTACCCTGCCGGACTGCTCACGAACTGTTACCCCGCCGGACTGTTACCCTGCCGGACTGCTCACGAACTGTTACCCTGCCGGACTGCTCACGAACTGTTACCCAGCCGGACAGTTACCCCGCCGGACTGCTCACGAACTGTTACCCAGCCGGACTGTTACCCTGCCGGACTGCTCACGAACTGTTACCCCGCCGGACTGTTACCCTGCCGGACTGCTCACGAACTGTTACCCTGCCGGACTGCTCACGAACTGTTACCCAGCCGGACAGTTACCCCGCCGGACTGCTCACGAACTGTTACCCCGCCGGACTGCTCACGAACTGTTACCCAGCCGGACAGTTACCCCGCCGGACTGCTCACGAACTGTTACCCCGCCGGACTGCTCACGAACTGTTACCCAGCCGGACTGTTACCCCGCCGGACTGTTACCCCGCCGGACTTCTCACGAACTGTTACCCCGCCGGACTTCTCATGAACTGTTACCCCGCCGGACGGTTACCCCGCCGGACTTCTCACGAACTGTTACCCCGCCGGACTTCTCATGAACTGTTACCCCGCCGGACTGTTACCCCGCCGGACTGTTACCCCGCCGGACTGCTCACGAACTGTTACCCCGCCGGACTGCTCACGAACTGTTACCCCGCCGGACTGCTCACGAACTGTTACCCCGCCGGACTTCTCACGAACTGTTACCCCACCGGACTTCTCATGAACTGTTACCCCGCTGGACTGTTACCCCACCGGACTGTTACCCCGCCGGACTGTTACCCCGCCAGACTGTTACCCCGCCAGACTGTTACCCCGCCGGACTGCTCACAAATCGTTACCCCGCTACCTGGACTCTGTTCCTGCCGCAGTGCGTTGGAGGGTGCACACTCTGCGTGGAGGGTGCACACTCGGCGTTGGAGGGTGCACACTCTGCGTTGGAGGGTGCACACTCTGCGTTGGAGGGTGCACACTCTGCGTTGGAGGGTGCACACTCTGCGTTGGAGGGTGCACACTCGGCGTTGGAGGGTGCACACTCTGCGTGGAGGGTGCACACTCTGCGTTGGAGGGTGCACACTCTGCGTGGAGGGTGCACACTCTGCGTTGGAGGGTGCACACTCTGCGTGGAGGGTGCACACTCGGCGTTGGAGGGTCCACACTCGGCGTGGAGGGTGCACACTCTGCGTGGAGGGTGCACACTCGGCGTTGGAGGGTCCACACTCTGCGTTGGAGGGTGCACACTCTGCGTTGGAGGGTGCACACTCTGCGTTGGAGGGTGCACACTCTGCGTTGGAGGGTCCACACTCTCTCTTTACCGTCCGCCGTCTCGGCGCTGCTCTCTGGGTTGGGGGCCAAACCGCCGCTGGTCACTGGGGGGGTTATTATGTCGACTTACAGATGTTTGACGGGGGCAGTTTGGCGTTCGTTTCACCCTTAAAACCCCCACGGGGGGAGGGGCTAAGGGGGTATATAAGGTCTATGACTGTGTGGGTGCTGCTGCTGCAAATACTACTGCAAATACTACTGCAAATACTACTGCAAATACTACTGCAAATACTACTGCAAATACTACTGCAAATACTACTGCAAATACTTCTGTAAATACTACTGCAAATACTTCTGTAAATACTTCTGCAAATACTACTGCAAATACTTCCGTAAATACTTCTGTAAATACTACTGCAAATACTTCTGCAAATACTTCTGCAAATACTACTGCAAATACTTCTGCAAATACTTCTGCAAATACTTCTGCAAATACTTCTGTAAATACTTCTGCAAATACTACTGCAAATACTTCTGTAAATACTTCTGCAAATACTTCTGTAAATACTTCTGCAAATACTACTGCAAATACTACTGCAAATACTACTGTAAATACTACTGCAAATACTACTGCAAATACTACTGCAAATACTTCTGCAAATACTTCTGCAAATACTACTGTAAATACTACTGCAAATACTACTGCAAATACTTCTGTAAATATTTGCACGTTGGGCTCTGGTGCGAACAAAAACCGCCGCACTGGCCCTTTAAGCGAAGTATCCGACTGCGCCGTCATTTTTTCTTCTAGTTTGTCCACACGAGCCCGTACACTTGTAACTTTTGAAGAATTACACGTACGAGTGAGGGGTACTCGAGGTACGACAAAAAGGCTCAGGGGGTGTTGGGAAACACTGATGTACTCTACACACTGCAGGGGCATCGGGGGCATCAGGGGCATCGGGGGCATCAGGGGCATCAGGGGCATCGGGGGCATCCCCGTCACCAGGCCTGGACCAGGGCTGCAGATTAAACCTCTTTAATCCCTCCGCACCCTCTTTATCGCCTGTGGAAGGATGTAGCCCCGCCCCCCTCGTTATCGTCTGTGGAAGGATGTAGCCCCGCCCCCTTGTTATCGTCTGTGGAAGGATGTAGCCCCGCCCCCCTCGTTATCGCCTGTGGAAGGATGTAGCCCCGCCCCCCTCTTTATCGCCTGTGGAAGGATGTAGCCCCGCCCCCCTCGTTATCGTCTGTGGAAGGATGTAGCCCCGCCCCTTCTCTGGCCCTCCTCCAATCCGCTGAGAGGCTCGTTTGGCTCTGGATCTCAGGACTCGGCTGACAGAAGCACGCGGGCGGGTGCTGTAAATTCTCCTTTGGAAAACGTAGTTGGATTTTAGAATCGCTGCGGAAACGCCAAAGAAGCAAAAGCAGCTCAGCTTTAAACGAGATGAAGCTGGAACGAGACGATTTTGTTCCTGAAGCTCCTGAATCCCACAAACTGACGCCTGCGGCTTTAAACCGGGTTCTGATGTTCCTCCTCAAACACCTGGAGTTATGTTTCACTCACATGTTTGAGGAACTCTTTATTATTCGTCTGTTTACATCTCCAAAGCTCCAAACGCTCTGTTCCACCTCATGATGTCATCAGGTGGGAGTTTTAACAGCTCCTTTTACCTTTAGTTCAGTCGAGATCTGCAACTCCAGGACTGAAATGACCCAAATGATTCTCGTGAAGGTGTGTCCAGGTCTGTGACGAGGAAACGACGTTAGAGCAGAGGATTATGGGACATTTAAAGGAGACATATTGTGGGAACTGTTCTCCTCAGATGTTTCTCCATGTTCTAGTCGTTTCTGAAGTTGGATTTGTGACACGCCCACTGTGACGTCTCTTCCTTCTCCACTGTTGTTTTGTTTCATGTGCAGCCATTTTGACACGATGCACAGGCCTAAAGACAGTCCAGATGTGACCTCAGATGTGACCTCAGATGTGACCTCAGATGTGACCTCAGATGTGACCTCCTTCAGTCCTGCTCCACCACACATGACGCTGGCGGTTACAGGCGCCAATTTGGAGCCGGCTCTATATTAGGAGTAGGAACATATTTATGAATGAAGAGAGGGCTTCTTCCTCCTTTCCCTCTGTGCTGGTACTTGGGCCCCGTTTTGTAAGGTCCGAATAACTCCCAGTTTGTGTTGTAATGTCCGAATAACTCCCAGTTTGTGTTGTAATGTCCGAATAACTCCCAGTTTGTGTTGTAAGGTCCGAATAACTCCCAGTTTGTGTTGTAATGTCCGAATAACTCCCAGTTTGTGTTGTAAGGTCCGAATAACTCCCAGTTTGTGTTGTAAGGTCCGAATAACTCCCAGTTTGTGTTGTAAGGTCCGAATAACTCCCAGTTTGTGTTGTAAGGTCCGAATAACTCCCAGTTTGTGTTGTAATGTCCGAATAATTCCCAGTTTGTGTTGTAAGGTCCGAATAATTCCCAGTTTGTGTTGTAAGGTCCGAATAACTCCCAGTTTGTGTTGTAATGTCCGAATAACTCCCAGTTTGTGTTGTAATGTCCGAATAACTCCCAGTTTGTGTTGTAATGTCCGAATAACTCCCAGTTTGTGTTGTAATGTCCGAATAACTCCCAGTTTGTGTTGTAAGGTCCGAATAACTCCCAGTTTGTGTTGTAATGTCCGAATAACTCCCAGTTTGTGTTGTAATGTCCGAATAACTCCCAGTTTGTGTTGTAAGGTCCGAATAACTCCCAGTTTGTGTTGTAATGTCCGAATAACTCCCAGTTTGTGTTGTAAGGTCCGAATAACTCCCAGTTTGTGTTGTAAGGTCCGAATAACTCCCAGTTTGTGTTGTAAGGTCCGAATAACTCCCAGTTTGTGTTGTAATGTCCGAATAACTCCCAGTTTGTGTTGTAATGTCCGAATAACTCCCAGTTTGTGTTGTAATGTCCGAATAACTCCCAGTTTGTGTTGTAATGTCCGAATAACTCCCAGTTTGTGTTGTAAGGTCCGAATAACTCCCAGTTTGTGTTGTAATGTCCGAATAACTCCCAGTTTGTGTTGTAATGTCCGAATAACTCCCAGTTTGTGTTGTAATGTCCGAATAACTCCCAGTTTGTGTTGTAATGTCCGAATAACTCCCAGTTTGTGTTGTAAGGTCCGAATAACTCCCAGTTTGTGTTGTAATGGATATGAGGCCAGGGTTCTGTTCAAATTGTTCCATGTATAAGTTATCCATGATCGGGGAGAACGGTGAGCCCATCGCACAGCCGTGGATTCGCCTGTAGAAGTTTCTTCTGAACTGGAAATTTAAACAAATTTCCAGCAGTTGGCAGATTTGGTCGGGTGAAAGTTTGGTTCTCTCTTCTTGGTGTCCTGCAGTCGTCTCTTTGTCGCTGCCTCCACCTCTACCGATGTGGAGATACAAGTGAAAACAGAGGTCACATCAAAGGAAAACCATCGTCTCGTCCCGTTTAAACTGGAGATGATTGACTTTGTTCACAAATTCGTCTGTGTTCTCGATGTGGTGCTCCGTGTTCCCCACCAGAGGAGCCAGGACGGTTTGTAGGTGTTTGGGCACCTACACTGGGTCTGAGTGGAACTTCTTGTTTGTGAATCTTTGCCGTAGATGCACGGGACGGCGTCACCAGGAGACATCGATGACTTCTCCAGCAGCAGCAGTCTGTGATTTTCTTTTTGAATGACTCTTGGCGAGGGCAGATTCATTTTTCTCCTCTTCTGCACTTATCTTCCCTGCTTTAGTGTTTGAGACTCTCTCCACTCTACTCTTCTGAACATAAATTAACTATGGATTTGATAAATTGGTCTCTCAATGCAACTGACACCATTTTTTGGATGAGGAACGTTCAGGGGCATCTGTTTGCCCTCCGGGGTCAAGGACGGACAGGTGGGAGAAGTGGGGCGTTGTGTGTCTGGCGGCTCTTTCCGTGGAGGACATTAAAGATATTTATCTAACTGAAAACATGATTACAGGACTTTTGCTGCTTGGATTAGGCATGGCCCTCACTGTGACAGTGAGTGGTGCTGTAGAGGGATCTGCGGCTCGTGGTCATTGAGCACAGGTTGAATAAACATGTGGCTCAAAATCACAATATTGATAAAACCTTGCAGAAAATCGAAGCTTTGCAAAGAGGAATGGACAAACCTTGAGACCAATATGGACAAAAGAAAGTACAACAACAACACAAATTTTATCTTATTGGCCTTCTCCGGCCACCACTGGTCTCAGCCAAGGCCGGGTGGAAGCAACTGCCCCCTCCCCCCCCCCCCCCCCCCGAGGATGTTGCCAACAGAGAGACCCCCCCCCCCCCCGTGGATGTTGCCAGGCGGAGTGACTCTCCAGGCCCACGCCTCATTTCTTCTACATGTGAAGAAATTGACAATAAAATCATTCTTTTTGTACCCACTGGTGGAGTCATGTTTTAGACATTCAGGCTGTAGTGCTCAGGCACTTCTGCCTCAATCGGCTCAGTTCAGAGTCACTGTGCATCTCCCTTTGTCCTCTGGCAAAATGTTGATGCCAAAATATTCCAGTCTAAGCCGCCCATGTTCACTTCTCTGGACATTTATATAAACAGTGAGTGGTTCCTTGATAGAAAAATGTTTCCCATATCGTTGAAATAAATATAGAGGATAAATGATGATACTGAAACACAACTCACCGTTATGTAGAGGTAAGATCGGGCCTAAAAAATCCAGCCCGACCCGACTCGGCCCGCGGGTATTAAAGCCCGACCCGGCCCGAGCCCGACCAATTAACTTGATTTGCAGGCCCGAGCCCGAAGCAAACCCGAAATTTCATATTTTATTTGTGAGGGGCGTTTTTTTGAAACAAATGATAATATAGATGTTTGACGATCATCAGTTTTGATAGTACAGCTGTTTAAATGCCTGCTCAGCGTCCAATGTTCCCCCTGATGTTTTATGTGTCTGAGCAAACACACTAACTCCCTGAGCGCTCCTTGGACTCCTGTGCGCGACATCCGACATGCACCCCCCCCGCTACACGCGGAAAGAGCTGCGCGTGCTCGCGGCTTGCGCGTGCTCGTGGCTTACACCGGTAGAAGTTTAATACGAGACACATACTTTTGTTTCTGAATACTGGACGATTCCCCCGTATTCAGATGACCCCGCGGCTGAAAAAAAAGCGGAACTCTTTCATCCCTGCGCTGCAGAGGTTTTCTTGTGCGCTGAGAATGTGTGAGCAGTGCGCAACTGCACAGGCGCGCAGCTGAGAGGGAACGTCGAGGTGCCAGTCTTTTTGCTCTCGTATGAAGGCAAAGCGCCACATTGACTACATTCAGCGAAGCCAACGCAAGTTTCTGTAGCATTTTCAACAATCAATTTGAAGCTTTTCCACACCTCACTCTTACCGGTGCGTGTTTGTCTTTTCAGTTCTCCTGTCTTTAGTTTATCCTTAACTTCTTGCTCCTCCATATTGGGGATACCAGGTCAAAATAGATGCGGACTTGTGGAGGGGAAGATTATTAAGAGCGGCTCCTGTTTAATAGTTAAATAGCAATTACCTTACAGCGCCTTCTCTGTTTTATCCAAATTATTTATTTTAAAACAAGTATTCCTTAGTTTAGTATCCACACATCGTTTTATTATACATTTTTATAAACATATATTTATTTTTTTTTTAAAAGTCAGCGAGAGAGAAGCCCGGCCCGAGCCCGACCCGAAGCAATGATTGACATTTTAGGCCCGAACCCGACCCGAAATTCGGGTCGGGTCAGTTCGGGCTCGGGCTCGGGCTTAAGATCTTACCTCTACCGTTATGTAACAGATAAAAAATAGTTTGTCTAAGTCTAAGAAACCAACACTACCCCATTTCTGGAAATTACTGGAGAAAAATTGTAATTGTAGTTGAAAGTTGTGTATTCCTGTGCTCAGCCGGCGCCAGTGTGAGGCGGCGTTTGTCATGTCGTGTTCTGTTGTGTTTGCAGTAACTGCCCATGCTCCCTGGCGGCGGCGCTGGCACGAGCCGCGACAGACAGCGTCCTGCAGATGGACATGTCCCAGATGAGTCAGACCCAGGAGGGAGCGGACCTGCCCCGTGAGTGCCCCAACACACAGCGCTGACTTTTGACTCCATATTACACTAAACTCTGAGCTTTTAGCCATGAGCGATCTTTGTTTCTTACTCGGTGATACTTGTAGGTTTGAGCAGCGTCGCATTGTTATTCTGACCCAAATGTAAAAAAATGCCTGGTTCAGTCCTGGTTCAGTCCTGGTCTAGTCTTGCCTGGTTTACCCCAGACCACATCACAGTGAGATCTGGTCTGGAGCACCTCCTGAATATCTCGTAGTGGAGGTGTAGCCCAGAGCCTCATGTCAGTGTCAGTTGAAACTACAAGTTTCCGTTTGTCCCGTAGTACGAGTCACCGTCTGTCCACCCCTCCCCGCTCTCTGATTGGCTCCCAGAATCAGGAGAGCTCACTCGCCATAGTCGCCAGACTGTGTTTAAGATCAGAACGAACGAAAGCAGCCTGGGATTTCCCAGTTTAGGTCTAGTCCTGGTCTAGTCCTGGTCTAGTCCTGGTCTAGTCCTGGTCTAGTCCTGGTCTAGTCCTGGTCTAGTCCTGGTTTGGTTCAGCTCCACTGAAGTCAGAGCACTCGTTTCTCTCACGTCGTAGATTAGAAATATAGAGCTCAAGCACTACAAATGTTCTATGAATGATGGTTCATCTTAAAAGGGAGTGCCACCAAAATGTACTTTTTAAACTTTTAACCATGTTAATGTAATAATAATAATGATGTTATAACTCTCCCTCTTCTAAACCCTCTTGGAGCTGTGTTTTGCTTCAGTCACGATGGGTTCAGTTTCTCGTGCGAGGTCTTGTTCTCGTCCTGACCTGAGCGCTCACAAATCACTTGTGTTTTCCCTCTGATAGCGACAGAGGAGAAGATGAACCCAATTTTTAAATCCGTGAACATCACAGGACTGAGCTCGTCACGTTCCCTCATTTTTCATTCCCACTGCTCAAAGCCGAGGGCACCAACCCCCGAACAGGTGCTGTGGCTGGAAAACTTCTCAGACCAAAGCTGTGACTGGGAAAAGGAAAACTGTCAATGCCGAGGTGCCAGAATAATGCAAAAATTATATCATTTGGGACGGACAGCCATTTTATGATGTTACTGTCGCTCTCACATGGGCTCCAGACTCGCGGCAGATTCGCATTGACCTGAGCGCCGCAGACTCACGCCGACCTGAGCGCCGCAAACTCGCGGCGTCCTGAGCGCCGCAGACTCGCAGCGGATTCGCATTGACCTGAGCGCCGCAGACTCGCAGCGGATTCGCATTGACCTGAGCGCCGCAGACTCGCGGCAGATTCGCATTGACCTGAGCGCCGCAGACTCGCGGCGACCTGAGCGCCGCAGACTCGCGGCAGATTCGCATTGACCTGAGCGCCGCAGACTCGCGGCAGATTCGCATTGACCTGAGCGCCGCAGACTCGCGGCAGATTCGCATTGACCTGAGCGCCGCAGACTCGCGGCAGATTCGCATTGACCTGAGCGCCGCAGACTCGCGGCAGATTCGCATTGACCTGAGCGCCGCAGACTCGCGGCAGATTCGCATTGACCTGAGCGCCGCAGACTCGCGGCAGATTCGCATTGACCTGAGCGCCGCAGACTCGCGGCAGATTCGCATTGACCTGAGCGCCGCAGACTCGCGGCAGATTCGCATTGACCTGAGCGCCGCAGACTCGCGGCAGATTCGCATTGACCTGAGCGCCGCAGACTCGCAGCGGATTCGCATTGACCTGAGCGCCGCAGACTCGCGGCGACCTGAGCGCCGCAGACTCGCGGCAGATTCGCATTGACCTGAGCGCCGCAGACTCGCGGCGACCTGAGCGCCGCAGACTCGCGGCAGATTCGCATTGACCTGAGCGCCGCAGACTCGCGGCAGATTCGCATTGACCTGAGCGCCGCAGACTCGCGGCAGATTCGCATTGACCTGAGCGCCGCAGACTCGCGGCAGATTCGCATTGACCTGAGCGCCGCAGACTCGCGGCGACCTGAGCGCCGCAGACTCGCGGCAGATTCGCATTGACCTGAGCGCCGCAGACTCGCGGCAGATTCGCATTGACCTGAGCGCCGCAGACTCGCGGCAGATTCGCATTGGCCTGAGCGCCGCAGACTCGTGGCGACCTGAGCGCCGCAGACTCGCGGCGACCTGAGCGCCGCAGACTCGTGGTGACCTGAGCGCCGCAGACTCGCGGCGACCTGAGCGCCGCAGACTTGCGGTGACCTGAGTGCCGCAGGTGTGAGGGAGACTGAAACGCTGCTGCTGCTGCTGTAGTGCTCGGATGATATCCTCCATTATGAAACATGAGTCCAGCAGAGGAACACAGCTGCAGTTCTTTTTTTCGGGCGCCGTACAGGTGGCATTTACCCTCTGTGCTCACGCTCTGTGCCCGTGTGATTCGCAGAGGTGGAGTCGGTGAAGTTGGCGCGTCTTCTCTTTAACTGCCTGTTCGACACATGCTGCCAGTGGGTGAAGGAGCTGCCCTTCCAGCGCCGCCCACAGCCGTACTACGAGACGTCCATCCACGCCATCAAGAACATGAGACGCAAGATGGAGGACAAGCACATCATCATCCCAGACTTCAACACGCTCTTCAACATCCAGGTACATGAACATGTTCTTCATCATCCAGGTACACGAACATGCTCTTCATCATCCAGGTACACGAACACGTTCTTCATCATCCAGGTACACGAACATGCTCTTCATCATCCAGGTACATGAACACGCTCTTCATCATCCAGGTACATGAACACGTTCTTCAACATCCAGGTACATGAACATGTTCTTCATCATCCAGGTACATGAACACGTTCTTCAACATCCAGGTACATGAACATGCTCTTCATCATCCAGGTACACGAACACGCTCCTCATCATCCAGGTACAC
>JAVJIX010000347.1:185000-187500 GCA_036785185.1 Paratrypauchen microcephalus | reverse complement strand
GGGACATTTCTTGTATAAAACTGGGACAAATCACTGGTTTTGTATAAATCTACTGGGACAGGGACACAGGGCTCAAAACTGGGACTATCCTGGATAAAGAGGAACGTCTAGTCACCCTACTTTAGTGGGAATGAGATAGTTCAGAGACCCTGTCAGAGACCCTGTCAGAGACCCTGTCAGAGACCCTCTCAGAGACCCTGTCAGAGACTCAGAGACCCTCTCAGAGACCCTGTCAGAGACTCAGAGACCCTCTCAGAGACCCTGTCAGAGACCCTGTCAGAGACTCAGAGACCCTGTCAGAGACCCTCTCAGAGACCCTGTCAGAGACTCAGAGACCCTGTCAGAGACCCTGTCAGAGACTCGGAGACCCTGTCAGAGACCCTGTCAGAGACCCTGTCAGAGACCCTGTCAGAGACTCAGAGACCCTGTCAGAGACCCTGTCAGAGATCCTCTCAGAGACCCTATCAGAGACCCTCTCAGAGACCCTGTCAGAGACCCTGTCAGAGACCCTCTCAGAGACCCTGTCAGAGATCCTGTCAGAGACCCTCTCAGAGACCCTGTCAGAGACTCAGAGACCCTGTCAGAGACCCTCTCAGAGACTCAGAGACCCTCTCAGAGACCCTGTCAGAGACCCTCTCAGAGACCCTGTCAGAGACCCTCTCAGAGACCCTGTCAGAGACTCAGAGACCCTCTCAGAGACCCTGTCAGAGACCCTGTCAGAGACCCTCTCAGAGACCCTCTCAGAGACTCAGACCCTGTCAGAGACCCTCTCAGAGACCCTGTCAGAGACCCTCTCAGAGACCCTGTCAGAGACTCAGAGACCCTCTCAGAGACCCTGTCAGAGACCCTGTCAGAGACCCTCTCAGAGACCCTCTCAGAGACTCAGACCCTGTCAGAGACCCTCTCAGAGACCCTGTCAGAGACCCTCTCAGAGACCCTCTCAGAGACCCTGTCAGAGACTCAGAGACCCTGTCAGAGACCCTCTCAGAGACCCTGTCAGAGACCCTCTCAGAGACCCTCTCAGAGACCCTGTCAGAGACCCTGTCAGAGACTCAGAGACCCTGTCAGAGACCCTGTCAGAGACCCTGTCAGAGACCCTCTCAGAGACCCTCTCAGAGACCCTGTCAGAGACCCTCTCAGAGACCCTGTCAGAGACCCTCTCAGAGATCCTCTCAGAGACCCTGTCAGAGACCCTGTCAGAGACCCTCTCAGAAACCCTCTCAGAGACCCTGTCAGAGACCCTGTCAAAGACCCTCTCAGAGACCCTCTCAGAGACCCTGTCAGAGACCCTGTCAGAGACCCTCTCAGAGACCCTGTCAGAGACCCTCTCAGAGATCCTGTCAAAGACCCTGTCAGAAACCCTGTCAGAGACTCAGAGACCCTGTCAGAGACACTCTGAGACCCTGTCAGAGACCCTGTCAGAGACCCTCTCAGAGACCCTGTCAGAGACCCTCTCAGAGACCCTGTCAGAGACCCTGTCAGAGACTCAGAGACCCTGTCAGAGACTCAGAGACCCTGTCAGAGACCCTGTCAAAGACCCTGTCAGAGACCCTGTCAAAGACCCTCTCAGAGACCCTGTCAGAGACCCTGTCAAAGACCCTCTCAGAAACCCTCTCAGAGACCCTGTCAGAGACCCTGTCAAAGACCCTCTCAGAGACCCTCTCAGAGACCCTGTCAGAGACCCTGTCAGAGACTCAGAGACCCTGTCAGAGACCCTGTCAAAGACCCTGTCAGAGACCCTCTCAGAGACCCTCTCAGAGACCCTGTCAGTGACCCTGTCAGAGACTCAGAGACCCTGTCAGAGACCCTGTCAGAGACCCTGTCAAAGACCCTCTCAGAGACCCTGTCAGAGACCTTGTCAAAGATGCTGTCAAAGACCCTGTCAGAGACCCTGTCAAAGACCCTGTCAGAGACCCTGTCAAAGACCCTGTCAGAGACCCTCTCAGAGACCCTGTCAGAGACCCTGTTCCTGATGGAGCTGTGTGGTTTACAGGACGAGAAGAAGAGGATCGAAGCTCTGGGAGGCTGTGTGATCTGGTTCGGCACATGGAGAGTGAACGGCAGCCTGTCTGTGTCCAGAGCGATCGGTAAGTGTGCTGTGTTTAGCGAACGTGTGCTGACCCTTCCCTTAACCTTGCGTCTGCTCCACAGGCGACTCTGAGCACAAACCGTACATCTGTGGAGACGCAGACCACAGCCTGTTCCCTCTGGACGGGTCAGAGGATTACCTGATCTTGGCCTGCGATGGATTCTGGGACACGGTGGGTCCAGAGGAGGCGGTGCGGGTGGTGAGCGACCACCTGAGCGAGAACACGGGAGACACCACCATGGTGGCGCACAAGCTGGTGGCGTCCGCCCGTGATGCCGGCTCCAGCGACAACATCACCGTGATGGTGGTGTTCCTGAGGGATCCGCGCTGCCCGGCTCCCGCTGGCCTCGAGGAAGAGGAGGAGGAACCTATGGCGGAGCCAGTGGAGCTGGCGGAGGAAGAGGGGGCAGG
>JAVJIX010000347.1:105000-180000 GCA_036785185.1 Paratrypauchen microcephalus | reverse complement strand
TTTGGTCAATAACAAAAGTTCATCTCAATACTTTGTTATACCCTTTGTTGGCAATGACAGATCAAACGTTTTCTGGAAGTCTTCAAAAGGTTTTCACACACTGTTGCTGGTATTTTGGCCCATTCCTCCATGCAGATCTGCTCTAGAGCGGAGATGTTTTGGGGCTGTCACATGGAGTTTCAACTCCCTCTAAAGATTTTCTATGGGTTGAGACCTGGAGACTGGCTAGGCCACTCCAGGACCTTGAAATGCTTCTTACGAAGCCACTCCTTTGTTGCCCGGGCAATGTTTGGGATCATCGTCATGCTAAAAGACCCAGCCACATTTCATCTTCAACGCCCTCGCTGATGGAAGGAGGGCATTGAAGGACCCTCCTTCCATCAGGACGACTGACCCTTTACACGGATCAGTCGTCCTGGTCACTTTGCGGAAAAACAGCCCCAAGACATGACATTTCCACCCCGTGCTTCACAGGAGGCATGGGGTTCTTTGGATGCAACACGGCATTCTTTCTCCAAACACGATGAGTTGAGTTTTTACCAGTTAGTTCCATTTCGGTTTCATCTGACCATATGACATTCTCCTAGTGCTCTTCAGGATCATCCGAATGCTCTCCAACGTACTTCAGAAGGGCCCGGACATGTTCTGCCTTAAGCAGAGGGACACTGGGGCACGTCTGGTGTGTTCCTGATGATCGCCTTTGTTACTTTGGTCCCAGCTCTCTGCAGGTCACTAGTTCCCCCGTGTGGTTCTGGATTTTTGCGCACCGTTCCTGCGATTATTTTGACCCCCGGGGTGAGATCTTCGTGGAGACCCAGCTCGAGGTAAATCATCTTCCATTTTCTAAGAATTGCTCCCACAGTCGATTTCTTCACACCAGGTGTTTACCTACTGCAGATTCTTCCCAGCCAGGTGCAGGTCTACAGTTGTGTTTCTGGTGTCCTTTCATAGCTCTTTGGTGGAGCTTGGAGTGGGACTGAGGTTGTGGACAGGGGTCTTTTATACAGATGTTCAAACAGGTGCCATTAATACAGGAAACGAGTGGAGGACAGAGGAGCCTCTTAAAGAACTTACAGATCTGTGAGAGCCACAAATCCTGCTTGTAGGTGACCAAATACTTATTTTACAGAGGAATTTGAATTAATTTACCAATTAATTCATTAAAAATCCTACAATGTGATTACCTAGATCCCCCTCTGTTCTGTCTGAACCTATAATGAAAATTACAGGCCTCTCTCATCTTTTAAAGTGGGAGAACTTGCACAATTGGCGGGTGACTAAATACTTCTTTGCCTCAGTGTGCAGAGGCCCTTCCCCTGAACTGACTGAACCTCCAACCACACCAGCCACTCATTTCCATGTCACATTATTCTGGGAAAAGTGTGTGCTCTGACTGAAACTGGGATCAAACCGCCAACCTTCAGGTCCCAGTTGCATTAAAACAGAAAAACCCTTGTAGACAAATAAAGCACGTTGATAAAACATCATTTATTTCGACTGACATAAATAAGACGAGTCACAGAGTCACAGTCAAACATGAGTTGGCAGTGCAACTTTCCACGTTTGTCTATTTACATTTAAACACTTCAAATATACTGGAAAAAAAACAAAACTGACCCTTGTGACTGAGGTTCTGATGTTCCTCAAACACCTGGAGTCGTGTTTGTTTCATTCTCATGTTTGAGGAACTCTTTATTATTCGTCTGTAACATCTCCAAAGCTCCAGACGCTCTGTTCCACCTTGTGATGTCATCAAGTGAACAGTGAACTTTTCCCTTTAGTTCAGTCGAGATCAGCGACTCCAGGACTGAAATGATCCAAATGATTCTAGTGAAGGTGTGTGGAGTTTAGAAACACAGTGGAGCAGTTCCTGTGTCACCACATGATGACATCACAAGGTGGAACAGAGTGTTTTCAGGGTTTGTGTGTGAAACATGTGAATGAAACAAAACATAACTCCAGGTGTGTGAAGAGGAAACGACATCAGGACAGAGAAACAGAAACTTTACTTGATGACAAAAAGCTGCAGGGTCAGGGTTAGGGTTAGGGTCAGGGTCAGGGTCAGGGGTTAGGGTTAGGGTCAGGGTTTAGGGTCAGGGTCAGGGTTTAGGGTTAGGGTGAGGGTTAGGGTGAGGGTCAGGGTCAGGGTCAGGGTTTAGGGTTAGGGTGAGGGTTAGGGTGAGGGTCAGGGTTAGGGTCAGGGTCAGGCGTTAGGGTTAGCGTCAGGGTCAGGGTCAGCGTTTAGGGTCAGGGTCAGGGTTTAGGGTTAGGGTCAGGGTCAGGCTTAGGGTCAGGGTCAGGGTTTAGGGTTAGGGTCAGGGCCAGGGTTAGGGTCAGGCTCAGGGTTAGGGTCAGGGTCAGGGTTAGGGGTTAGGGTCAGGGTCAGGGTTAGGGTCAGGGTCAGGGTCAGGGTCAGGGTCAGGGTCAGGGTTTAGGGTTAGGGTCAGGGTCAGGGTTAGGGTCAGGGTCAGGGTTAGGGTCAGGGTTAGGGGTCAGGGTTAGGGTTGGGGTTAGCTGCAGCTGCAGGCAGCAGTGACCTCAGAACACGTCACTAACACCAGAGCTCCTCTCCAACCGTGTGCGCAGGAGAAACACGGGGCCCTCACGGGGCCCCTCAGCAGAGTCACCTCTCAAGACGACAGGGCCACGTCCTCAGACAGGCGCTCACCTGCCACAAAGCACAACACAGTCAGAAACACAGAGCGAGCCCCGGGCCCCGGGCCCCAGAGCTGGGGGACACGAGGATTTAAAATCTGTGATTTTAAAGTAACCATATGCAAGATCGTTATGACACATTTCACAGACTTGACCAAACTGTTTTCCAGAAATGAAGTAAATGAGTTCAAACTTCTTCTCTGGTTTTCTGTCACAAACGCTCGTCTCCTGAACTCGTGATGTTAAAGATGTTAAAGGCCCCTGGGAGCTTCACCTGGCGCCCCCTGCTGTCCTTCTGTTATCTCAGCTGTTCCTGAGATGATCGTCCTCTCTCTGTTTTACCAACATGTTTATTTTGTTTTTTCTCTGAAACGTTCCTCTGCCAGACCCGCTGGTCAAAGCTCCGCAGGGCCTGGTTAGTACTCGGATTGTGTCCTTAGGCAAGACACGAGTATGAAAGTGGTGTGTGTGTGAGTGTTGGAGGTGGTCGGAGGGGCCGATGGCGCAGATTGGCAGCCTCGCTTCTGTCAGTCTGCCCCAGGGCAGCTGTGGCTACTGAAAGTATCACCACCACCAAGTGTGGAGTGAATGAACCATGAACTGTAAAGAGCTTTGGGCGTCATGAAATGTGCCAAATTAATTTATAGTGTGTAGCATAGGGGGCGTGTGGGGGCGGGGCTGACCTGTAGGGGGCGTGTGGGGGCGGGGCTGACCTGTAGGGGGCGGGGCTGACCTGTAGGGGGCGTGTGGGGGCGGGGCTGACCTGTAGGGGGCGTGTGGGGGCGGGGCTGGCCTGTAGGGGGCGTGTGGGGGCGGGGCTGACCTGTAGGGGGCGTGTGGGGGCGGGGCTGACCTGTAGGGGGCGTGTGGGGGCGGGGCTGACCTGTAGGGGGCGTGTGGGGGCGGGGCTGACCTGTAGGGGGCGTGTGGGGGCGGGGCTGACCTGTAGGGGGCGTGTGGAGGCGGGGCTGACCTGTAGGGGGCGTGTGGGGGCCCTCGTCCTCGGTGTCACTGCTCACAGCTGAAGTCTCTGAAACAGAAAACTCTGATGAAACAACAAACCTGAAGGAGAACAGGAGGAGGAGAAACGAGGAGAGGAGGAGACATGAGCTGAATGTTTTTCCTCCTGCGCTGGTTGTGACAAAAATGAAGATTAAACTTTTTTTTATATTTGCTGAGACTGTGGAAACTGAGGGTCTGAGACTGTCGCAGTTTCCCAATTCAGCGACGGCACGCTTGTGAGTGTGCACTCGGTCTGTTGTCGAGACGGCGCATACTCGCTCTGTCCTTAGTGCACTACGTTTCTCACATGGGCGTCTGCGAAATGGAACAAGTCCCGCCTCAGCTCAATGAGCCGGGTGCTCTGCTCCTTGTTCCCTAAAGACAAAAATATTATACTATTGCGACTAGTAATACTTGGAATTGGGACATGGCCAATGTTCCCCCTAATTTTTCATGTGTCTGAGCAAACACACTAACTCCCTGAGCGCTCCTTGGAGCCCTGTGCGCGACATCCCAAATGCCCCCACCCCCCCGCGCGGCTCGCACTTTGCAGATATAAAAAAATGACCCTGCGGCTGAATAAAAAGCGGAGATCCGCTAAAAGCTCTTTCATCCCTGGTTTACAGCGCGCTGCATAAGTTTTCTTGTGCGCTGAGAATGTGCGAGCAGTGCGCAGCTTAGAGTAAACGCTGGACATGGCGACACTGTAGAATATCCAGCATTACAACAGCAAAGGAAATATAGAAGTGTAAGGGGAAAAGCATGTGAACGGTAATACAGGTGCCGTGATCTATGCCGTTACGGCTACTGTCACACATGTTTAGCGTAGTTTATGAAGAGTTTCATGTAGCATAGTTGTAGGTGAGGTGAACCAGTACGTATATTTTATAGTGACGTCGCAACTGTCACATGTGGATGTCGCTGGCGAGTCGGTCTTTGTAGTCATATATCCTCCCGCGCTGTGCATGCTGGGGCTTTTAAGTGTGCGATGCGTGCATGTTTGCACACTTGGTCCACGTCCACGTCCCCATTTCCATGGAAATGACTGCGTCGTTCAGAGCGCATCTTAACTCTGCAGGGGGGAAAAAACGAATGGAACGGCGCTTGTCGCGCCGGATATGACGCACATCCCGTTCCAAGGACGCTCAGAACTGTGCACTCGCTGAACTGGGAAACGGCTTTTGGTACCTGTGAGGGTCTGAGACTGTGGGTCTGAGACTGAGGGTCTGAGACTGTGGGTCTGAGACTGTGGGTCTGAGACTGTGGGTCTGAGACTGTGGGTCTGAGACTGAGGGTCTGAGACTGAGGGTCTGAGACTGAGGGTCTGAGACTGAGGGTCTGAGACTGAGGGTCTGAGACTGAGGGTCTGAGACTGAGGGTCTGAGACTGTGGGTCTGAGACTGAGGGTCTGAGACTGTGAGTCTGAGACTGTGGGTCTGAGACTGTGGGTCTGAGACTGTGGTACCTGTGAGGGTCTGAGACTGAGGGTCTGAGACTGTGGGTCTGAGACTGTGGGTCTGAGACTGTGGTACCTGTGAGGGTCTGAGACTGAGGGTCTGAGACTGAGGGTCTGAGACTGTGGGTCTGAGACTGTGGGTCTGAGACTGTGGGTCTGAGACTGTGGGTCTGAGACTGAGGGTCTGAGACTGTGGGTCTGAGACTGTGGGTCTGAGACTGTGGTACCTGTGAGGGTCTGAGACTGAGGGTCTGAGACTGTGGGTCTGAGACTGTGGGTCTGAGACTGTGGTACCTGTGAGGGTCTGAGACTGTGGGTCTGAGACTGTGGGTCTGAGACTGTGGGTCTGAGACTGTGGGTCTGAGACTGTGGGTCTGAGACTGTGGTACCTGTGAGGGTCTGAGACTGAGGGTCTGAGACTGTGGGTCTGAGACTGTGGTACCTGTGAGGGTCTGAGACTGAGGGTCTGAGACTGAGGGTCTGAGACTGAGGGTCTGAGACTGAGGGTCTGAGACTGTGGGTCTGAGACTGTGGGTCTGAGACTGAGGGTCTGAGACTGTGGGTCTGAGACTGTGGGTCTGAGACTGTGGGTCTGAGACTGTGGGTCTGAGACTGTGGTACCTGTGGGGGTCTGAGACTGAGGGTCTGAGACTGAGGGTCTGAGACTGTGGGTCTGAGACTGTGGGTCTGAGACTGTGGTACCTGTGGGGGTCTGAGACTGTGGGTCTGAGACTGTGGGTCTGAGACTGAGGGTCTGAGACTGTGGGTCTGAGACTGTGGGTCTGAGACTGTGGGTCTGAGACTGTGGGTCTGAGACTGTGGTACCTGTGGGGGTCTGAGACTGAGGGTCTGAGACTGTGGGTCTGAGACTGTGGGTCTGAGACTGTGGTACCTGTGTGGGTCTGAGACTGAGGGTCTGAGACTGTGGGTCTGAGACTGTGGTACCTGTGAGGGTCTGAGACTGTGGGTCTGAGACTGTGGGTCTGAGACTGTGGGTCTGAGACTGTGGTACCTGTGGGGGTCTGAGACTGAGGGTCTGAGACTGTGGGTCTGAGACTGTGGGTCTGAGACTGTGGTACCTGTGGGGGTCTGAGACTGAGGGTCTGAGACTGTGGGTCTGAGACTGTGGGTCTGAGACTGTGGTACCTGTGTGGGTCTGAGACTGTGGGTCTGAGACTGTGGGTCTGAGACTGTGGTACCTGTGGGGGTCTGAGACTGAGGGTCTGAGACTGTGGGTCTGAGACTGTGGGTCTGAGACTGTGGTACCTGTGAGGGTCTGAGACTGTGGGTCTGAGACTGTGGGTCTGAGACTGTGGTACCTGTGTGGGTCTGAGACTGTGGGTCTGAGACTGTGGGTCTGAGACTGTGGGTCTGAGACTGTGGTACCTGTGTGGGTCTGAGACTGTGGGTCTGAGACTGTGGGTCTGAGACTGTGGTACCTGTGAGGGTCTGGGGGGGGGGCTGATGGGCTCCAAATCCCTCCGGCTGCTGCACTGCCCCCCTGAGGCAAACAGAGGAACAACACACATTCACAATGACATTCAGCAAAGAAAAGGCCTGTCCAAATGTCTGTGTCCAAATGTCTGTGTCCAAATGTCTGTGTCCAAATGTCTCTGCAAGTGTCCAAACGTGTCTCTGCAAGTGTCCAAACGTGTCTCTGCAAGTGTCCAAACGTGTCTCTGCAAGTGTCCAAATGTCTCTGCAAGTGTCCAAACGTGTCTCTGCAAGTGTCCAAACTGGGTAATTTTTGTTTATTTTGTTTAATACTTTTTGTATTAAACAAAATAAACAAAAATTACCCAGAGACACGTTCTACAAAGTAATTAATTGGAATTGCAGATCTCGACCGAAGTAAAGGTTAAAGGAGCTGTCCACTTGGAAGCTACCACTTGATGACATCACAAGGTGGAACTGAGCGTTTGGAGCTTTGGAGATGTTACAGATGAATAATAAAGAGTTCCTCAAACATGAGAATGAAACAGCTCCAGGTGTGTTTTGAGGAGGTCTCACCGTTAGAACTTAAAGCTCAGAGTCAGTTTTGTGTTTTATAAGAGGAAACATCTGCTTCCATCACTCTGATCCTCATGGTCCAGATGATCTGAACATGTGGAACTCTCACCCTGTGACGGTGAAGCCTGATCCAGAGAACAGCAGGCTGGAGCTGGGAACCTGTCCAGAGGAGAGGCCCTCTGCTGGAGCTTCAGCCTTCACCACACCTGAAACACAAACACCACACCTGAAACACAAACACCACACCTGAAGCACTAACACCACACCTGAAACACAAACACCACACCTGAAGCACAAACACCACACCTGAAACACAAACACAAACACCTGAAGCACAAACACCTGAAACACAAACACCTGAAACACAAACACAAACACCTGAAGCACAAACACCTGAAGCACAAACACCACAGACGAATATTGGAGAAGCTGATCAGATTTTCAAAGCTAAGCAATTTGTATTTTTTAAGTATATGACAATGATGGTGCCTTAGAGTTCGATTCTCATGGTGGGCAGTTGATGTCATAAATATTATATATTTGTATAGCAGTCTTGTCAGTTGTAATTTATTTTTACTGTGTAAAAGTATTTGCTCCAACTAATACGTTAAATTGTGTTATCTTGTCTTTGAGCAGGAATAATGTGAAGAGGACTGTTTTACAGGTAAAGACAAAGCATAAAAACATTTTGCAGAGTGGTAAGTCGGCTAATATTAATATTATTATTCAGTGAAATTAGTAATACTGTTGAAATGGTACCTTCATTTAATTTAAAATGAACAGTAGCTACCAAGCCACAGGAGGTGGGAGCCCCCCTCAAAACCTTTCACCTGCAGAGGAGCTGGCACTGGCCCTAAACCGGGGTCGCCCACTGGTGGAGGTAACTGAAGGAGGGACCCCATCAAAGATCCTTCCTGCGAGTTCTCCTGAAGAGTATATTCAAGTTACTGAAGATGGCGTACACTTGGACCCTCCTCAGCAGTCCTCCAGCAGTGCCTTGCCTGACCCTCAGCAGTCCTCCAGCAGTGCCTTGCCTGACCCTCAGCAGTCCTCCAGCAGTGTCTTGCCTGACCCTCAGCAGTCCTCCAGCAGTGCCTTGCCTGACCCTCAGCAGTCCTCCAGCAGTGTCTTGCCTGACCCTCAGCAGTCCTCCAGCAGTGCCTTGCCTGACCCTCAGCAGTCCTCCAGCAGTGCCTTGCCTGACCCTCAGCAGTCCTCCAGCAGTGTCTTGCCTGACCCTCAGCAGTCCTCCAGCAGTGCCTTGCCTGACCCTCAGCAGTCCTCCAGCAGTGTCTTGCCTGACCCTCAGCAGTCCTCCAGCAGTGCCTTGCCTGACCCTCAGCAGTCCTCCAGCAGTGGCCTCACACCAGAATGTCATACCTAATGTCTTTTATTGTTTTATGCCTATTGATGGAAATTGATCAATAGGATTTCATTAAAGAGGCTTGCACAGCATCTCTGAAGCAAATTTGTTGAATCATTGAAATATTGCATCATGGAGAGTGCCTGTTATTTGGCTACATTTTGTTTTAAAAGTAAAGGTTTACCTGTAACTGTATTCTTTGATAGAGATGTCACATAAAATATAAAGTGTCAATGTCGTCAAGTGAGAGTGATGTTAGGACTAACTGATATAAGTTATGTGATGAGAACAATAATTGTAGGTTAAATTTATTTCCATTTCTGTAATATGTTGCAAATATAAATGCGTGAAAATTTAACTCAAATTTGACGTGGGCATCAATAGGTCAATAGCGGGAATCGAACCCGGCCCGCCCACACGAGAGTCAAAGCACATAACCACTCGACCACAGCTATTCTCTGAAATACTTCTGGAATTCTTCTATATGTTAATGTCGTAAAGACAGCGGTTGAAAAGCATATGTTTAGATTACCGGAGAATTGTCAAGAACCGAGAACGTAAGGTAATTTGTTTTTTTGTTGATGTTGTTTTCGGACAACACACATACTCATGCGGGGAGGTGTGCGGAACTGTTTGTTTGCCACTCTGTTTACGTCAGGTACGTATTCTCTGCGACACGGCCTGATTAAGACACAACTTTAGCCTCCCCTCGACCAGACTATCTGCTAAGACCATGTTGCCCCAGTAACTCAGCGGGAACTAAGTTTAGCGAGCGTCGTGGAACCGAACTCTCACTTAAACTAGCGCCAACTGACGAATAAAGCCGGGCTTTGTGCTTAGTAGCTTTCGTGGAATACCCCTCAGAAACACAAACACCACACCTGAAACACAAACACCACACCTGAAACACAAACACCACACCTGAAACACAAACACCACACCTGAAACACAAACACCACACCTGAGACAAACACCACACCTGAGACAAACAGCACACCTGAAGCACAAACACCACACCTGAAGACAAACACCACACCTGAAGCACAAACACCACACCTGAAACACAAACACCACACCTGAAACACAAACACCTGAAGCACAAACACCACACCTGAAGCACAAACACCACACCTGAAACACAAACACCACACCTGAAACACAAACACCTGAAACACAAACACCACACCAGGGGGTATTCCATCAACGTCGCTAAACACAGCGGTGCCTAAGTGTTTCGTCCTCGCCTGAAGAAGCGTCACCTTAGACTAAAGCCTGAAGTCGTTCCACTAACGCAGTTTAGCTGCGCTTCAGCGGCGCTAACTTCAGCCGCGCCGATCCTGTCCTGGCCTAGACGTGTGCACGGGGAACGCAAGAAGCCCAGAACAAGCGACTGTCGAAAACGCCATCATGTCGAAGATTCGGGCCGATTATTTCAGCGCATCAGAACAGAAGTTGCTTTTGGAACTCTACAACACACTTCAACTACCCAGAAGCCCCATGTCCCGACAACACCGTCCACATCAGCTCTTGGCCCTAAACCCGTGTCTCTCGTCCTTCAGCCTGAAGGCCTCATCTTTAAGGAGGGGGGGGGATTAGCCCCCCCGCCCTGAGTCTCCCCCCAGCCATCGCATCTTCCCACCGTCAATCGTCAATACACATCTTCATCGTATTTCATTGTCGTGGCGTGGCCCTTCCTAGTGAATTTACATTTTCAAGATTTCTGGACATTGTTGAAATTACAACATGACAACTGTTCACCTGTCGACCGCTCACCCGTCGACCGCTCACCCGTCGACCGCGCACCCGTCGACCGCGCACCCGTCGACCGCTCACCTGTCAGGAGCAGTGGGTCTGAGGGCAGCAGGTCCGGGGTCCTGCTGGAGTCCAGGGTCCTGCTGGAGTCCAGGGTCCTGCTGGAGTCCAGGGTCCTGCTGGAGTCCAGGGTCCTGCTGGAGTCCAGGACTGGAGACTGGGACTTCCTGGCTGTGGGGACACAGAACACGCTGCACGTTTTAGACACGTCTGTGGGAAAAGAGGGGAGAAAACTAAAAGACACAAGTGCGTTTGTAGCAGCAGCAGCAGTTAGACCCAGAACCACACACCTAACCCTGACCACACAGAACCACACAGACCTGTCCTCTATGTGGGTCTGGGGGTTTCTGTGTGGTTCTGTGTGGTTCTGTGTGGTTCTGTGTGGTTCTGTGTGGTTCTGTGTGTACCGTATGTGTGTAGATTGTCAAGCTTCAGCCTGTGGGCCTCCTTCCTGGCGTTAGGGTCGTACCTGACTGAGTGGCTCTTCCTCTGGTTCTCCTGAGCTCCAGCTCCTCGGGTTTGTGTCCTGGTGCCCGTTCAGAGTCGGGGGGGTGAGAGGGCAGCTCCTCTGCTCTCTGGGCCCCCGAGGGCCCCGGCTGAGTGTCTCCTGACTCCAGCATGTGGCTCTTCATGTCACACATTTTGTTACGGACCTCGGCCATCTGAGCCTTGAGCCTGAGCAGCACAGCAGAGTCTGGGGCAGTGCGCCGCACCACCTGGGGGCGCCGCTCACGCTCTTTCCTCAGGTGAGCTACAAGAGACACAGAGTGAAAAGGGAGTGACCAGAGGGACTGAACAGGAAGTGAACAGAGTCAAAGGGGGCGTGGTCTGACCATGGCTGAGCAGGGAGAGGGGCGGCCGAGGCTGCAGACCCCACACAGACTCCACACTGCTGTGCTCCTTCAGCTCCAGAAGCTGCAACAGAATCACAGGGTCCATCTCCAGCAGACCCGTCCCCACAGCGCCCCCTACCGCCGCACTGTACCCCCGAGAGAGAGCGCCGGAGCTGGACAGGCGCCCGCCACAGCTCGCCCCCCCTGCAACAACACAAGAAACTAGTGTTACTTTGCAGTGGACCATGCTGAATGATTATCGTCACGGAGACGGAGTTTAGCCTTCAATTTTTGAGCAAATGTTTGATTTTTACATATACAGTATTTCAGTGCCAGGTCCAGGTCAGGGTCTCTAGAACTTCACCCTCCCAGGGGAGAAGAACTACGATCCTTGAGGACAAAGTCACCTGTCGCTCCCATCAGGTCTTCAGGAAGTTCTCCTTCTTCAGTCTCCAGGTTCCCCACAAAGTCTATGTCGATCTCCCCAGACCTGCAGAGAACATGTCCTGAGTCCAGCTGTCCACCAGGGCCAAACATCTACAGAAAGACTATTCCACATGTCTGTGACCAGACTGCGCTACAAGACCACACCTGCAGGGGGCGCTACAAGACCACACCTGCAGGGGGCGCTACAAGACCACACCTGCAGGGGGCGCTCACAAGACCACACCTGCAGGGGACCACACCTGCAGGGGACCACACCTGCAGGGGGCGCTCACAAGACCACACCTGCAGGGGGCGCTCACAAGACCACACCTGCAGGGGGCGCTCACGCACAAACCACTACTGCAGGAAAAAGTACCACAAATACACTAAAGACACATTCAACTGGTGAATCATTTATCTGACTTTTTACAGAGAAATGTTTAAAACCCAATCACTTTAAACCCAAACATCTACAGGAGGTCACAGGGTGAAGGAGGTCACAAGGTGAAGGAGGAGGAGGTCACAGGGCGGAGGGAGGAGGTGGTCACAGGGTGAAGGGAGGAGGAGGTCATAGTGGTGAAGGGAGGAGGAGGTCACAGGGTGAAGGGAGGAGGAGGTCACAGTGGTGAAGGGAGGAGGAGGTCACAGGGTGGAGGGAGGAGGAGGTCAGGGGGGGTGAAGGGAGGAGGAGGTCAGGGGGGGTGAAGGGAGGAGGAGGTCACAGGGTGGAGGGAGGAGGAGGTCAGGGGGGGTGAAGGGAGGAGGAGGTCAGGGGGGTGAAGGGAGGAGGAGGTCACAGGGTGAAGGAGGTGCTCACATGGTCTCCTCGTCTATGTCGTTCTCCTCCGTGTTGCTGGTGGCGGTGGAGCTCCCTGAGGTGCTGCTCCCGTCCAGGGGGTTGACCTCTTCTTCGGTCAGACAGTCGACCTCCAGGTCCCCGTCGGACAAGTCCTGAGGTCACACACAGAGAGGAGGTCAGAGGGGGTCAGAGGAGGAGGTCAGAGGAGGAGGTCAGAGGGGGTCAGAGGGGGTCAGAGGAGGAGGTCAGAGGGGGTCAGAGGAGGAGGTCAGAGGAGGAGGTCAGAGAGGGTCAGTGGAGGTCAGTGGGGGTCAGAGGAAGTCAGTGGGGGTCAGAGGAGGTCAGAGGGGGAGGTCAGAGGGGGTCAGAGGGGGTCAGAGGAGGAGGTCAGTGGGGGTCAGAGGAGGTCAGTGGGGGTCAGAGGAGGAGGTCAGAGGGGGTCAGAGGAGGAGGTCAGAGGAGGAGGTCAGAGAGGGTCAGTGGAGGTCAGAGGAGGAGGTCAGAGGGGGTCAGTGGAGGTCAGTGGGGGTCAGAGGAGGGGGTCAGAGGGGGTGGTCAGTGGGGGTCAGAGGAGGAGGTCAGAGGAGGAGGTCAGTGGGGGTCAGAGGAGGTCAGTGGGGGTCAGAGGAAGTCAGTGGGGGTCAGAGGAGGTCAGAGGGGGAGGTCAGAGGGGGTCAGAGGGGGTCAGAGGAGGAGGTCAGTGGGGGTCAGAGGAGGTCAGTGGGGGTCAGAGGAGGAGGTCAGTGGGGGTCAGAGGAGGTCAGAGGAGGAGGAGGTCAGTGGGGGTCAGAGGAGGAGGTCAGTGGGGGTCAGAGGAGGAGGTCAGTGGGGGTCAGAGGAGGTCAGTGGGGGTCAGAGGAGGAGGTCAGAGGTGGTCAGTGGGGGTCAGAGGAGGAGGAGGTCAGTGGGGGTCAGAGGAGGAGGTCAGTGGGGGTCAGAGTAGGTCAGTGGGGGTCAGAGGAGGAGGTCAGTGGGGGTCAGAGGTGGTCAGTGGGGGTCAGAGGGGGCAGCAGAAGAGCGAGGGCTCACATTGGCGTCCTCCTGCAGGAGTCTGGGCGTCTCCTCTCCTCTCTTGCTCCTCCCCACACTCTTGTCGTCGGGGGGGTCCCTCTCAGACGCCGGGGGGTCGGTGCAGAGACGCAGGTCTGGAGGAGACGAGCTGCGAGACGTTTGACAGCGGAACAGCTCGATGGCCAGTCTCTGCACACAGAAGAATCATCTCCACCTCACACCGGGATCATCTCCACCTCACACCGGGATCATCTCCACCACACACACACCGGGATCATCTCCACCTCACACCGGGAACATCTCCACCTCACACCGGGAACATCTCCACCTCACACCGGGAACATCTCCACCTCACACACACCGGGATCATCTCCACCTCACACCGGGATCATCTCCACCTCACACACACCGGGATCATCTCCACCTCACACACACCGGGATCATCTCCACCTCACACCGGGATCATCTCCACCTCACACACACCGGGATCATCTCCACCTCACACCGGGATCATCTCCACCTCACACCGACCGGGAACATCTCCACATCACACCGGGATCATCTCCACCTCACACACACCAGGATCATCTCCACCTCACACCGGGATCATCTCCACCTCACACCGGGATCATCTCCACCTCACACCGGGAACATCTCCACCTCACACCAGGGAACATCTCCACCTCACACCGGGATCATCTCCACCTCACACACACCGGGATCATCTCCACCTCACACCGGGATCATCTCCACCTCACACACACCGGGATCATCTCCACCTCACACACACCGGGATCATCTCCACCTCACACCGGGATCATCTCCACCTCACACCGGGATCATCTCCACCTCACACCGGGATCATCTCCACCTCACACCGGGATCATCTCCACCTCACACCGGGATCATCTCCACCACACACACACCAGGATCATCTCCACCTCACACACACCGGGATCATCTCCACCTCACACACACCGGGATCATCTCCACCTCACACCGGGATCATCTCCACCTCACACCGGGATCATCTCCACCTCACACACACCGGGATCATCTCCACCTCACACACACCGGGATCATCTCCACCTCACACCGGGATCATCTCCACCTCACACCGGGGCTTGTTTCTATGGATGCGTCACTGCTCTGCCTGGAATGTTCCGCAGTGTGGCATTAAACAGGAGGTTTTACAGATAAACAGAGAGAAAAACGGGGTCGCCTCTCCACAGATCTGACCTGGAACTTGGTCTGGTTTGGTCTCCATGAAGATAGAAAGGTTTAATGCCGTACTGTGGAACATTCCAGGCAAAGCAATAACATCTTCATTGAGGCTAGCAGTTACAGAAACAAATTTGAGTCAATCAAACGTGTTGCTAAGGGCGGGGCCTCGGGAAAGAAGGCGTCTGATTGGTCCGTTCTTCATGTTCAGATTTAGAGACAAAATGTTCTCCAAACCCCAGGCTCGTGTCGAGCGGGTTAATATTATTTCAAGACCAAAATGAGAAGCCTGAGCCTGGTGAGATTTTTTCAATTGAAAAGTGAATTGGAGCCAGAGTTGATGGAGCCGAAAGCGCACCCACGCTTGTATTTGAAATGTGGCGGATAGTGTGTTAGTTCTGCCCGTTTCTATATACAGTCTACGGCAGGGGTGCCCAACCAGTCGATGGCGTATGGACACTCAGACTGCAGGGCTTAAAGCTCAATTCCCATTTTTTTGTGAAATCCGATTTTTTTGCGAGGTCGTTCACATACAAGTCAATGCGACTTGTATGTGATCTCCAGTGTGAACTTTAAACACCCCAAAAGTGTCCCGCATGAACCCCGGAGGACACGACGAGGTCACGTGCAGTGAGCGTGCTCAGTCTTTACGGAAGTCGCCTAAAGTTGCTGTCGTACCGGAGCCAGAACATGTGCAGATTATTTGTTTTAAGGAGGAGACGGAGAAGGAGAAGGAGAAGGACGAGGTTTTTGGCCACAGCGTTTTGTGGGGCAGCGGCAGCGACGTCCGTAGAAATGAACGTGCTGGTGCGGAGTCGCAGACAAGAGCGGTGGGATCGCTACGTGCTTCGCCCCTTCACTGACACGGAGTTCATATACTATTTTCACATGACGAGAAGAACGTTTGTGAGCGCCGACTTGTACCACTCTCGCTGGAGGAAACACTCAGGTCGGATGAACGCGACCTGGCCGTTCAGACTGAAGTCACATGTCAAAAGATCAGATATGTATCGGTTTTAGGAGCACATATCTTGGGCTACGTTCACACTGCAGCCTGAAGTGACCCAAATCCGATTTTTTCGCCCCTGTGCGACTTTAAAAATAATCTCACTCCAAAAGCCCATTTTGCCATGTCTAACAGACTCTTGGTAGATCTCGGCACAACATCAACCTCAAAAGGTTGAGCACCCCTGGTCTACAGTTTGACGACAGACGGTGAGGGCACAGACCTCCTTCAGGTTGTTGATCTGCTGGATGTAGCCGCTCTGGGCAGACTCCAGCTGGCTGATGTACCAGTACTGGTCCCTGCACTTTTGGAAGAAGGTGGGTGAGCGCACCTGGTACCTGCAACACCAACCGCAAAAGAGAGTGTTAGTGAGAGTGTTTGGACCAGTCTAAAAACAATCTACAACCTACAGAGGTGACAAATATTTAAAGACCGACATTACACTACATCTCTGGGTAAAAGTAAATCGTGACATCATGAGGTGGAACAGAGCGTTTGGAGCTTTGGAGATGTAGACAGACGAATAATAAAGAGTTCCTCAAACATGTGAATGAATCAAACATTTACGAGGAGGAACATTTACACAGACTCTCTGACCCACCGTAGCACCAGTGTGTCCGTCTGCATGTTGAGGTAGCCCTCGCTGGCCAGCAGGTCCAGTCTGAAGAAACGGTTGTAGCCCCAGCACTCCCCGACCTCGAAGTCTGAGGCAAACTCCCTGATGATATTTTTGGTGGGGTCACTGGAGGCCTGGTGCACCATCTCCACACGGTACTCATACCTGAAGACACAATGATAAATGAGAAGTTTGACTTTGCAGCTGAGATCATCCACATTCTCAGAGGGGTGATGCTAACCGTTGGCTGCTCTTGAGGCTGACCAGCTGACACATAGAGCAGTTTAATTCTTTTCACATTTTTATGGCCACATTTTTATACAGCGCTTTCCCACATTCAAGGCTCAGTGACAGACGTCCTACTGACAGAGCCACTGTCGCCCCATTTTGTCGAAGTCTAAATTTCATAACTTGGGATTTAGACCAAACTAAGTGCAGCTTGTGCAGTTCAAAGGACAGAGGACAACTGGAGTGTGTGACTCTAGCCTCTCTGTGATGTAGAGCTGTGGGTGGAGCCTTGGATTGCGCGAATGGTCTCCTGTACCGCCGAAACGAGGAGCGTGATCTCCTGTACCCCCCCCCCGAAAAGAGACACGTGGTCCGCCACAAAGAGGACCGTGGCACATTCTATTGCACATTTTGATGCACACTGCACATTTTGGACATCTGTAAATAGGTATTTATTTATTCTGTTGCACTGCTTTCAGATTTTAGATTTTTGTCTTAGTTTTTGTTTTGTTCAGAAATGAAAGTGGCCAATCATGAAAAAAGCAGAAAGTCACGGCGGTTAATACGAGATACACGTACTTTTGTTCTGAATACGGGACGATTCTGTTTTTCAGGGGACGGTTGGCGACCCTAAACACAACTACATATATATATATATATATATATACACCCAAAATCTTTCTCAACGAATTTGCACAGATATTTAAAAAAAAAATGACGCTGCGGCTGAAAAAAAAGCGGAGATCCGCTAAAAAACGGAACTCTTTCATCCTCGTTTGTTTGGTCTTTATATTGTATTTTGTGCACTGTCTTTTACTTGGCCAAAGAGAAACGAAATTTCGATTCACTGTATATTGAACACATATGGCAGAATTGACAATAAAGCTGACTTTGATCTTTTTGATCTTTGGCGGTCTCCTGTACCCCCAAAAAGAGGCGTGTGGTCTCCTGTACCCAGAAACTGCTCCTTCCCCCACAGCAGATAAAACCATAGACACATTGTAGGTACGTACTTTGAGGTTTCTGGGAGTCCAGCCGAAAGCTCCAGGAACACAGACAGGTAGTTCCCCCTCACCACGCCGTTCCCGTCCTGTGGGGATCAAGAGCATCAACAGTCTCTGGATTCAACTTTTACTTTTATTTTGCATGTACAGAGAATTTTGTTTGAGTTTAGTTCAGTTTTTTTTGCCACCTGGCGCCATATTGATTCTATTTATCAATGTAAACAAAAGTAAACTGAAGAACATGCAAATCTGCCCAAATCATGACTTCAGCTTTATGTCATTTTGAGATTTCTTAAATTAAAAGTCAGAGAAAAAAAACATTTGATAGAACCAGCAGAGCACCAACTTCCAAAATCCACACGATGAGTGCAGAGAGCGTCCGTGTGCCGGTGCGGGACCAGGACACGGGCCGTGAATATGAGCGCGAGTGTTGTTAGCTCCTCAGACTCACAGGGTAGACTTTGAGCCTCCAGCACAGTCCGGAGATCTGCAGGGGGGGGCTGTACACCGGGTCGGCCCTCTGCCTCAGGGTGCTGCACACATCACAACAGCATCAGCGAAGACCCGAAACCTCGTCAACCCGAACCCTCGTCAACCCAAACCCTCGCCGACCCAAACAATCGCAGACCCAAACCCTCGCCGACCCAAACCCTCGCCGACCCAAACCCTCGCCGACCCAAACCCTCGCCGACCCTAACCCTCGCCGACCCCAAACCCTCGCCGACCCAAACCCTCGCCGACCCAAACCCTCGCCGACCCAAACCCTCGCCGACCCAAACCCTCGTCGACCCTAACCCTCACCGACCCAAACCCTTGCCAACTGAACCCTCACTAACCCTCGCCGACCCAAACAATCGCAGACCCAAACCCTCGCCGACCCAAACCCTCGCCGACCCAAACCCTCGCCGACCCAAACCCTGGCCGACCCAAACCCTGGCCGACCCTAACCCTCGCCGACCCTAACCCTCGCCGACCCAAACCCTCGCCGACCCAAACCCTCGCCGACCCTACCCCTCGCCGACCCTAACCCTCGCCGACCCAAACCCTCGCCGACCCAAACCCTCGCGGACCCAAACCTTCGCCGACCCAAACCCTTGCCAACTGAACCGTCACTAACCCTCGCCGACCCAAACAATCGCAGACCCAAACCCTCGCCGACCCAAACCCTCGCCAACCCCAAACCCTGGCCGACCCAAACCCTGGCCGACACTAACCCTGGCCGACCCTAACCCTGGCCGACCCTAACCCTGGCCGACCCTAACCCTCGCCGACCGAACCCTCGCCGACCCTAACCCTCGCCGACCCAAACCCTCGCCGACCCAAACCCTCGTCGACCCTAACCCTCACCGACCCAAACCCTTGCCAACTGAACCCTCACTAACCATCGCCGACCCAAACCCTCGCCGACCCAAACCCTCGCCGACCCAAACCCTCGCCGACCCTAACCCTCGCCAACCCCAAACCCTCGCCAACCCAAACCCTCGCCGACCCAAACCCTCGCCAACCCCAAACCCTCGCCGACCCAAACCCTCGCCAACCCCAAACCCTCGCCGACCCAAACCCTCGCCGACCCTAACCCTCGCCGACCCAAACCCTCGCCGACCCAAACCCTCGTCGAGCCTAACGCTGACCGACGCAAACCCTGGCCGACCCTAACCCTCGCCGACCCAAACAATCGCAGACCCAAACAATCGCAGACCCAAACCCTCGCCAACCCCAAACCCTCGCCGACCCAAACCCTCGCCGACCCAAACCCTCGCCGACCCAAACCCTGCCCGACCCTAACCCTCGCCCTCCCTAACCCTCGCCGACCCAAACCCTCGCCGACCCTAACCCTCGCCGACCCTAACCCTCGCCGACCCAAACCCTCGCCGACCCAAACCCTCGCCGACCCTAACCCTCGCCGACCCAAACCCTCGCCGACCCAAACCCTCGCCGACCCAAACCCTCGTCGACCCTAACCCTCACCGACCCAAACCCTTGCCAACTGAACCCTCACTAACCCTCGCCGACCCAAACAATCGCAGACCCAAACCCTCGCCGACCCAAACCCTCGCCAACCCCAAACCCTGGCCGACCCAAACCCTGGCCGACCCTAACCCTGGCCGACACTAACCCTGGCCGACCCTAACCCTGGCCGACCCTAACCCTGGCCGACCCTAACCCTCGCCGACTGAACCCTCGCCAACCCTAACCCTCGCCGACCCAAACCCTCACCAACCCAAACCCTCGCCAACCCAAACCCTTGCCAACTGAACCCTCACTAACCATCGCCGACCCAAACCCTCGCCGACCCAAACCCCTGCCAACTGAACCCTCACTAACCCAAACCCTCACCAACCCAAACCCTTGCCAACTGAACCCTCACTAACCCTCACCGACCCAAACCCTCGCCGACCCAAACTCTCACCGACCCAAACCCTCGCCGACCCAAACTCTCACCGACCCAAACCCTCGCCGACCCAAACCCCTGCCAACTGAACCCTCACTAACCCTCGCCGACCCAAACTCTCACCGACCCAAACCCTCGCCGACCCAAACCCCTGCCAACTGAACCCTCACTAACCCTAAACCTCGCCGACCCAAACCCTTGCCAACTGAACCCTCGCCAACCCTAACCCCCACCGACCCAAACCCTCGCCAACCCTAACCCTCGCCAACCCAAACCCTTGCCAATTGAGCCCTCACTAACCCTAACCCTCGCCGATCCAAACCCTTGCCAACTGAACCCTCACTAACCCTAAACCTCGCCGACCCAAACCCTTGCCAACTGAACCCTCGCCAACCCTAACCCCCACCGACCCAAACCCTCGCCGACCCAAACCCTCGCCAACCCAAACCCTCGCCAACTGAACCCTCGCCAACCCTAACCCCCACCGACCCAAACCCTCGCCAACCCTAACCCTCGCCAACCCAAACCCTTGCCAATTGAGCCCTCACTAACCCTAACCCTCGCCGATCCAAACCCTTGCCAACTGAACCCTCACTAAGCCTCACCAACCCAAACCCTCGCCGACCCATACCCTCGCCGACCCAAACCCTCGCCGACCCAAACGCTCACTAACCCTCGCCGACCCAAACCCTCGCCGAACCAAACCCTCGCCAACTGAACCCTCGCCAACCCAAACCCTCGCCGACCCAAACCCTCGCCGACCCAAACCCTCGCCGACCCAAACCCTTGCCAACTGAACCCTCACTAACCCTCGCCGACCCAAACCCCCGCCAATTGAACCCTCACTAACCCTAACTCTCGCCGACCCAAACCCTTACCAACTGAACCCTCACTAACCCTCACCGACCCAAACCCTCGCCGACCCAAACCCTCACCGACCCAAACCCTCACCGACCCAAACCCTCACCGACCCAAACCCACACCGACCCAAACCCGCACCGACCCTAACACTCGCCGACCCAAACCCTCGCCAACCCAAACCCTCGCCAACCCAAACCCTCGCCAACCCAAACCCTCGCCAACCCAGACCCTCGCCGACCCAAACCCTCACCGACCCAAACCCTTGCCAACTGAACCCTCACTAACCCTTGCCGACCCAAACCCTCGCCGACCCAAACCCTCGCCAACTGAACCCTCACTAACCCTCGCCGACCCAAACCCTCGCCGACCCAAACCCTTGCCAACTGACCCAAACCCTTGCCAATTGAACCCTCACTAACCCCAACTCTCGCCGACCCAAACCCTTACCAACTGAACCCTCACTAACCCTCGCCGACCCAAACCCTCGCCGACCCAAACCCTCACCGACCCAAACCCTTGCCAACTGAACCCTCACTAACCCTCGCCGACCCAAACCCTCGCCGACCCAAACCCTCGCCGACCCAAACCCTCACCGACCCAAACCCTTGCCAACTGAACCCTCACTAACCCTCGCCGACCCAAACCCTCGCCGACCCAAACCCTCGCCGACCCAAACCCTTGCCAACTGAACCCTCACTAACCCTCGCCGACCCAAACCCTCGCCGAACCAAACCCTCGCCAACTGAACCCTCACTAACCCTCGCCGACCCAAACCCTCGCCGACCCAAACCCCCGCCAATTGAACCCTCACTAACCCTAACTCTCGCCGACCCAAACCCTCACCGACCCAAACCCTTGCCAACTGAACCCTCACTAACCCTCGCCGACCCAAACCCTCGCCGACCCAAACCCCCGCCAATTGAACCCTCACTAACCCTCGCCGACCCAAACCCTCACCAACCCAAACCCTTGCCAACTGAACCCTCACTAACCCTCGCCGACCCAAACCCTTGCCAACTGAACCCTCACTAACCCTCGCCGACCCAAACCCTCGCCGACCCAAACCCTCGCCGACCCAAACCCTGACGATAGTCTATAGTAGTGAAGTATAACGCAGCCCTGTGGAGCGGCGCTGCTTCACACTCACCTGAAGTTGACCAGGACAAAGGTGCTGGAGTCATAGGCAGGAACCAGCTCACTGAAACACACACACACATTATAATCATTATAATAATTATTATTAATAATATTAATAATTATTATTAATAATATTAATAATGTTATTATTAATAATAATAATAATAATAAAGTACACAGACCTGGTGAAGTCGGGGGGCACGGGCGTGGTCACAAACGACTGCATGGGTTTCCGGTGCACCTGCTGGAACATGAGCAGGATCTCGGGGCTTTTGGAGATCAGCTCACTCTTACTGCACGAGTGGAGCTGCCGGAGACACACAACACACAACACACAGACGCACAACACAAACACACAACACACAGAGACACAACACAAACACACAACACACAGAGACACAAAACACACAGACACACACCACAGAGACACACACCACACAGAGACACACAACACAAACACACACAACACAAACACACACCACACAGAGACACACAACACAAACACACAACACACAGAGACACACAACACAAACACACAAAGACACACAACACACAGAGACACACAACACACAAAGACACACAACACACAGAGACACACAACACACAGAGACACACAACACACAGACACACAACACAAACACACAACACACAGAGACACACAACACAAACACACAACACACAGAGACACACAACACACAGAGACACAACACAAACACACAACACACAGAGACACAAAACACACAACACAGACACACAACACACAGAGACACAAAACACACAGACACACAACACAGACACACACCACAGAGACACACCACACAGAGACACACACCACACAGAGACACACAACACAAACACACAACACACAGAGACACACAACACAAACACACAACACACAGAGACACAAAACACACAACACAGACACACAACACACAGAGACACAAAACACACAGAGACACACAACACAGACACACAACACACAGAGACACACAACACACAGAGACACACAACACACAGAGACACACAACACACAGAGACACACACGTTACAGCGACACAATATACAGTGCCGTGAAAAAGTATTTGCCCCCTTCCTGATTTCTGTGTTTTTTGCATATTTATCACTCAAAACATTGTCAGATCATCAAACCAATTTTAATATCACACAGAAACAACCCAAGGAAAGACAAAATTCAGTTTTTGAATGATGATTCCATTTATTAGTGCACAAAAAAAATCTAAACCTATCTGGCCCTATGTGAAAAAGTAATTGCCCCCCCTTGTTAAATCACAAACTAACTGTGACTAACCACAGTTTTGAGAAAACTTAGTTCAGTTCTACATGCCACACCCACACCTGATTGTCACCACCTGTGTTGAATCAAGAAATCACTTAAATAGTTCCTGTCAAACAAAGTGAAGTTGGCTACAACATCTCAAGAACAAACACATCATGCCACGATCCAAAGAAATTCAAGAACAAATGAGAAAAAAAGTGATAGAAGTCTATAATTCAGGAAAAGGTTACAAAGCCATTCCCAAAGCTCTGGGGCTCCAGCGAACCACTGTCAGAGCCATTATTCAAAAATGGAGGAAACTGGGAACAGTTGCAACCCTTCCCAGGAGTGGTCGACCAACTAAGATTACTCCAAGAGTGCGACGACGGCTCATTCAGGAAGTCACAAAAGAACCTAGACGCACATCGAAAGAACTACAGGCCTCGTTGGCCTCAGTTAAGGTCAGTGTTCATGACTCCACCATTAGAAAAACACTGGCCAAAAATGGCATCCATGGAAGAGTTCCCAGGAGAAAACCACTGCTTTCACAAAAGAACACAAAGGCTCGTCTCACCTTTGCCAAAAAGCACCTTGATGACCCTCAAGACTTTTGGAGAAACATTTTGTGGACCGATGAGTCTAAAATTGAACTTTTTGGAAGGTCTGCAGCCCGTTTCATCTGGCGTAAAAATGGCACAGCATTTGATAAAAAGAACATGGTGCCCACAGTAAAGCATGGTGGTGGCAGTGTGATGGTCTGGGCCTGCTTTGCTGCCTCAGGACCAGGACAACTTGCTGTGATTGACGGAAAAATGAATTCTGCTGTTTACCAGAAGATCCTGAAGGAGAATGTCCGGCCATCAGTTCGTGCCCTCAAACTCAAGCGCTCTTGGATCATGCAACAGGACAATGATCCAAAACACACCAGCAAGTCCACCTCTGAATGGCTCAAAGAAAACAAAATTAAGGTTTTGGAGTGGCCAAGTCAAAGTCCGGATTTAAATCCGATTGAGATGCTGTGGTGTGACCTTAAACGGGCAGTTCATACAAGAAAACCCTCCAATATGGCAGAATTGAAACAATTCTGCATAGAAGAGTGGGCCAAAATCCCTCCCCAGCGGTGTGAAAGACTCATCACCAATTATCGCAAACGTTTGGTTACAGTTATTGCTGTCAAAGGAGGCTCAACTGGCTATTAGATTAAGGGGGCAATTACTTTTTCACATAGGGCCAGATAGGTTTAGATTTTTTTTGTGCACTAATAAATGGAATCATCATTCAAAAACTGAATTTTGTCTTTCCTTGGGTTGTTTCTGTGTGATATTAAAATTGGTTTGATGATCTGACAATGTTTTGAGTGATAAATATGCAAAAAACACAGAAATCAGGAAGGGGGCAAATACTTTTTCACGGCACTGTATATGACCTTTAAAGGTGCACTGTGTAACATTTCTAATGGAGGTCTCTATGGAGACATTGTGGCTTTATCAAGAACATTCCACAATCTAGATTGACCAATAGAAACATCAGTTTCCAAGCAAAGCAATAACATCTCCATGGAGACGAGCAGGTGGCCAACCCTCCCCCAGGCCCGCTGCTGTTCCAGGGTTTGGGGCTAGAGGGCAGTGTGGACCTGCTCACCTGGTGCTCCACCTCCTGCAGGAGCGACTCCAGCAGCTCCGTCTCCTGGGTCAGAGACGTCTTCTGGCCTGGACACACAAGAGAGTGACATCACGACATGTAGGAGGAGGTCTGTGAGGAGGTCTGTGAGGAGGAGGTCGTCTGTGAGGAGGTCTGTGAGGAGGAGGAGGTCTGTGAGGAGGAGGCCTTTAGTCATACAGTGACATCACGACATGTAGGAGGAGGTCTGTGAGGAGGAGGAGGTCTGTGAGGAGGAGGAGGTCTGTGAGGAGGCCTGTGAGGAGGAGGAGGTCTGTGAGGAGGAGGAGGTCTGTGAGGAGGAGGAGGTCTGTGAGGAGGAGGCCTTTAGTCATACAGTGACATCACGACATGTAGGAGGTCTGTGAGGAGGTCTGTGAGGAGGAGGAGGTCTGTGAGGAGGAGGTCTGTGAGGAGGAGGCCTTTAGTCATACAGTGACATCACGACATGTAGGAGGTCTGTGAGGAGGAGGAGGTCTGTGAGGAGGAGGAGGTCTGTGAGGAGGTGGTCTTTAGTCATACAGTGACATCACGACATGTACGTCTACGGCCGCCAGCGACACTAACGAGGAGGTCTGTGAGGAGGAGGAGGCCTGTGAGGAGGAGGAGGTCTGTGAGGAGGTCTGTGAGGAGGAGGAGGTCTGTGAGGAGGAGGCCTGTGAGGAGGAGGCCTTTAGTCATACAGTGACATCACGACATGTAGGAGGAGGTCTGTGAGGAGGAGGAGGTCTGTGAGGAGGAGGAGGTCTGTGAGGAGGAGGAGGTCTGTGAGGAGGTCTGTGAGGAGGAGGTCTGTGAGGAGGAGGCCTTTAGTCATACAGTGACATCACGACATGTAGGAGGAGGTCTGTGAGGAGGAGGAGGTCTGTGAGGAGGAGGAGGTCTGTGAGGAGGAGGAGGTCTGTGAGGAGGTATGTGAGGAGGAGGAGGTCTGTGAGGAGGAGGAGGTCAGTGAGGAGGAGGTCTCAAGTCATACAGTGACTTCTCGACATGGAGGGCTGTGAGGAGGAGGAGGTCTGTGAGGAGGTCTGTGAGGAGGAGGAGGTCTGTGAGGAGGTCTGTGAGGAGGAGGAGGTCTGTGAGGAGGAGGAGGTCTGTGAGGAGGTCTGTGAGGAGGAGGTGGTCTGTGAGGAGGAGGTCTGTGAGGAGGAGGAGGTCTGTGAGGAGGTCTGTGAGGAGGAGGAGGTCTGTGAGGAGGAGGTGGTCTTTAGTCATACAGTGACATCATGACATGTACGTCTACAGCCGCCAGCGACACTAACGAGGAGGTCTGTGAGGAGGAGGTCTGTGAGGAGGTCTGTGAGGAGGAGGAGGTCTGTGAGGAGGAGGAGGCCTTTAGTCATACAGTGACATCACGACATGGAGGAGGTCTGTGAGGAGGAGGAGGTCTGTGAGGAGGCCTGTGAGGAGGAGGAGGTCTGTGAGGAGGAGGAGGTCTGTGAGGAGGAGGTCTTTAGTCATACAGTGACATCACGACATGTACGTCTACGGCCGCCAGCGACACTAACGAGGAGGTCTGTGAGGAGGTCTGTGTGGAGGAGGAGGTCTGTGTGGAGGAGGTCTTTAGTCATACAGTGACATCACAACATGTACGTCTACGGCCGCCAGCGACACTAACGAGGAGGTCTGTGAGGAGGAGGAGGTCTGTGAGGAGGAGGTGGTCTTTAGTCATACAGTGACATCATGACATGTACGTCTACAGCCGCCAGCGACACTAACGAGGAGGTCTGTGAGGAGGTCTGTGAGGAGGAGGAGGTCTGTGAGGAGGAGGTCTGTGAGGAGGAGGAGGTCTGTGAGGAGGAGGAGGTCTGTGAGGAGGAGGCCTTTAGTCATACAGTGACATCACGACATGTACGTCTACGGCCGCCAGCGACACCAACGAGGAGGTCTGTGAGGAGGAGGAGGTCTGTGAGGAGGAGGAGGTCTGTGAGGTGGAGGAGGTCTGTGAGGAGGAGGAGGTCTGTGAGGAGGAGGTGGTCTTTAGTCATACAGTGACATCATGACATGTACGTCTACAGCCGCCAGCGACACCAACGAGGAGGTCTGTGAGGAGGTCTGTGAGGAGGAGGAGGTCTGTGAGGAGGAGGAGGTCTGTGAGGAGGAGGAGGTCTGTGAGGAGGAGGAGGTCTGTGTGGAGGAGGTCTGTGAGGAGGAGATCTGTGAGGAGGAGGAGGTCTGTGAGGAGGACGAGGTCTGTGAGGAGGTCTGTGAGGAGGAGCAGGTCTGTGAGGAGGAGGTGGTCTGTGAGGAGGAGGGCTGTGAGGAGGTCTGTGAGGAGGAGGAGGAGGCGTTTAGTCATACAGTGACATCACGACATGTACGTCTACGGCCGCCAGCGACACTAACGAGGAGGTCTGTGAGGAGGAGGAGGTCTGTGAGGAGGAGGAGGTCTGTGTGGAGGAGGTCTGTGTGGAGGAGGAGGTCTGTGAGGAGGAGGAGGTCTGTGAGGAGGAGGAGGTCTGTGAGGAGGAGGTCTGTGAGGAGGAGGAGGTCTGTGAGGAGGTCTGTGAGGAGGAGGTGGTCTGTGAGGAGGAGGGGGTCTGTGCTCTGTTCCACCTCATGATGTCATCAAGTGGGAGTTTCCAAAAGTTTAGTTCAGTCCAGATCGGCGACTCCAGGACTGAAATGATCCACATGATTCTAGTGAAGGTGTGTGGAGTTTAAAAACACAGTGGAGCACTTCCTGTATCACCACATGATGACATCACAAGGTGGAGCAGAGTGTTTTCAGTTTGAGAGAAGAACTCGTGTTAAATCTGCAGGTTTGAGTGAAACATGAGAATGAAACAAACACGACTCCAGGAGAACAGAGTGAGGAGCAGAGAGGAGCAGAGAGGAGCAGCAGTGAGGAGCAGAGAGGAGCAATGAGGAGGAGTGAGGAGCAGAGAGGAGCAGTGAGAAGCAGAGAGGAGGAGTGAAGAGGAGCAGTGAGGAAGAGTGAAGAGCAATGAGGAGCAGTGAGAAGGAGTGAGGAGCAGAGAGGAGCAGTGAGAAGCAGAGAGGAGGAGTGAGGAGGAGCAGTGAGGAGCAGTGAGAAGGAGTGAGGAGCAGAGAGGAGGAGCAGTGAGGAGCAGTGAGGAGCAGCAGTGAGGAGCAGAGGAGCAGTGAGAAGCAGAGAGGAGGAGTGAGGAGCAGAGAGGAGCAGAGAGGAGCAGCAGTGAGGAGCAGAGAGGAGCAGAGAGGAGGAGTGAGGAGCAGAGAGGAGGAGCAGAGAGGAGCAGTGAGGAGGAGTGAGGAGGAGCAGTGAGGAGGAGTGAGGAGGAGCAGTGAGGAGGAGTGAGGAGCAGAGAGGAGGAGCAGAGAGGAGCAGCAGAGAGGAGCAGAGAGGAGCAGAGAGGAGCAGCAGTGAGGAGCAGTGAGGAGCAGTGAGGAGGAGCAGTGAGGAGGAGCAGTGAGGAGCAGTGAGGAGGAGCAGTGAGGAGCAGAGAGGAGCAGTGAAAAGCAGAGGAGGAGGAGTGAGGAGCAGCAGTGAGGAGCAGAGAGGAGGAGCAGCGAGAAGGAGTGAGGAGCAGAGAGGAGCAGCGAGAAGGAGTGAGGAGCAGAGAGGAGCAGTGAGGAGCAGAGAGGAGCAGCAGTGAGGAGCAGAGGAGGAGCAATGAGGAGCAGTGAGAAGGAGTGAGGAGCAGAGAGGAGCAGAGAGGAGCAGCAGTGAGGAGGAGCAATGAGGAGCAGTGAGAAGGAGTGAGGAGCAGAGAGGAGCAGCGAGAAGGAGTGAAGAGCAGAGAGGAGCAGCGAGAAGGAGTGAGGAGCAGAGAGGAGCAGCAGTGAGGAGCAGAGAGGAGGAGCAATGAGGAGCAGTGAGAAGGAGTGAGGAGCAGAGAGGAGCAGTGAGGAGCAGAGAGGAGCAGCAGTGAGGAGCAGAAAGGAGCAGAGAGAAGCAATGAGGAGCAGTGAGAAGGAGTGAGGAGCAGAGAGGAGCAGTGAGGAGCAGAGGAGTGAGGAGCAGTGAGGAGGAGCAGAGAGGAGTGAGGAGAGGAGTGAGGAGGAGCAGTGAGGAGGAGCAGTGAGGAGGAGCAGAGAGGAGTGAGGAGGAGCAGAGAGGAGTGAGGAGGAGCAGCGAGGAGGAGGAGCGAGGAGGAGTGAGGAGGAGCAGTGAGGAGCAGAGAGGAGGGGCAGTGAGGAGCAGAGAGGAGGAGCAGAGAGGAGGAGCAGTGAGGAGGAGCAGTGAGGAGCAGAGAGGAGGAGCAGAGAGGAGCAGCAGAGAGGAGCAGCAGTGAGGAGCAGAGAGGAACAGAGGAACAGAGAGGAGGAGCAGAGAGGAGCAGTGAGGAGGAGCAGTGAGGAGCAGCAGAGAGGAGGAGCAGAGAGGAGGAGCAGAGAGGAGGAGGAGGGAGGAGCAGGGAAGAGCAGCAGTGAGGAGCAGAGAGGAGGAGTGAGGAGGAGCAGAGAGGAGGAGCAGAGAGGAGGAGCAGAGAGGAGGAGCAGTGAGGAGGAGCAGTGAGTCTGACCCATGAGTGTGATGAGTTTGTTCTTCAGCTGGTTGTCCAGACGAGCGATCATCATCTCCACGGCGTTACGGATCTCTCGGACCCTCTCGTCCTTGGCGCCCCTCACCGCCTCCACGTTCCTCTCCTGACCAGACAGAGGGTCACATGACCAAAGAGGAGAGAGGAGGAGGAGGAGGAGGAGCGCCCCTCACCGCCTCCACGTTCCTCTCCTGACCAGACAGAGGGTCACATGACCAAAGAGGAGAGAGGAGGAGGAGGAGGAGGAGCACCCCTCACCGCCTCCACGTTCCTCTCCTGACCAGACAGAGGGTCACATGACCAAAGAGGAGAGAGGAGGAGGAGGAGGAGCGCCCCTCACCGCCTCCACGTTCCTCTCCTGACCAGACAGAGGGTCACATGACCAAAGAGGAGAGAGGAGGAGGAGCGCCCCTCACCGCCTCCACGTTCCTCTCCTGACCAGACAGAGGGTCACATGACCAAAGAGGAGAGAGGAGGAGGAGGAGGAGCACCCCTCACCGCCTCCACGTTCCTCTCCTGACCAGACAGAGGGTCACATGACCAAAGAGGAGAGAGGAGGAGGAGGAGGAGCGCCCCTCACCGCCTCCACGTTCCTCTCCTGACCAGACAGAGGGTCACATGACCAAAGAGGAGAGAGGAGGAGGAGGAGCGCCCCTCACCGCCTCCACGTTCCTCTCCTGACCAGACAGAGGGTCACATGACCAAAGAGGAGAGAGGAGGAGGAGGAGGAGCGCCCCTCACCGCCTCCACGTTCCTCTCCTGACCAGACAGAGGGTCACATGACCAAAGAGGAGAGAGGAGGAGGAGGAGGAGCGCCCCTCACCGCCTCCACGTTCCTCTCCTGACCAGACAGAGGGTCACATGACCAAAGAGGAGAGAGGAGGAGGAGGAGGAGCGCCCCTCACCGCCTCCACGTTCCTCTCCTGACCAGACAGAGGGTCACATGACCAAAGAGGAGAGAGGAGGAGGAGGAGGAGCGCCCCTCACCGCCTCCACGTTCCTCTCCTGACCAGACAGAGGGTCACATGACCAAAGAGGAGAGAGGAGGAGGAGGAGGAGCGCCCCTCACCGCCTCCACGTTCCTCTCCTGACCAGACAGAGGGTCACATGACCAAAGAGGAGAGAGGAGGAGGAGGAGGAGCGCCCCTCACCGCCTCCACGTTCCTCTCCTGACCAGACAGAGGGTCACATGACCAAAGAGGAGAGAGGAGGAGGAGGAGCGCCCCTCACCGCCTCCACGTTCCTCTCCTGACCAGACAGAGGGTCACATGACCAAAGAGGAGAGAGGAGGAGGAGGAGGAGCGCCCCTCACCGCCTCCACGTTCCTCTCCTGACCAGACAGAGGGTCACATGACCAAAGAGGAGAGAGGAGGAGGAGGAGGAGCGCCCCTCACCGCCTCCACGTTCCTCTCCTGACCAGACAGAGGGTCACATGACCAAAGAGGAGAGAGGAGAGAGGAGGAGGAGGAGGAGCGCCCCTCACCGCCTCCACGTTCCTCTCCTGACCAGACAGAGGGTCACATGACCAAAGAGGAGAGAGGAGGAGGAGGAGGAGCGCCCCTCACCGCCTCCACGTTCCTCTCCTGACCAGACAGAGGGTCACATGACCAAAGAGGAGAGAGGAGGAGGAGGAGGAGCGCCCCTCACCGCCTCCACGTTCCTCTCCTGACCACAGACAGAGGGTCACATGACCAAAGAGGAGAGAGGAGGAGGAGGAGGAGCGCCCCTCACCGCCTCCACGTTCCTCTCCTGACCACAGACAGAGGGTCACATGACCAAAGAGGAGAGAGGAGGAGGAGGAGGAGCGCCCCTCACCGCCTCCACGTTCCTCTCCTGACCACAGACAGAGGGTCACATGACCAAAGAGGAGAGAGGAGGAGGAGGAGGAGCGCCCCTCACCGCCTCCACGTTCCTCTCCTGACCAGACAGAGGGTCACATGACCAAAGAGGAGCGAGGAGGAGAAGAGGAGGAGCGCCCCTCACCGCCTCCACGTTCCTCTCCTGACCACAGACAGTGGGTCACATGACCAAAGCCCAAAACCACAAACCAACCACGTCTTCTCATGGAGGAGTGAGGAGGACCAGAGGAGGAGGAAGGAGAAATATATTAACAGCTTAAGAAGAGGAGCAGAGGAGGAGCGAGGAGAGATATTCTGATTAACAGCTGAAAAAGAGAGGAGCAGAGGAGGAGAAAAGGGGGGAGTAGACCTTCTGAGGAGGACCTCACCACTTCCTGCACCAGGCTGATGAGCTCCAGGAGGCGGCGCCGCAGCTTCGACACCTCCTCCTTCACTTTGGTCACGTGCTGCTCGTAGATCTCCACCAGGGGCTTGAAGGTGTGGCCTCCATGCTGCAACACGAGAGGAGGAGCAGTGAGGAGCAGGGAGGAGCAGAGACAGGAGCAGTGAGGAGCAGGGACAGGAGCAGTGAGGAGCAGTGAGGAGCAGAGAAAGGAGCAGTGAGGAGCAGTGAGGAGCAGAGACAGGAGCAGTGAGGAGCAGTGAGGAGCAGAGACAGGAGCAGTGAGGAGCAGGGACAGGAGCAGTGAGGAGCAGAGACAGGAGCAGTGAGGAGCAGAGACAGGAGCAGTGAGGAGCAGGGACAGGAGCAGTGAGGAGCAGTGAGGAGCAGAGACAGGAGCAGTGAGGAGCAGTGACAGGAGCAGTGAGGAGCAGTGACAGGAGCAGAGAGGAGCAGAGACAGGAGCAGTGAGGAGCAGTGACAGGAGCAGTGACAGGAGCAGAGAGGAGCAGAGACAGGAGCAGTGACAGGAGCAGTGAGCAGAGACAGGAGCAGAGAGGAGTAGTGAGGAGCAGTGACAGGAGCAGAGAGGAGCAGAGACAGGAGCAGAGAGGAGCAGTGACAGGAGCAGTGACAGGAGCAGTGACAGGAGCAGAGAGGAGCAGAGAGGAGCAGAGACAGGAGCAGAGAGGAGCAGAGACAGGAGCAGAGAGGAGCAGTGACAGGAGCAGTGAGGAGCAGTGACAGGAGCAGAGGAGCAGAGACAGGAGCAGAGAGGAGCAGAGACAGGAGCAGAGAGGAGCAGTGACAGGAGCAGTGACAGGAGCAGTGAGGAGCAGAGACAGGAGCAGAGAGGAGCAGTGACAGGAGCAGTGACAGGAGCAGAGGAGCAGAGACAGGAGCAGAGAGGAGCAGTGAGGAGCAGTGACAGGAGCAGAGAGGAGCAAAGACAGGAGCAGAGAGGAGCAGTGACAGGAGCAGTGAGGAGCAGTGACAGGAGCAGTGACAGGAGCAGTGAGGAGCAGAGACAGGAGCAGAGACAGGAGCAGAGAGGAGCAGTGACAGGAGCAGAGAGGAGCAGAGACAGGAGCAGAGAGGAGCAGTGACAGGAGCAGTGACAGGAGCAGAGAGGAGCAGAGAGGAGCAGTGAGGAGCAGAGAGGAGCAGTGACAGGAGCAGAGAGGAGCAGTGACAGGAGCAGAGAGGAGCAGAGAGGAGCAGAGACAGGAGCAGAGAGGAGCAGTGACAGGAGCAGAGACAGGAGCAGAGAGGAGCAGTGACAGGAGCAGAGAGGAGCAGAGACAGGAGCAGTGACAGGAGCAGTGACAGGAGCAGTGACAGGAGCAGAGAGGAGCAGTGACAGGAGCAGTGACAGGAGCAGAGACAGGAGCAGAGAGGAGCAGTGACAGGAGCAGTGACAGGAGCAGTGACAGGAGCAGAGAGGAGCAGAGAGGAGCAGAGAGGAGCAATGACAGGAGCAGAGAGGAGCAGAGAGGAGCAGTGACAGGAGCAGAGAGGAGCAGAGAGGAGCAGAGAGGAGCAGAGACAGGAGCAGAGAGGAGCAGTGAGGAGCAGTGAGGAGCAGTGACAGGAGCAGTGAGGAGCAGTGACAGGAGAAGTGACAGGAGCAGTGAGCAGAGACAGGAGCAGAGAGGAGTAGTGAGGAGCAGTGACAGGAGCAGAGAGGAGCAGTGACAGGAGCAGAGAGGAGCAGTGACAGGAGCAGTGACAGGAGCAGTGACAGGAGCAGTGAGGAGCAGAGAGGAGCAGTGAGGAGCAGTGACAGGAGAAGTGACAGGAGCAGTGAGCAGAGACAGGAGCAGAGAGGAGTAGTGAGGAGCAGTGACAGGAGCAGAGAGGAGCAGTGACAGGAGCAGAGAGGAGCAGTGACAGGAGCAGTGACAGGAGCAGTGACAGGAGCAGTGACAGGAGCAGTGAGGAGCAGAGAGGAGCAGTGACAGGAGCAGTGAGGAGCAGAGAGGAGCAGTCAGCAGGCCTGTCATGATTATTTTTGGTTTCAAAATTTGATTTGTTTTTTCTTTGGGAATTTTGTGTTGTTTTTTTCTGAAATCAAATTTGAGCCGTAAAAGTTTGAATTATGAACCAAAAGTACAATTTAAGACTAAAGCGTTTCATTCTTTACTTCTCCTGGTACATTTGCCATGTTACATGAGAGCTTCAATTAAAAAAAAAAACATTCTGAATAAAAATGAATTCTGCTTTAAAAAGACCAGGATGAAATGATTATTCAGAATTAAACTGAATTCCAAGTAAGTGTGTGGTTTATTCTGATTTTAAAGCTGAATTCATTTATTCCTCGATCCTGTAAACGTTTATTCTTCTTAAAAATAATCCCGGTCGTTCGGCTCGTGCTCGTCAGGTCGGCCTTCTGATCCGGCTCCTCCGGTCGCGTCTTCGTCCTTCTGATCCGGCTCCTCCGGTCGCCTCTTCGTCCTTCTGATCCGGCTCCTCCGGTCGCCTCTTCGTCCTTCTGATCCGGCTCCTCCGGTCGTCTCTTCGGACTTTCCTCCTCGGCTCTTTGGATTTGTGAGCGGGATGTGGGAGTGGGCTGAGGTTTGTCTTCCTCCTTCTCCGACGCTCTTCCCGTCTCCTCCTCAGCGACAGACAGAAAGCGTGAGGACAGAATTCTCCAGCTGCTGCTTCATTATCATCTGAACGACTGCGGAAAAAGTTTGGATCACGTTTGTGTCCGCGGCGTAACGACAAACCGAGACGACAAAAAGCCGGGAGCAGCTGATCGTGCGTTTTCTTCAGGTCGATGTAAATCCGTTCGTGTCCCTGTCCGATCAGAACCTTCCCCACCCCCAAACGCTGAGCGGAATTAAATAAAACCGATTTAACGAGTTTTCCATGTAAACCTCAGAATTCAGAATGATTATTTCCATGTAAACTCGATATTTGAATTCCAAACTCTTCAGAATTAAACCTCGTGTAACCGTGGCCACTGTGAGGAGGTCTGTTGTACATTTAGAACAGTTTTGTGGATCATTCTCTTTCATGGTTTGGTTTCAAATTTATTCAGCAAAATATCACATTTCAGAATGTGCGGTGACCCTAACCCAGCGGGCACCCAGCGGGCACACAGCGGGCACACAGGAGCACCCGTTTACGAAGTAAAGACCAGCGTCAGTGCGGAACCCCCCCGTGGTCCTCACCATGCCGCCCCACAGCGCACACTGGTGGCAGATGCACTTCTTACAGGTCCAGCAGTACACGCTGAGCTTCTCGTGGTGGTTCTCACACCTGTGGAGACAAGAGCAGAGTCTGGAAGGTCTGGACAGAGACAAGAGCAGAGTCTGGAAGGTCTGGACAGAGACAAGAGCAGAGTCTGGAAGGTCTGGACAGAGACAAGAGCAGAGTCTGGAAGGTCTGGACAGAGACAAGAGCAGAGTCTGGAAGGTCTGGACAGAGACAAGAGCAGAGTCTGGAAGGTCTGGACAGAGACAAGAGCAGAGTCTGGAAGGTCTGGACAGAGACAAGAGCAGAGTCTGGACAGAGACAAGAGGAGAGTCTGGAAGGTCTGGACAGAGACAAGAGCAGAGTCTGGAAGGTCTGGACAGAGACAAGAGGAGAGTCTGGAAGGTCTGGACAGAGACAAGAGGAGAGTCTGGAAGGTCTGGACAGAGACAAGAGGAGAGTCTGGAAGGTCTGGACAGAGACAAGAGGAGAGTCTGGAAGGTCTGGACAGAGACAAGAGGAGAGTCTGGAAGGTCTGGACAGAGACAAGAGCAGAGTCTGGAAGGTCTGGACAGAGACAAGAGCAGAGTCTGGAAGGTCTGGACAGAGACAAGAGCAGAGTCTGGACAGAGACAAGAGGAGAGTCTGGAAGGTCTGGACAGAGACAAGAGGAGAGTCTGGAAGGTCTGGACAGACAAGAGGAGAGTCTGGAAGGTCTGGACAGAGACAAGAGCAGAGTCTGGAAGGTCTGGACAGAGACAAGAGCAGAGTCTGGATGGTCTGGACAGAGACAAGAGGAGAGTCTGGAAGGTCTGGACAGAGACAAGAGGAGAGTCTGGAAGGTCTGGACAGAGACAAGAGGAGAGTCTGGAAGGTCTGGACAGAGACAAGAGGAGAGTCTGGAAGGTCTGGACAGAGACAAGAGGAGAGTCTGGAAGGTCTGGACAGACAAGAGGAGAGTCTGGAAGGTCTGGACAGAGACAAGAGCAGAGTCTGGATGGTCTGGACAGAGACAAGAGGAGAGTCTGGAAGGTCTGGACAGACAAGAGGAGAGTCTGGACAGAGACGAGCAGAGTCTGGAAGGTCTGGACAGAGACAAGAGCAGAGTCTGGAAGGTCTGGACAGAGACAAGAGCAGAGTCTGGAAGGTCTGGACAGAGACAAGAGCAGAGTCTGGAAGGTCTGGACAGAGACAAGAGCAGAGTCTGGACAGAGACAAGAGCAGAGTCTGGAAGGTCTGGACAGAGACAAGAGGAGAGTCTGGAAGGTCTGGACAGAGACAAGAGGAGAGTCTGGAAGGTCTGGACAGAGACAAGAGGAGAGTCTGGAAGGTCTGGACAGAGACAAGAGGAGAGTCTGGAAGGTCTGGACAGACAAGAGGAGAGTCTGGAAGGTCTGGACAGAGACAAGAGCAGAGTCTGGATGGTCTGGACAGAGACAAGAGCAGAGTCTGGATGGTCTGGACAGAGACAAGAGCAGAGTCTGGAAGGTCTGGACAGAGACAAGAGGAGAGTCTGGAAGGTCTGGACAGAGACAAGAGGAGAGTCTGGAAGGTCTGGACAGAGACAAGAGGAGAGTCTGGAAGGTCTGGACAGACAAGAGGAGAGTCTGGAAGGTCTGGACAGACAAGAGGAGAGTCTGGAAGGTCTGGACAGAGACAAGAGCAGAGTCTGGAAGGTCTGGACAGAGACAAGAGCAGAGTCTGGAAGGTCTGGACAGAGACAAGAGCAGAGTCTGGAAGGTCTGGACAGAGACAAGAGGAGAGTCTGGACAGAGACGAGCAGAGTCTGGAAGGTCTGGACAGAGACAAGAGCAGAGTCTGGAAGGTCTGGACAGAGACAAGAGCAGAGTCTGGAAGGTCTGGACAGACAAGAGGAGAGTCTGGACAGAGACAAGAGCAGAGTCTGGAAGGTCTGGACAGAGACAAGAGCAGAGTCTGGAAGGTCTGGACAGACAAGAGCAGAGTCTGGAAGGTCTGGACAGACAAGAGCAGCGTCTGGAAGGTCTGGACAGAGACAAGAGGAGAGTCTGGACAGAGACAAGAGGAGAGTCTGGAAGGTCTGGACAGACAAGAGGAGAGTATGGAAGGTCTGGACAGAGAAGAGCAGAGTCTGGAAGGTCTGGACAGACAAGAGCAGAGTCTGGAAGGTCTGGACAGACAAGAGCAGAGTCTGGAAGGTCTGGACAGACAAGAGCAGAGTCTGGAAGGTCTGGACAGAGACAAGAGCAGAGTCTGGAAGGTCTGGACAGAGACAAGAGCAGAGTCTGGAAGGTCTGGACAGAGACAAGAGCAGAGTCTGGAAGGTCTGGACAGACAAGAGCAGAGTCTGGAAGGTCTGGACAGAGAAGAGCAGAGTCTGGAAGACAAGAGGAGAGGAGGAGAGAGGAGCACTTTTGGGATACTCACTCGTCTCGCTCGTGTGTTCTGGGGTACTCACTCGTCTCGCTCATGTGTTCTGGGGTACTCACTCGTCTCATGTGTTCTGGGGTACTCACTTGTCTCGCTCGTGTGTTCTGGGGTACTCACTCGTATCGCTCGTGTGTTCTGGGGTACTCACTCGTCTCGTGTGTTCTGGGGTACTCACTTGTCTCTGTCGTTGTCCTCGTGTTTGCTCAGGCTGCACAGTTGGAGAGTGTCCAGTTGTTGTGTCACTTCTTCAGCCCAGCGGCAGTTCACCAGCTCCCTCAACTGCAGAGGAGCCCTGTACACACAGACCCATACACATATACACACATACACACAGACCCATACACATATACACACACACACACACACACACACAGACCCATACACATATACACACACATACACACAGACCCATACACATATACACACACACACACACACAGACCCATACACATATACACACACAGACCCATACACAAATACACACACATACACACAGACCCATACACATACACACAGACACACACACACAAAAAAAGAAAGTGAAATCTCACATGTCAGAAGTATTCAGACCCTTTACATGGTCAGAAGTATTCAGACCCTTTACATGGTCAGAAGTATTCAGACCCTTTACATGGTCAGAAGTATTCAGACCCTTTACATGGTCAGAAGTATTCAGACCCTTTACATGTCAGAAGTATTCAGACCCTTTGCTGTGACACTCATATATTTAACTCAGGTTGTGTCCATTTGTTGTGATCCTCCTTGAGATGTTCTCCACCTTCACTGGAGTCCAGCTGTGATTGATTAAAGTGATTGGATTGATTAGGAAAGCCACACACCTGTCTATATAAGAGCTCACAGCTCACAGTGCAGTGGGGCATGGGGGGGGCATGGTGGTGGAGCATCAGGCTGGGGGGGGGGCACGGTGGTGGAGCATCAGGCTGTGGGGGGATGATGGTGGTGGAGCATCAGGCTGTGGGGGGGGGGCACGGTGGTGGAGCATCAGGCTGTGGGGGGGGGGGGCATGGTGGTGGAGCATCAGGCTGTGGGGCAGGACGACCACTCGCAATGGAAGGAAAGATGAACGCGGCCGAGTACGGGGATATCCTGGACGAAAACCTTCTCCAGAGCTCAGGACCTCAGACTGGGCCGAAGGTTCACCTTCCAACAAGACGATGACCCTAAACACACGGCTAAAAGAACGAAGGACCGGCTTCACCACAACTCCGGCCCAGAGCCCTGACTTAAACCCAACTGAGCATCTCTGGAGAGACCTGAAAATGTCTCCACCAACGTTCACCATCCAACCTGACAGAACTGGAGAGGATCTGCAGGAGGAACGGCAGAGGATCCCCAAATCCAGGGCTGGAAAACTTCAGCATTCCCAAAAAGACTCAAAAGGAACTTCTACTAAATACTGAGCAAAGGGTCTGAATACTTCTGACCATGTAAAGGGTCAGAATACTTCTGACCATGTAAAGGGTCTGAATACTTCTGACATGTAAAGGGTCTGAATACTTCTGACCATGTAAAGGGTCTGAATACTTCTGACATGTAAAGGGTCTGAATACTTCTGACATGTAAAGGGTCTGAATACTTCTGACCATGTAAAGGGTCTGAATACTTCTGACCATGTAAAGGGTCTGAATACTTCTGACATGTAAAGGGTCTGAATACTTCTGATCATGTAAAGGGTCTGAATACTTCTGACATGTAAAGGGTCTGAATACTTCTGACCATGTAAAGGGTCTGAATACTTCTGACATGTAAAGGGTCTGAATACTTCTGACCATGTGAGACTTTTTCTGTTTTAACAAATCTGCCAACAATTTGTTGACAAAAACAATGTGTTTTTCTGTCAATCTGGGGTCTTAACGAACTGTCTGGACCTGTGTACTGCCCGTCCTGACTGAGTCTACCACACCACAGTAGGGTTTGGGTCTTCGACCTTTAGACCATGTGGAAAAGGGAAGGGATGGGGGGTCTCACCTGCAGTGGGGACACTGGGCCCTCTGCTCCGTGAGCCAGCGCTGGGAAAAGACAAACACTGAGGTCACTTTACTGCAGGAACAGAGGCAAACTCCTACAGTGGAGCATTAGTCAGGGGTGTGGCTGTGGGTCTGGTGGAGGTGGGTCTGGTGGTGGTGGGTCTGGTGGTGGTGGGTCTGATGGTGGTGGGTCTGGTGGTGGTGGGTCTGGTGGAGGTGGGTCTGGTGGAGGTGGGTCTGGTGGAGGTGGGTCTTGTGGCGGTGATGGGTCTTGTGGCAGTGGTGGGTCTTGTGGCGGTGGTGGGTGCGGTGGTGGTGGGTCAGGTGGTGGGTCAGGTGGTGTTGGGTCAGGTGGTGTTGGGTCAGGTGGTGTTGGGTCAGGTGGTGGTGGGTGCGGTGGTGGTGGGTGCGGTGGTGGTGGGTCAGGTGGTGGTGGTCAGGTGGTGTTGGGTCAGGTGGAGGTGGTGGGTCTGATGGAGGTGGTGGGTCTGATGGAGGTGGTGGGTCTGATGGAGGTGGTGGGTCTTGTGGCAGTGGTGGGTGCGGTGGTGGTGGGTGCGGTGATGATGGGTCAGGTGGTGGTGGGTGCGGTGATGATGGGTCAGGTGGTGGTGGGTCTGATGGAGGTGGTGGGTCAGGTGGTGGTGGGTCAGGTGGTGGTGGGTGCGGTGGTGGTGGGTGCGGTGATGATGGGTCAGGTGGTGGTGGGTGCGGTGGGTCTGGTGGAGGCGGGTGCGTTGGTGGTGGGTCAGGTGGAGGTACCCGGATGCAGCTGAAGCAGCAGAGTTTGGAGCAGTGTGGGCAAAGGCGGGCGTCCCTCAGCTTCTCCATGCAGATGAAGCAGCGAAACACCTCCGCGATGCTCTGGAGGACAACACACAACAGGGTTTCTACGGCTACACTCGTACGGTTTCTACGGTTACACTCGTACGATTTCTACAGTTACACTCGTACAGTTATGACAGTTACACTCGTACAGTTACGACGGTTACACTTGTACGGTTACACTCGTACAGTTACTACAGTTACACTCGGACGGTGACAGAGCTCTATCTGCACATGAACCTCAGCGCTCGGTCGGTCATGAAAACGGCCTGAGCAGAACGACTCTTCAAAATTCAGTTTGGATCCAGAAGGTTCTGGAACTGGACCACAGAGAAAAACGTCCAAACACAAACACCAGCGCTCGTGTGTCCCACGTGTCCCTCAAACGCACAAGACATCTCCAATTCACAACTAATGACATCACTTATTTTACATTTGGTGCTTCGTTTCCCAAAAAACATCTAAATGTTCCACACTGTAAAAAAACATAAAATACAGGAGAAAAGGACAGAATCAAAGACTCTGGAGTTCGTATGTATTTTTTCTAATTCATTTTAAATTTTATATATTTTTCCATCTGCATTTCATTTCTTTTTTGATTTTTCTGCATTTTTTCTCCAAAATATTCTAATTTTTTATAATATTATTAATAATATTAGAATAGAACAGTATAACAGTAAAATAAAGGACAGTAAAGGAACAGGAAAAGGGACGAGGAGACGAAACCTGGTCAAACCTGGACTGGACTAAACCAGGACTAAACCAGGACTAAAGCCGAGCTAAACCTGGGCTAAACCTGGGCTAAAGCCGGACTAAACCAGGGCTAAACCAGGACTAAACCAGGACTAAAGCCGAGCTAAACCTGGGCTAAACCTGGGCTAAACCAGGACTAAACCTGGACTAAAGCCGGGCTAAACCCGGACTAAACCAGGACTAAACCAGGACTAAACCAGGGCTAAACCAGGACTAAACCTGGACTAAAGCCGGGCTAAACCCGGACTAAACCAGGACTAAACCTGGGCTAAACCAGGACTAAACCAGGACTAAACCAGGACTAAACCAGGGCTAAACCAGGGCTAAACCAGGACTAAACCAGGACTAAACCAGGACTAAACCAGGACTAAACCAGGACTAAACCTGGACTAAAGCCGGGTTAAACCCGGACTAAACCAGGACTAAACCAGGACTAAACCAGGGCTAAACCAGGGCTAAACCAGGACTAAACCAGGACTAAACCAGGACTAAACCAGGACTAAACCAGGACTAAACCAGGACTAAACCTGGACTAAAGCCGGGTTAAACCCGGACTAAACCAGGACTAAACCAGGACTAAACCAGGACTAAACCAGGACTAAACCAGGACTAAACCCGGACTAAACCCGGACTAAAGCCGGACTAAAGCCGGACTAAAGCCGGACTAAACCCGGACTAAAGCCGGACTAAAGCCGGACTCCGGGCCCTCCTCACCTCCACACTTTGCTCGTCCATCTCTGTCGCTCTGAGGCTCCAGCCGAGAGAGGTTCTGTCCGGGTTCTGAAACACAAGCACAGCCGGGTCAGGACCGGGACCTGGGGACGGTTCGGTTCGCTGTCGGTATCATGCAGCCGTTACATCACGGTCTATGGGTCCGAACCCCTCCAGAACCACGGACCCACTCTGCGTGTGTCCACAAACCTCAGCCCGCGGTCCCGGTGCGGTCCCGGTGCGGTCCCGGTGCGGTCCCGCTGCGGTCCCGCTGCGGTCCCGGTGCGGTCCCGGGCCTCGGGGTCCCTACAGCCCGCGGTACCGAGGACTGCGGGTCCCTGTGCGGCTCCTGCTGACCCGGTCCACCCGTCCCGCGGTCCAGCGGCTGCGGGGTTCGGGGACACGGGGAACACGGGGATAAACGCTAAAGTCCCGCGGAGGACACACACCTCCGTACGGTGACGTCTGTCCGCGCACACAGAGGCGCCCCCTGCTGCTCCGGAGGAAAACCTGCTGCTGTTTTAACCGGAGCATCACCGCCCCCTACCGGAGAGGGGGGCGAAACACAACAACAAAACTACAACAGAACAACAGAACAACACCTAAACTACAACAGAACAACAGAACAACACCTGAACTAAAACTACAACAGAACAACACCTAAACTACAACAGAACAACACCTGAACTAAAACAGAACAACACCTAAACTACAACAGAACAACACCTGAACTACAACAGAACAACACCTGAACTAAAACAGAACAACACCTGAACTAAAACAGAACAACACCTAAACTACAACAGAACAACACCTAAACTTAAAACAGAACAACACCTGAACTACAACAGAACAACACCTGAACTAAAACTACAACAGAACAACACCTAAAACTACAACAGAACAACACCTGAACTAAAACAGAACAACACCTAAACTACAACAGAACAACACCTAAACTACAACAGAACAACACCTAAACTACAACAGAACAACACCTGAACTAAAACAGAACAACACCTAAACTACAACAGAACAACACCTGAACTACAACAGAACAACACCTGAACTAAAACAGAACAACACTTAAACTACAACAGAACAACACCTGAACTACAACAGAACAACACCTGAACTAAAACTACAACAGAACAACACCTGAACTAAAACTACAACAGAACAACACCTGAACTAAAACTACAACAGAACAACACCAAAACTACAACAGAACAACACCTGAACTACAACAGAACAACACCTGAACTAAAACAGAACAACACCTGAACTAAAACTACAACAGAACAACACCTAAACTACAACAGAACAACACCTAAACTACAACAGAACAACACCTGAACTACAACAGAACAACACCTAAACTACAACAGAACAACACCTGAACTACAATAGAACAACACCTGAACTACAACAGAACAACACCTGATCTACAACAGAACAACAACAGAACAACACCTGAACTACAACAGAACAACACCTGAACTAAAACTACAACAGAACAACACCTGAACTAAAACTGCAACAGAACAACACCTGAACTACAACAGAACAACACCTGAACTAAAACTACAACAGAACAACACCTGAACTAAAACTACAACAGAACAACACCTGAACTACAACAGAACAACACCTGAACTAAAACTACAACAGAACAACACCAAAACTACAACAGAACAACACCTGAACTACAACAGAACAACACCTGAACTAAAACAGAACAACAACAGAACAACACCTGAACTAAAACTACAACAGAACAACAACAAAACTACAACAGAACAACACCTGAACTACAACAGAACAACACCTGAACTAAAACAGAACAACACCTGAACTACAACAGAACAACACCTGAACTACAACAGAACAACACCTGAACTACAACAGAACAACACCTGAACTAAAACAGAACAACACCTGAACTACAACAGAACAACACCTGAACTACAACAGAACAACACCTGAACTACAACAGAACAACACCTGAACTACAACAGAACAACACCTAAACTACAACAGAACAACACCTGAACTACAACAGAACAACACCTGAACTAAAACAGAACAACACCTGAACTACAACAGAACAACACCTGAACTAAAACAGAACAACACCTGAACTACAACAGAACAACACCTAAACTACAACAGAACAACACCTGAACTACAACTACAACAGAACAACACCTAAACTACAACAGAACAACACCTGAACTACAACAGAACAACACCTGAACTACAACAGAACAACACCTGAACTAAAACTACAACAGAACAACACCTAAACTACAACAGAACAACACCTGAACTACAACAAAAACAGAATGTAGAACACCACAGATTAGTTTTTGTTGTGTTTTGTCTTTATGTTGTATTTTGCACACTGTCTTTTACTTGGCCAGAGAGAAATGAAATGTCGATTCCCTGTTGAACACATACGGCAGAAATGACAATAAAGCTGAACTTTGATCATGGACTTTGATCTTTAATAAGCCCCTGTCTGCTTTAAAAAACTACAATACGAGATCAGTTTGTTCCTTTTTCAGCAGCTGGAGACAAAAGTATCCAGAGATCCAGAGCAGGAACTCTCCAGCAGGACATATTTTTGATTTTGGCTCTGACAGATTTCCCATTCGGGGAAGGGACCTGCCTCTTGTGTTTTTAATTGCTTTTTTTAAGCTTTTGGATTTAAAACCTTCAGTGTACCTGTAATTCTTGTTATGTTACATTACATCGAGCTCTGATGGAGCTTTTTCTGTGGTTGGTCCCAGACTGTGGAACAATCTGCAACATCACTGATTTTAACCTTTTTAAATCTAGGCTCAAAACACATTTATTTAAAATGGATTTTAATTCTTAGTCGTTTGTGGCACGTACTTTTTCTGTGTGTTTTACTGTTTATTGTTTTACATGGTTTTATTCTATATAATGTTCTGTCTTTTGTATTGTTGTATTTTCTGTTCTTAATTGGAAAGCACTTTGGTCACCATTGGTGTTGTAAAGGGCGATATAAATAAAGACTGATTGATTGATTGATTGATTGACATTGTTATTTTACATGTTTGAGCGAAGAAAGTGAAAAAGTGAAGCTGCGGAATATTCTCCAGGCCACCAGGCGGCGCAAGGCGCAGTCCTGCGGTTTACATGAGCCACGAAGTGTCGGTGTGTGTTGTCCACGGTGTCCACGGTGTCCACGGGGGACAGAAGAGCCATGGACAGGGGTGCGGGACCATGCTGATCACGCTGTCCTACGTGTATCTGTGGGTGCGCTTCCACCGGGGGTACGCGGCGCTCCTGCGGGACACGCTGGACCGGCTCCAGCGCACCGGCCGCCTGTCCTTCAGCTTCTGCCGGTGTCCCAGCGCCCTGCCCCGCCGCACGGCCGCGCCGCCCCGCGGGGAGCCCCGGGAGGAGCCCCTGGAGGAGCCCCTGGAGGAGCCCCTGGAGGAGCCCCTGGAGGAGCCCCAGGAGGAGCCGGGAGTGTTCCTGCAGCTCGGGGACAAGGCGGTGTACGTGACCGAGCCGCAGGTACTGGAGCTCCGCATCTCACCCGGGGTCAGGTTTAGGGGTCAGGGGTTCAGGGGTTCAGGGGTCCAGGTCAGGGTTAAAGACACCATAGTCCGTGTAAAGTCGGGTTTGGTTCAGGCCAAAGCTCCTTGTCATAGTATTGTATTTTGAACATAGTAAATATCATGAGATTTACAGTAAATATAATTAAATTAAATATAATTACTAATTAACTCAGGTTAATTAAAGGGACTGTGTGTAGCCCACGCTCCAGAAACACCACTGACCCTGTGTGTCCAGATCCTTCCCCTGCAGAGACACGTCCAGGTTCTTCTCAGTCTCAGGTTCTGGACAGGCTCATGTGAAGCTCAGAACCTCCAGAATTCCCTCCTGAGCTGCAGAGGCTGCACTAGCACCGACTCTCAAAGATCAAAGTCCGCTTTATTGTCAGTTCTGCCATATGTGTTCTCTGGCCGAGTAGTGAAAAGCAGTGTACAAAATACAATATACAGACAAAACAAAAACTAAGACAAAATCATCAAAATGTAAAATCTAAAGCAGTGCCACAGAATAAATAAATACCTATTTACAGATGTCCAAAGTGTGCAGTGTGCATCAAAAATGTGCAGTGGAAGATACAGCAGTGAGATGGTCATGTGCAGTAGAATGTGCATTGAAGTTAAGATAAAATAAATGTGCAACAGTAGAAATTCTAGTGCAATAACAGGAGTAAACAACAGTAGTAAAATTCCAGTAGTAAATGTAAATGTGCAACAGTCGTCCTTAGCAGCAGTTTTTAAAGTGTCTAGAGTGATATGTCTTTTATGGAATACAGGTTATGCCAATATGGGGGGGGGGGGGGGGGGGGGTTGGTGCTGAACGCTGGTGAGCAGTCGTGGGTCAGCAGAGTGAAGAGCATCGGACTGAGCACACAGCCCTGGGGGGCTCCTGTGCTCAGTCTAATGCAGCTGGAGGTGTTTCTGCCGACCCGCACTGCCTGTGGCCTCTCACTGAGGAAGTCCAGCAGCCACAGTGACCACAGTGAGGTCTGAAGCTCCAGGGGGTCCAGTTTGGTGATGAGCTGCTGTGGGATTATGGTGCTGAACGCTGAACTGAAATCTATGAACAGCATTCTCACATATGAGTCTTTATTGTCCAGGTGGGTGAGGGCTGGGGGAAGAGCAGAGCAGATTGCATCCTCGGTGGAACGGTTGGCCCGGTATGCAAACTGGAATGGGTCCAGGGTTTAGGGGGTTTAGGGACCTTCAGATCAGAGACACTTTAGGTTTAAACTCACTGGATTTAAGATTTGAACCAGCGACCCACATGAGAGTCATGTGACGCTCATTCTGCTTTCTGATTGGATAAAGAACCAAAACACCAATGTTCTAATGAACGGTTCCTTGAATTGGGGCCTTGAGTCCAGAGTGTGTGTGTGTGTGTGTGTGTGTGTGTGTGTGTGTGTGTGTGTGTGTGTGTGTGTGTGTGTGTGTGTGTGTGTGGGGGGGTGTGACGGGTCAGTGTGTGTGACGGGTCAGTGTGTGTGGGGGGGGGGTGTGTGTGTGTGGTGTGACGGGTCAGTGTGTGTGACGGGTCAGTGTGTGTGTGTGTGTGTGTGTGTGTGGGGAGGGGGTGACGGGTCAGTGTGTGTGACGGGTCAGTGTGTGTGACGGGTCAGTGTGTGTGACGGGTCAGTGTGTGACGGGTCAGTGTGTGACGGGTCAGTGTGTGTGACGGGTCAGTGTGTGTGACGGGTCAGTGTGTGTGACGGGTCAGTGTGTGACGGGTCAGTGTGTGTGACGGGTCAGTGTGTGACGGGTCAGAGTGTGTGACGGGTCAGTGTGTGTGACGGGTCAGTGTGTGTGACGGGTCAGTGTGTGACGGGTCAGTGTGTGTGTGTGTGTGTGTGTGGGGAGGGGGTGACGGGTCAGTGTGTGTGACGGGTCAGTGTGTGTGACGGGTGTGTGTGTGTGACGGGTCAGTGTGTGACGGGTCAGTGTGTGTGACGGGTCAGTGTGTGACGGGTCAGTGTGTGTGACGGGTCAGTGTGTGTGACGGGTCAGTGTGTGTGACGGGTCAGTGTGTGTGACGGGTCAGTGTGTGACGGGTCAGTGTGTGTGACAGGTCAGTGTGTGTGACGGGTCAGTGTGTGACGGGTCAGTGTGTGTGACGGGTCAGTGTGTGACGGGTCAGTGTGTGACGGGTCAGTGTGTGTGACGGGTCAGTGTGTGACGGGTCAGTGTGTGTGACGGGTCAGTGTGTGTGACGGGTCAGTGTGTGACGGGTCAGTGTGTGTGACGGGTCAGTGTGTGTGACGGGTCAGTGTGTGATGGGTCAGTGTGTGTGACAGGTCAGTGTGTGACGGGTCAGTGTGTGTGACGGGTCAGTGTGTGTGAGACGGGTCAGTGTGTGTGACGGGTCAGTGTGTGATGGGTCAGTGTGTGTGACGGGTCAGTGTGTGTGACGGGTCAGTGTGTGATGGGTCAGTGTGTGGGACGGGTCAGTGTGTGTCACGGGTCAGTGTGTCATGGGTCAGTGTGTGTGACGGGTCAGTGTGTGTGACGGGTCAGTGTGTGTGACGGGTCAGTGTGTGACGGGTCAGTGTGTGTGACGGGTCAGTGTGTGATGGGTCAGTGTGTGTGAGTGACAGGTCAGTGTGTGACGGGTCAGTGTGTGTGACGGGTCAGTGTGTGTGACGGGTCAGTGTGTGACGGGTCAGTGTGTGTGACGGGTCAGTGTGTGTGACGGGTCAGTGTGTGTGACGGGTCAGTGTGTGACGGGTCAGTGTGTGTGACAGGTCAGTGTGTGACGGGTCAGTGTGTGTGACGGGTCAGTGTGTGTGACGGGTCAGTGTGTGACGGGTCAGTGTGTGACGGGTCAGTGTGTTCTTGTCCTCAGACCTGCAGTGACCTGAGGAGGTGGACTGTGCTGCGCTCGTCCTCAGCTCTGCTCAGGCACCACATCTCCTTCATCATCGAGGCCACGCCCCGCCCCACGGAGCCCCGCCCCACGGAGCCCCGCCCCACGGAGCCCCGCCCCACGGAGCCCCGCCCCACGGAGCCCCGCCCCAAGGCCAGTACTTAAAACTCTTGACAAATCTTATTGATCCACAAGGGAATGACGTGGATACAGGAGTATCACAGTAAATTTATATATTCTGTTATTATAAATATATTATATATATTATATACAGTATAAATATATTATAATAACAAAGAGAAAACGTGTAAATAGTGATGTTCCGTACTGGGCATGTACAATAAATTTCCCAAAGTCTATGGGAAAAATGAATGGAAATTTGACTTCTGGAACCGGAGCAAACCTGCAGTGGGCGGGACTGTGGAGCTGCAGTGACTCTGGCACATCCTTAATCCACTGGTACAAAACTGGTACTAAACCAGGAACTAAACCTGGACTAGACCCTAACCAGGACAAATGAGGCCAAACCAAGTCAAATTAACAGGACCAAACTAAGACCCTGGACACTGGGGGTTCATCATAGTCTCTGTAGGACACGGTGGAGGTTCTTGAGTGTTCTTCCTCTGTAGGACCTCTGTGGAGGTTCTTGAGTGTTCTTCCTCGGTAGGACCTCTGTGGAGGTTCGGAGGCTCCGTCCCCGTCTGCCGACAGCCCTGAAGTGCAGTGTTAGTGAACGTCCACATGGGGGTGCTACAGTGCACTATAGGGGGTCCTCGGGTTACGACGGTCTCGGGTTACGACGTTTCGTGGTTACGAACGCGCCCCCATTAAAAAAAATATGTATATATTACGCGTCATTCCGTCTTACGCGGTTTAGCGTGGTAAGAGATGTAAACAAACGCACGCGGCGCGCGGCGCGCGGCGCACGGCACAAGAATACGCTCTGTTGTGGTTGTAGGGAGAAGAAGACGGCCTCGTGTGCGTGCCCAATGTGGGCGGAAGTACCTGATGTGGGCTCTGATCTGCTCCTATGAAAGCGGCAGTGATAAACAAGCATCGTAGTGGTCTAATTATTGAGATGGAAAGGTTATTGGTGCTTTGGTTGGAAGATCAAAGGCAAAATCCGGTTTACGACGAAATTCGGGTTACGACGCGTCTTAAGAACGGATCAACGTCGTAACCCGAGGACTCCCTGTATTCACTGATTTAAACTTCTGACGAGTGTGTGACAAAAATATGTGTTTTCAGTGTGAGGAGATTTGCACAAAAATGTAACAGTTCTTCTGTCTCCTCCTCTCCTCCTCCTCCCTGTCTCCTCCTCTCCTCTTCCTCTCCTCTCTCCTCCTCCCTCTCTCCTCCTCTCCTCCTCCTCCCTGTCTCCTCCTCTCCTCCTCCGTGTCTTCTCCCTCTCCTCCTCCCTGTCTCCTCCTCTCCCTCTCCTCCTCTTCTCCTCCTCTCCTCCTCTCTGTCTCCTCCTCTCCTCCCTGTCTCCTCCTCTCTCCTCATCCCTCTTCCTCTCTCCTCTCCTCCCTCTCTCCTCCTCCTCCCTGTCTCCTCCCTCTCCTCCTCCCTGTCTCCTCCTCCCTCTCTCCTCATCCCCCTCTCCTCCTCCCTGTCTCCTCCTCACCCCCTCTCCTCTCCTCCTCCCTCTCTCCTCCTCTCCTCCTCCTCCTCCCTGTCTCCTCCTCTCCTCCTCCGTGTCTTCTCCCTCTCCTCCTCCCTGTCTCCTCCTCTCCCTCTCCTCCTCTTCTCCTCCTCTCCTCCTCTCTGTCTCCTCCTCTCCTCCCCTGTCTCCTCCTCTCTCCTCATCCCTCTTCCTCTCTCCTCTCCTCCCTCTCTCCTCCTCCTCCCTGTCTCCTCCCTCTCCTCCTCCCTGTCTCCTCCTCCTCTCCTCCTCCCTTTCTCCTCCTCCTCCCTGTCTCCTCCTCTCCTCCTCTCCTCCTCCTCTCCTCCCTCCTCCTCTCCTCCCTCCTTGTCTCCTCCTCTCCTCCTCTCCTCCTCCCTCCTCCCTCCTCTCCTCTCCTCCTCCTCCTCTCCTCCTCCTCTCCTCCTCTCTCCTCCTCCTCTCCTCTTCTCCTCCTCTCCTCCTCCCTTTCTCCTCCTCCTCTCCTCCTCCCCTCCCTCCTCCTCTCCTCCCTCCTCCTCTCCTCTCCTCCCTCCTCTCCTCCGCTCCTCCTCCCCTCCCTCCTCCTCTCCTCCCTCCTCCTCTCCTCCCTCCTCCTCTCCTCCCTTCTTGTCTCCTCCTCTCCTCCCTCCTCCTCTCCTCTCCTCCTCTCCTCCTCCTCTCCTCTCCTCCTCCTCTCCTCTCCTCCTCCTCTCCTCCTCTCCTCCTCCTCTCCTCCCTCCTCCCTCCTCTCCTCCTCCTCCTCCTCCTCTCCTCCTCCTCCTCTCCTCCCTCCTCCCTCCTCCTCCCTGTCTCCTCCTCTCCTCTCCTCCTCTCCTCCCTCCTCCTCTCCTCCTCCTCTCCTCCCTCCTCCTCTCCTCTCCTCCTCTCCTCCTCCTCTCCTCTCCTCCCTCCTCCTCTCCTTTCCTCCTCCTCTCCTCCCTCCTCCTCTCCTCCTCTCCTCCCTCCTCCTCCTCCTCTCCTCCTCTCCTCCTCTCCTCCCTCCTCCTCCCTGTCTCCTCCTCTCCTCTCCTCCTCCTCCTCCTCCTCCCTCCCTCCTCCTCTCCTCCTCCTCTCCTCCCTCCTCCCTCCTCCTCCCTGTCTCCTCCTCCTCCTCCCTCCTCCTCCTCCTCTCCTCCCTCCTCCTCCCCTCCCTCCTCCTCTCCTCCTCCCCTCCCTCCTCCTCTCCTCCCTCCTTGTCTCCTCCTCTCCTCCCTCCTCTCCTCCTCCCCTCCCTCCTCCTCCCTCCTCTCCTCCCTCCTCTCCTCCCCCCCCCTCTCCTCCTCAGGTCTTGGGCTGGTTGGAGCTGTGCGTCCCTCTGGCGCGGTGCCCGTTGACGCCGGGTCGGCCGTTTCGCGCTCTGGCCCAGGCCTCGTTGGAGAACTTCAGCCGTCTGGGCGTGGCCTTCATGGAGGACCGGCTTCAGCTGGACGACCAGCTCTGGCCGTCCAGGATCGTCCGTACGTCACTTTCTCCTTCAGGGTTAGACTCAGACTCGGGCTCGGGGTTCATGGATTCAGCGATACGATTCTGGTATTGAATATTGGCTCCGATATTGGGAAAAAGCTGTTGGTCAGTGATGAAGGAAAAGTACAGACTCTTTTGTGTAATAAGTTCATGTTTTTGATGAGAGAACAATGTTATAACTGTAGGTTTTGCTTCATGTCCTGTATTTAAGAAAATAAAAGTGCATATGTCACATTGTGACTCCAAACACCTTCAGAGGCTCAGTGAGAATAAACGACTAGAACGTGCTTCAAACATCTGAAACGTTGCACAATAAGAAGCCGATGTTGTGTTCTCCTCCTCAGCTGTTCGTCTGGAGGAGTCGGTGGTCCGGGCGCTGTTGGAGAAGCCCCCCGCCCTCCCCTCGCTCCCGCACCTGTCTGTGGACGAAGGCCCTGTCCTCTGTCGGAAGGGCAGCCTGCACCTGCCCCACGAGGACGCACCACGCCTGGACGAGCGCCGTGGGTCTGAGCCCCTCCACGCCGCCCCTGACCTCGGTCTCCTGTGCGACCCTGGCCGCCAGCAGCACATGGAGGAGCACGGCCACCACTTGCACCTGTCCAGCTGCCACGAGTGTCTGGAGCTGGAGAACAGCACCATCCTGTCTGTGAAGTACGCGTCTGTGGAGAACCTCCCGGAGCTTCCAGATGATGGCGCCGCACTCAACGGAGCAGAGGACAATCTGGAGGACAGCTTCTCCAACACCTGTGTCGACATCAGCTCCAAACCGCCAAACATCCTGGTCTACACTGGAGCGAGCGAAGCTCGTTTTCAGAGCATTCAAAACGTTTTATCAAAATGCATCAATATGAACGACTACATGATCTACGGGCTGACCCCCGCGCAGGCCCTGAGCGACCCCTGGCTGGACAACTGTCGTCTGCTGGTGGTGGCGGAGGAGGAGGAGGAGCTCTCTGCCCATCTCCAAACCCGCTTCCTGACCTACTTGAGCGGGGGGGGCAGGGTGCTGGGGCTGGGCTCCCGTCTGTGCCCCGCGGGTGTCTCCCTGGGGCGTCTGGAGGGCGTGGGAAGGGTGGGCACTCTGAGTTTCACCCGTGAGGACATCAGCACCGTGCAGCTCCGCGTGCACCTCAGCGGGCACGTGTTCACGAGGGACGCACAGGGGGGGGGCGAGGTGGAGCTGTGGGGGGAGCTGAGCGGGGGGCAGATGGTCATCGTCAGGGTAACGCACGGAGACGACGGGGGCGAGGCCGTGCTCTGTCAGGTGAGGGTTTGGAACATCATGGTTTTTACAGACGCTCACAGAACCACTTTGGCACCAAAAAAATGAAGATGGAAAAGTCCACTTCAGTTGGTTTACTCTGAAAAGGAACAGTGTAGTTCTGGTTTTTAACTTTTGCTGCACCATAACAATCAATTTAAGATAAGAAGCTTAGAATTCAATATGTGACAAAATGATTTCACCATATTCCGGTTAGAGCTACGTCCCTGCTAATCATTAATAGAAATGATCAGGTTCAACATTTGTGAATTTATTTCTTTGATATTTCACAGTTGAGTGTTCTGAGATCTGAGGTCTAACCCTACGACATCTCCACACCTGAAAAACCTGAAACCTGAACATGAAAACACAGTTTCATATGGAAATGTTTCCCCAGTGACACAGCTGTGCCACACAAGTTCAACTCACTTCATGAAACGCGTTTAATGAAGTTAAACTCAATAAACTTAAACTGATTTAATTTAACTGACTTAAAGGAAAAGTAACGTTGTTTTTTACAATCTGAGCCTTCTTTCGGCAATAAAACAAGTAGTTTTACTCACCCATAGCAGTTTGGTGTCAATTGGAGCAGTTTCGTAGAACTTATGTTGAGCCGTTCTGTTCTACTAATGATCCCGTATCCGTTAGCTTGAGTGCTCGGGGCACTGATTTGCGGTGTCCAAATAACACAAACTTTAGCACTTTTCAAATCACAGAAGATCGCTGTGTCAGGGTAGACTTTTAGTGGATTCCAAAACGGCCTGAAACCCGATATGCAGCTATAGTTTCATTTGATGACGTCATCAGAGAGGACAGTGCGCATGCGTGAACTCAGCTGTTTTGTAAACACCGCTAGTCCAAAAGAAGCTAACACCGCTCTGAACTTTACTTTTCTGTTGCGATATCGGGTTTCAGGCCGTTTTGGAATCTACTAAAAGTCTACGCTGACACAGCGATCTTCTGTGATTTGAAAAGTGCTAAAGTTTGTGTTATTTGGACACCGCAAATCAGTGCCCCGAGCACTCACGCTAACGGATACGGGATCATTAGTAGAACAGAACGGCTCAACATAAGTTCTGCGATACTGCTCCAATTGACACCAAACTGCTATGGGTGAGTAAAACTACTTGTTTTATTGCCGAAAGAAGGAGCAGATTGTAAAAAAAACATTACTTTTCCTTTAATGAACAACTTATATCATTTTATTTAACTGTTGGTTGGAATAAAAAAAAGTCGTTATTTTGTGTTGAATTACTAAACCCCTTCAAATATTCTGTTTTTGAATTAAAGTTTTTAAATAAATGTGTCAAATTATAAAAACAACGCACAGTATTGATGGCAAAAGGAGAAATTCAGTTTGTCGCCTGGACAAAGTTTATTTGGTCGAAGACGTTTCTCAGCTCGTCCAAGCTGCTTCTTCAGAGCTGAAAAAGCAGCTTGGACGAGCTGAGAAACATCTTCAAAAACTGAATTTGTCCTTTTGCCGTGGATTCGACTGAGGGATTCTTCACACGTCACATTATCGCACATTATTATTTTCATTAGTTTATGCAGGTGCCGAAGCCCTGTCTCTGAAGCCCATTCACATTCAGGCCGCTTCATATAAGAAATAAATCTAGAATATGTGGAATATTTAGACTATAATAATAAGATCTGACCTGCTTTCACCTGTAGGTTCTCCTGGAGAAGTCTGCAGACCACCACAGCCTGGCGTCAGCAGGTCTGGAGCAGGCCACAGACGCTGGTGAGCTTCAGCTGGAGGTCCTGGAGGAGATCCTGAGGTCCCTGGGTCTGAGCTGTGAGCCCAGCGTGGCCCCCTCACCCACCCCCGTGCATCTGCTCTGCACCTCCACGGTACACGTCCACTTACAGTCACAACAACACAATAAACACCACGTACAGTCCCCTCCAAAACTATTGGAACTCCAAGGGAAATTCTCCTGATTTTGTTGTTCACTAAAGACATTTGGGTTGAAAAGATGAGTATGAGACAAGAGGTCAGAATGTCACTCAGGACATGCCGACCTTTGTTTAAACACACCCATTTTTCAAGTGAGCAAAACTGTTGGAACATGTGACTGACTGACGGGTGTTTGTCCTCGACCTGGTGTTTCTGCTTGACCAGGTGTCGTCTTTAAATATCTCTGCATGACTTTTCTTCTTGGCTCTATGTCTTGTTAAAGAGCATAAACCAAAATGAAGACCAGAGAGCTGTCGATGGGAGAAAATCAAGCCATTTTGAACCTGACAAAAGAAGGAAAATCAATCAGAGCCACTGGGCAAACGCTGGACATACCAAGCACAACAATTTGGAATGTCCTGCAGAAGAAGAACCTACTGGTGAACAGGTCGGCCAAGGAAAACGACAGTAAGTCAAATCACCAACGACCTCCACAGTGCAGGGGTGGAGGTATCACCATCCAGGGTTTGAAGAAGACTCCGAGAGGAAAAGTGTAGAGGCCAAACCACAAGATGCAAACCACTCATCAGCCAGACTGGAATTCACAAAGACGAGCCGCACAAGTGAACCCGATAGAACATCCCACCTCCTGAAGACTGAAGGAGACTATAGGAGGCTGAAGGAGGCTGAAGGAGACTGTAGGAGGCTGAAGGAGACTGAAGGAGACTGAAGGAGACTGAAGGAGGCTGAAGGAGACTGAAGGAGACTGAAGGAGACTGAAGGAGGCTGAAGGAGACTGAAGGAGACTGAAGGAGACTGAAGGAGACTGAAGGAGGCTGAAGGAGACTGAAGGAGGCTGAAGGAGGCTGAAGGAGGCTGAAGGAGACTGAAGGAGACTGAAGGAGGCTGAAGGAGACTGAAGGAGGCTGAAGGAGGCTGAAGGAGACTGAAGGAGACTGAAGGAGACTGAAGGAGACTGAAGGAGACTGAAGGAGACTGAAGGAGACTGAAGGAGACTGAAGGAGACTGAAGGGAGAAAACCCTGAAACTGAAGGGAGCTGCGGTAAAATCCTGTAATAGCGTCACAAACAGTGCAACCGTTTGGTGTCGATGGGTCGCAGGCTCGAGGCGTTTATTGCAAGCAAGGGTTTAGCCACCAATTATTACATTTTATTTAAGATTTTTTGTTCCTTTACATTTGCTCACTTAAAAATGCTGTGGAGTAAGACAAACGGTGATAAATCCTAAGTTTAAAAGTCCCATGACATGGTACTTCTTGATGCTTTTATATGGCGCCTGAGTGGTTCCCTAATACTGTAAATGAATCCTTCTTCAAAATCAAGCCTCAGTGCATGAGAGAGCCTCATGAACACAGTCAGTCATAAATATGTCTCTGAAACTTTTTATTCTGGGCGTTGTTGCTTGGATGCAAATGAGGAGGACAGAGACAGGCCAGTGCAGCGGGTGGGGGTGTGGCCAAATACGCCGCTGTTTCCTGGATTAGCGATGCGATGTGCGCTGGCCCCACTTCTGTGTTTTAAGAGCGGAGGAAGATATGAGACGATTTCCATTGAAAAATAAACACATTTCCACAGAAAATAAAATTTTACCACTGCTGTTTGTGAGGCTCGGAGGCTCGGATAAAGGACATCCGAGCCTGGAAACACTCTCACGTGTCTCCAGGCAAATAAAAAACACATTTCACATTTCGTAGCTCGTTCGAGGTCCAAACTCTCTGGGCGTGATTTCCAGAGACGGTGGGCGGAAACCTTTCCCCGAGTGTGACGTCAGAAAGTTCCCTTGTCTTTTTTTCAAACGCAGAAAAGGATCGTAAATGCTCAGTTTGCACATTTCACAACTGATAGCCATGTTTACCCTAAACAGGGGAGGGGAGCTCACATTAACGTTCAAAAACCTCAGAAAGTGAACTTTTCATGCCCTGGGACCTTTAATACATGTAAATACCAGGACATGAAAGTGACATTCAGAAAGCTTGTCTCATACTCTTCAAATGTCTTCAGTCAACAACAAAAAAAGTGAATTTGCTTTGCTGTTCCAATACGATCGGAGGGACTGTACTGTATCTCCAGAGAGAAATATAATGATAAACAATAATAAAACTATTTTATGCCACTCATACAATTAAATAAAGTAAACATTTTTAAAAATACTGTATTAAAAGAGCTACAACAAATAAATAGAATGAAGCAATAATGAGCGTATTACATAAAAATGGCTAAAATCTCCCCAGTTGTGCAAAGAAAAAGTGCCCAGGATAAATGTGGCCTGTACCAACATGAACTACGTGTTTTTCATCCTTGTTGTCGAGTCCTAACCCTAACCCTGGCACAGATTTGCTGTTTAAAATATTGAGATGTCACACTGACTTTCTGAAGAGGTGAACTCAAATGGAAAGGAAATGAAGACATTGTGATTAGAGAATCGGCAGTGTCGGCATTAAGAATATGATATAATCTTAGTGAGATTTTATTGTAAGATATTATAGTGTAATAATTGGTCATTTGTAGTGTGCGAGTGTGTATTGATTATATTTCTTACGTTTTATATTGTATTTCTCACCTGCTCAGGGACGACAGATGGAAACTAGCTTCAGCTATAATCTGGTGTGAAGCGTCTTTAATGTTTTTGCACATTGTCCCTGTCAAATAAACTAATAAAAGAAAGAAAAGAAAAGTTTCCCAGGCACATTTGGCAGCTGCTCGAGGCAGACTGGGGCTGTAGTCCTTTAGTGATCATTTAGATTATACAGATTTATATAATAATAATAATAATAATAATACATTTTATTTATAAAGCGCTTTTCAAGACACTCACAGACGCTGTACAAGAGGTAAAATCAGTAATAAAACGAGTAACAAAACAATAAACAATCAGAAAAACATTAAACATTAAGAAACATTAAAAGCAGTTTTAAAAAGGTGAGTCTTGAGCAGTTTTCTGAAGGTGGAGGTCAGAGCAGTCACGGAGAGGTGGTGGGAGTGAGTTCCAGAGGGTGGGGGCAGGTTCGGAGCTTGGTCCTGTAGGGGAGGGACAGGAGGGTGGTGTCGGAGGAACGGAGGGAGCGGGATGGGGTGTGGAGGTGCAGGAGGGAGCGGGATGGGGTGTGGAGGTGCAGGAGGGAGCGGGATGGGGTGTGGAGGTGCAGGAGGGAGCGGGATGGGGTGTGGCGGTGCAGGAGGGAGCGGGATGGGGTGTGGAGGTGCAGGAGGGACCGGGATGGGGTGTGGAGGTGCAGGAGGGAGCAGGATGGGGTGTGGAGGTGCAGGAGGGAGCAGGATGGGGTGTGGAGGTGCAGGAGGGAGCAGGATGGGGTGTGGAGGTGCAGGAGGGAGCGGGATGGGGTGTGGAGGTGCAGGAGGTCAGAGAGGTATGATGGGGCCAGGTTATGGAGGGCTTTGTGGGTCAGGAGGAGAACTTTGAATTGGATACGCTGAGGGATGGGGAGCCAGTGTAGGATTTGGAGGACAGGAGTGATGTGATCTTGGGAGCAGATGGGGGTGAGGAGGCGGGTCTCGCGTGTGGGTGAGGAGGCTGGTCTCGGGACCGCGTGTGGGTGAGGAGGCGGGTCTCGGGTGTGGGTGAGGAGGCGGGTCTCGGGTGTGGGTGAGGAGGCGGGTCTCGGGAGCGGGTGTGGGTGAGGAGGGTGGTCTCGGGAGCGGGTGTGGGTGAGGATGCGGGACTCGGGAGCGGGTGTGGGTGAGGAGGCGGGTCGCGGGTGTGGATGAGGAGGCTGGTCTCGGGAGCGGGTGTGGGTGAGGAGGCGGGTCTCGGGAGCGGGAGCGGGTGAGGAGGCGGGTCTCAGGAGCGGGTGTGGGTGAGGAGGCGGGTCTCGGGAGCGGGAGCGGGTGAGGAGGCGGGTCTCGGGAGCGGGTGTGGGTGAGGAGGCGGGTCTCGGGAGCGGGAGCGGGTGAGGAGGCGGGTCTCGGGAGCGGGTGTGGGTGAGGAGGCGGGTCTCGGGAGCGGGAGCGGGTGAGGAGGCGGGTCTCGGGAGCGGGTGTGGGTGAGGAGGCGGGTCTCGGGAGCGGGTGTGGGTGAGGAGGCGGGTCTCGGGAGCGGGTGTGGGTGAGTTTGTTGAGAGTTTTGGAGGGTAGACCATAGAAAAGGCTGTTGCAGTAGTCGATTCGAGAGGTGATGAATGCATGAATGAGAGTTTCTGCAGCAGAGAAAGAAAGGGATGGGCGGAGTCGTGCGATGGTTTTGAGATGAAAGAAAGCAGTCCGGGTTCTGTAGTTTATGTGTTGTTGGTATGAGAGTGTGGTGAGGTTTGGGAGGAGTGGGGATGGAGTGAGGGTTGTGTTGTCTATGGTCAGGCTGAAGTCTTGAGTGGATTTGGTGATGTTTTTGGGGCCAATAATAATTAAGTCGGGTTTGTCACAGTTTAGTTGTAGGAAATTGTGTTGCATCCAAGTTTTGATTTCAGAGAGGCAGTGGGTGAGGGAAGAGTGAGTTGTGGAGTTGATGGATTTGGTGGTTATGTAAAGTTGAATATCGTCAGTGTAGCAGTGGAAATGGAGGCCGTGGCGGCGAATGATGCTTCCAATGTACAAGAAAAGAAAGAAGAAAGCATGAAGGGAGTCGGCTGAAGAGTTTGAATCTGCATGTTTTACACATCCTCCTGAGACCCGGCCCATTTGTTTCCTTTTGTTAAAGGGACAGTGTGTAAGATTTTTACCCGTTAATTACTGAAATTGAAGATACCCATTCAAAAATACATTGTTTTCCAAGCCTTTTCACTTCCATCATGAAATCAAAGTATTCTTTTGGACTTAGATACAGTCACATAAAAGGGGGATCTTCCCCATGCAGAGGCAGCCATTTTGAATACGAGAGCCGCAGAAGGACATTTGGGCTCCGCCTTCGCCAAGGCTCCTGCTAGCGCCTGCTCGGCCGCGCTGCCTGAGGGAGCGGAGGAGCAAAGGGGAAGGGGAGGGGGGAGCCTCGTGGTTTTGGGTAAACAACACAAGCATGCTGCCGGATCAGACGTCGTAATGGATCTAACACGTGTTTTGGACTAAATTGTTTTACTGGATTTTATTCGCTGGATCCTTACGGACAAATTGAGAGCAAGTTTATGGTGAAATACAGAGTTTGACCTGTCCAGAGCCTTCAAAGGTAAGCTAACAAACCTCGTTTTGTGCTTTTCTGTATAAAAGCCCCATGTGCTCGGGGAGTGATTGTTTTGCAGGGAAATGAATTACATAGTCAAAAAGAGGAGACTGTAAGGTTTCATTTGATGTGTAGAGTTTTCATTGTTTTCATGCGAAAAGAAAAAAAAATGTGACCGCGGGGCCGCGTTTTATTTATACCGTAGTTCGCACAGCGCCGGGTGCGCGCTGGTACACGAGCTGTCTGCGTTACGGCGCGCCCGGGTGACCCTCGAGGTCTGCCGTAGCCAAAAGAGGAAGTGGAATAGCACCATCCACCTATGCGCCACGAATCCTACACACTGGACCTTTAATCAGTCCTTTAATCTTTGAAGTGTTTTGAGACCGACTCTGGTTTGTGGTTGCACGAGGATTAAAAATAAATACATACATACACAAATAAGAAATTTAAAAAACTAAAAAGTTTTTGAGGCGACTGTAGAAGCTCATGTTGGTCATCAAAAAAAATGTTTTTTGTGAGGTTATTAACTTGACACTGATTTAACACTATTACAGTCCATTACAGAGGACATGTTACAAACATCAAAATAAAATTAACAAAATGTCAATTAGAAATGTAAATAGAAAATAAAATAATAATAATTTAAATACACTTCTTTTCTTCGGGTCGCAGGAGGATATAAACACAGTTTCTTAGTAGTTTCCATCACCTGATTACGGTATGTCCGAGCCCGGTTCGCACGCTGTGGTCAGATGCTCATATGGAAACAACTATGGTCTGATGTATGTTAATTTATGCGCCTGAGTAACGATCTGGAGCAGCAGAGCGGTCAGTGCACTGGTCACAGGCTGGGCCCCATCGCCCACACACCCAAATGAGAGTTAGGAGCTCTACATGATTTCTGTCCATGGATTTGATCAAAATTCAATATACAGAATCAGTAAGAGCGTATTTTATTGTACACTAATTAACTTCGATATGCAGACATTTTGTATAAACGACTCTTAAAGGTCCCAACACAAAACTGACCCCTTTAAGTTCTAATGTTCCTCCTCCAAACACACCTGGAGTCGTGTTTCACACAAACCTGCAGATTCAGCACGAGTTCTTCTCTCAGACTGAAAACACTCCACCTTGTGATGTCATCATGTGGTGATACAGGAAGTGCTCCACTGTGTTTTTAAACTCCACACACCTTCACTAGAATCATTTGGATCATTTCAGTCCTGGAGTCGCCGATCTCGACTGAACTAAAGTCCCAATAGTCCTGGTTTATACCTTTTTATCCTGTTTTTTTAGACCTGGTTTAGTCCTGGTTTAGACCTGGTTTAGTCCTGGTTTAGTCCTGGTTTAGACCTGGTTTAGTCCTGGTTTAGACTTGGTTTAGACCTGGTTTAGTCCTGGTTTAGTCCTGGTTTAGTCCTGGTTTAGTCCTGGTTTAGACCTGGTTTAGACCTGGTTTAGACTTGGTTTAGACCTGGTTTAGTCCTGGTTTAGACTTTGTTTAGACCTGGTTTAGTCCTGGTTTAGACTTGGTTTAGACCTGGTTTAGTCCTGGTTTAGACCTGGTTTAGATCTGGTTTAGACCTGGTTTAGACCTGGTTTAGACTTGGTTTAGACCTGGTTTAGACTTTGTTTAGACCTGGTTTAGTGCTAGTTTAGACTTGGTTTAGACCTGGTTTAGTCCTGGTTTAGACCTGGTTTAGACCTGGTTTAGACCTGGTTTAGACCTGGTTTAGACCTGGTTTAGACCTGGTTTAGACCTGGTTTAGACTTGGTTTAGACCTGGTTTAGACTTTGTTTAGACCTGGTTTAGTGCTAGTTTAGACTTGGTTTAGACCTGGTTTAGTCCTGGTTTAGTCCTGGTTTAGTCCTGGTTTAGACCTGGTTTAGTCCTGGTTTAGACCTGGTTTAGACCTGGTTTAGACTTGGTTTAGACCTGGTTTAGTCCTGGTTTAGACTTGGTTTAGACCTGGTTTAGTCCTGGTTTAGACCTGGTTTAGACCTGGTTTAGACCTGGTTTAGACCTGGTTTAGACTTGGTTTAGACCTGGTTTAGTCCTGGTTTAGTCCTGGTTTAGACCTGGTTTAGACCTGGTTTAGATCATTTCAGTCCTGGAGTCGCCGATCTCGACTGAACTAAAGGTAAAAGTTCACTGTTCACTTGATGACATCACGAGGTGGAACAGAGTGTTTGGAGCTTTGGAGATGTTACAGACGAATAATAAAGAGTTCCTCAAACATGAGAATGAAACAAACACGACTCCAGGAGTTTGTGAGGAGGAACATCAGAACTTAAAGCTCACAGGGCTCAGTGTGTGTGTGATACAGGAGCTTTTTTGTTTAATATAAAGTAAATGTTTGTGTGTTTGTGTGTGTGTTTGTTTATGTTTGTGTGTGTGTGTGTGTGATTGTGTGATTGTGTGTGTTTGTGTGTGTGTGTGTGTGATTGTGTGTATGTTTGTGTGTGTGTGTGTGTGATTGTGTGTGTGTGTGTGTGTTTGTGTGTGTGTTTGTGTATGTTTGTGTGTGTGTGTGATTGTGTGATTGTGTGTGTTTGTTTATGTGTGTGTGTGTGTGTGTTTGTGTGTATGTTTGTGTGTCTTTGCTTCCACAGGACGCCAAAAGTCAGTTTGTGAAGTGGCTGAGGAGCCGGGCAGAGGACGGGGGTATTCTGCGTCTGCCTAAAGTTTCCCTCAGATTAGTGTCTTGCTCAGAGGCGGAGACGGACTCGAACCCTTTGGACGGCTCGGTGCCTCTGGTGTGGGACAGCTCCGGGGCCCCATGCCCAGAGCACTTCAGTCTGCAGACGTACGAGTCCCACCTGAGGAGCAGGAGCCTGGGCAGAACTCTGCTGTATGCCGAGGTGGTCTCCTCCACCATGGACCTGCTGGACGGGTCAGTACCTAATCCTAATCCTAACCCGGCCCCAACCCCAACGCTAACCCAACACAAATATAGAAAATGGGTCATATAAAGGCGACGTACTGAGGTGATCACATGTCCCCCAACGGCCAGTGGGAGAAATGTGCTTTTAGAGTGAGCAAAGGAGAAGTTCAATTTGTCAACTGGACAAAGTTTGTTTGGTTGAAAACGTTTCGCCGCTCATCTGAGAGGCTTCATCAGCTCTGGCCCTCATGCTGGTTCGACCCTGTTTATATCTAGCTGCAAGGGAGGAGCTCACTACCCTGAACAAAGCTTAGAGTGAGATAAAATCATCTGATCTGAACAGTGTTGGGGCTGCAGTGACCCTAACCCTGGTTTAGACCTGGTTTAGTCCTGGTTTAGTCCTGGTTTAGACCTGGTTTAGACCTGGTTTAGACCTGGTTTAGTCCTGGTTTAGTCCTGGTTTAGACCTGGTTTAGACCTGGTTTAGTCCTGGTTTAGACCTGGTTTAGTCCTGGTTTAGACCTGGTTTAGACCTGGTTTAGACCTGGTTTAGACCTGGTTTAGTCCTGGTTTAGTCCTGGCATCGATCAGTTCTTGACCTTCTGTTCTCTGTTTAGATTCTATGACTAAAATAATTCCAGCCTGAAGCACTTGGGTGATTACAGTGAGGATTTGATCTGAGTTTATTTGCTCTTCTCATGATCACACTGACCCCTGTGTGACCCCGGTGTGACCCCGGTGTGACCCCGGTGTGACCCCCCCCTGCTCCTGTTAGCCGTCTTTGTGCTCGCCCACATGTGCGGTGAGACGCTGCAGCTGTGAGCGATTATCCTGTCAGAAAGTTTGACAAATGAAGTGAGAGCGCAGGACGAGAGGACGGGAGCCGAGAGGACGGGAGCCGAGAGGACGGGAGCCGAGAGGACGGGAGCCGAGAGGACGGGAGCCGAGAGGACGGGAGCCGAGGACCCGAGAGGACAGGTCTTTCCTCTGTCCCGTGTGGACAGGTCTTTTCTCCGTCCCTTGTGGACAGGTCTTTGTCCCGTGTGGACAGGTCTTTTCTCCATCCCTTGTGGACAGGTCTTTTCTCCGTCCCTTGTGGACAGTTCTTTGTCCCGTGTGGACAGGTCTTTTCTCCGTCCCTTGTGGACAGGTCTTTTCTCCGTCCCGTGTGGACAGGTCTTTCCTCCGTCCCGTGTGGACAGGTCTTTTCTCCGTCCCTTGTGGACAGGTCTTTTCTCCGTCCCTTGTGGACAGGTCTTTGTCCCGTGTGGACAGGTCTTTCCTCCGTCCCGTGTGGACAGGTCCAGTGTGGAGAGGTCTTTGTCCCGTGTGGACAGTCTTTGTCCCGTGTGGACAGGTCTTTCCTCCGTCCCGTGTGGACAGGTCCAGTGTGGAGAGGTCTTTGTCCCGTGTGGACAGGTCTTTGTCCCGTGTGGACAGGTCTTTTCTCCGTCCCTTGTGGACAGGTCTTTGTCCCGTGTGGACAGGTCTTTCCTCCGTCCCGTGTGGACAGGTCCAGTGTGGAGAGGTCTTTGTCCCGTGTGGACAGTCTTTGTCCCGTGTGGACAGGTCTTTCCTCCGTCCCGTGTGGACAGGTCCAGTGTGGACAGGTCTTTGTCCCGTGTGGACAGGTCTTTGTCCCGTGTGGACAGGTCTTTCCTCCGTCCCGTGTGGACAGGTCCAGTGTGGAGAGGTCTTTGTCCCGTGTGGACAGGTCTTTGTCCCGTGTGGACAGGTCTTTCCTCCGTCCCGTGTGGACAGGTCCAGTGTGGACAGGTCTTTGTCCCGTGTGGACAGGTCTTTGTCCCGTGTGGACAGGTCTTTGTCCCGTGTGGACAGTCTTTGTCCCGTGTGGACAGGTCTTTCCTCCGTCCCGTGTGGACAGGTCCAGTGTGGACAGGTCTTTGTCCCGTGTGGACAGGTCTTTGTCCCGTGTGTCTCTAACACTGATCTGATCTGACAGGCTGAACCTGCATGTCGCTGGTGACGTGGGTCTGGTGGCAGTTGCAGCTCGTCAAAGCCACGGCCGAGGTGAGTGTGACCGCTCTGACCCCTCTGTGACCCTCTGACCCCTCTGTGACCCCTCTGTGACCCCACTAACCCCTCTGTGACCCTCTGACCCCTCTGTGACCCCACTAACCCCTCTGTGACCCTCTGACCCCTCTGTGACCCCACCCTCTGTGACCCTCTGACCCCTCTGTGACCCCACCCTCTGTGACCCCACCCTCTGTGACCCTCTGTGACCCCTCTCTGACCCTCCTCTGACCTCTTTGACCCCCTCTCTGACCCTCTGACCCCCTCTCTGACCGCTCTGACCCCTCTGTGACCCCACTAACCCCTCTGTGACCCTCTGTGACCCCACTAACCCCTCTGTGACCCCTCTCTGACCCTCCTCTGACCTCTCTGACCCCCTCTCTGACCCTCTGACCCCCTCTGGCCCTCTGACCCTCTCTGACCCCCTCTCTGACCCCTCTCTGACCCTCTGACCCCCCTCTCTGACCTCTCTGACCCTCTCGGACCCTCTCTGACCCCTCCTCAGGCCGCAGTAGGAACGGTTGGCTGAGTCCGGTGGGCTGTGCCATGTTCACCGTCTGCCTGCAGGTGGAGCTGTCCTCTCGCCTGGGCCAGAGGATTCCCTTCCTGCAGCACCTGGCAGCGCTGGCGGTGGTGCAGGCGGTGCGCACTCTTCCCGGTTATGAGGTACTCCTAACCCTCCCGACCACCAGAGGGCGCCACGTAATGTACCGAAAGACACCCTCGGCCGGCCAATCACAGGCTCATTCATAGAACCATAGTTAAATTTGTAACTCTCAATATAATCCGCTCGATTTTACGCCCAAATCACTTCCTGAAAATCGACAAGAGGTCAAAGGTCAGCTGTGCGCTCAGGTTATATACAGTTATATACGGTTAAATACGGTTATATACACTCAACAAAAATATAAACGCAACACTTTTGTTTTTGCTCCCATTTTTCACGAGATGGACTTAAAGATCTAAAATTCTTTCCAGATACACAATATTACCATTTCTCTCAAACATTGTTCACAAATCTGTCTAAATGTGTGATAGTGAGCACTTCTGCTTTGCCGAGACAATCCACCCCACCTCACAGGTGCCACATCAAGATGCCGATCCTACATCATGACCAGTGCACAGGTGTGCCTTATACTGCCCACAATAAAAGGACACTCTGAAATGTGCAGTTTTGCTTTATTGGGGGTCTGGGGACTCAGAACCAGTCAGTATCTGGTGTGACCACCATTTGCCTCATGCAGTGCAACACATCTTCTTCACATAGAGTTTATCAGATTGTCAGTTGTGGCCTGTGGAATGTTGGTCCACTCCTCTTCAAAGGCTGTGTGAAGTTGCTGGATATTAGTGGGAGCTGGTACACGCTGTCGTATACGCCGGTCAAGCACATCCCAAACATGCTCAATGGGTGACATGTCCGGTGAGTATGCTGGCCATGCAAGAACTGGGACATTTTCAGCTTCCAAGAATTGTGTACAGATCCTTGCAACATGGGGCCGTGCATCATCTTGCTGAAACATGAGGTGATGTTCATGGATGTATGGCACAACAATGGGCCTCAGGATCTCATCACGGTATCTCTGTGCATTCAAAATGCCATCAATAAAATGCACCTGTGTTCTTCGTCCATAACAGATGCCTGCCCATACCATAACCCCACCACCACCATGGGCCACTCCATCCACAACATTGACATCAGCAAAGCGCTCACCCACACGACGCCACACACGCTGTCTGCCATCTGCCCTGAACAATGTAAACCGAGATTCATCCGTGAAGAGAACACCTCTCCAACGTGCCAGACAGAATTGTTTCAGCAGCTGTCCGAGTGGCTGGTCTCAGACGATCTTGGAGGTGAACCTGCTGGATGTGGAGGTCCTGGGCTGGTGTGGTTACACGTGGTCTGTGGTTGTGAGGCCGGTTGGATGTACTGCCATATTCTCTGAAACGCCTTTGGAGACGGCTTATGGTGGAGAAATGAACATTCAATGCACGAGCAACAGATCTGGTTGACATTCCTGCTGTCAGCATGCCAACTGCACGCTCCCTCAATGCTTGTGACATCTGTGGCATTTTGCTGTGAGACAAAACTGCACATTTCAGAGTGTCCTTTTATTGTGGACAGTCTGGGGTGCACCTGTGCACTAATCATGATGTCAGATCAGCATCTTGATGTGGCACCTGTGAGGTGGGATGGATTATCTCAGCAAAGCAGAAGTGCTCACTATCACACATTTAGACAGATTTGTGAACAATGTTTGAGAGAAATGGTAATATTGTGTATCTGGAATGAATTTTACATCTTTAAGTCCATCTCATGAAAAATGGGAGCAAAAACAAAAGTGTTGCGTTTATATTTTTGTTGAGTGTACGTTATATACGGTTAAATACGGTTATATACGTTATATACGGTTATATACATTTTATATATTATGTACGGTTAAATACGGTTATATACAGGTCGTATACAGGTCGTATACAGGTTATATACAGGTCATACAGGTCATATACAGGTCGTATACAGGTTATATACAGGTCGTATACAGGTCATATACAGGTCGTATACAGGTTATATACAGGTCGTATACAGGTCGTATACAGGTTATATACAGGTCGTATACAGGTTATATACAGGTCGTATACAGGTCGTATACAGGTCGTATACAGGTTATATACAGGTCGTATACAGGTCGTATACAGGTTATATACAGGTCGTATACAGGTCGTATACAGGTTATATACAGGTCGTATGCAGGTCGTATGCAGGTCGTATACAGGTCGTATACAGGTTATATACAGGTCGTATACAGGTCGTATACAGGTCGTATACAGGTCGTATACAGGTTATACACAGGTCGTATACAGGTCGTATACAGGTCGTATGCAGGTCGTATGCAGGTCGTATACAGGTCGTATGCAGGTCGTATACAGGTTATACACAGGTCGTATACAGGTCGTATACAGGTCGTATACAGGTCGTATACAGGTCGTATACAGGTTATACACAGGTCGTATACAGGTCGTATACAGGTCGTATACAGGTCGTATACAGGTCGTATACCGGTCGTATACAGGTCGTATGCAGGTCGTATACAGGTCGTATACAGGTCGTATACAGGTCGTATACAGGTCGTATACCGGTCGTATACCGGTCGTATACAGGTCATACAGGTCGTATACAGGTCGTATACAGGTTATATACAGGTCGTATACAGGTCGTATACAGGTCGTATACAGGTCGTATACAGGTTGTATACAGGTCGTATACAGGTCATATACAGGTTGTATACAGGTCATATACAGGTTATACACAGGTCGTATACAGGTCGTATGCAGGTCGTATGCAGGTCGTATGCAGGTCGTATGCAGGTCGTATGCAGGTCGTATGCAGGTCGTATGCAGGTCGTATGCAGGTCGTATGCAGGTCGTATGCAGGTCGTATACAGGTCGTATACAGGTCGTATACAGGTCGTATACAGGTCGTATACCGGTCGTATACCGGTCGTATACAGGTCATACAGGTCGTATACAGGTCATACAGGTCGTATGCAGGTCGTATGCAGGTCGTATACAGGTCGTATACAGGTCGTATACAGGTCGTATGCAGGTCGTATACAGGTCGTATACAGGTCGTATACAGGTCGTATACAGGTCGTATACAGGTCGTATGCAGGTCGTATGCAGGTCGTATGCAGGTCGTATACAGGTCGTATGCAGGTCGTATACAGGTCGTATGCAGGTCGTATGCAGGTCGTATGCAGGTCGTATACAGGTCGTATACAGGTCGTATACAGGTCGTATACAGGTTAAAGCGGCGGTTTGTGCTCGTGCAGGAGCTGGATCTCAGGGTGAAGTGGCCGAACGACATTTACCACGGCGACGGTCTGAAGCTGGGCGGAGTCCTGGTCACCTCCACTGTGCTGGGCTCCACCTTCCACCTGCTCGTAGGTACGGCGCTCACCACCGCCCCATGTGGAGAGAAAATGTGATTTCACTCAAATATGGTTGACGTAATTATAATGTAATTATAATGTAATTATAATGAAGATTTATCAGGGATGGAACGATTCTCAAAAAAGATGTTTTTGATTCGATCCTTGTTCGATTGTCACGTGTACGTCTCTTCGCTCTTTTGGGACGGGCAGGAAAAGCCTGGCGTCCTTTCTCTGTAGAAGCTCTGTGCTGTATTCTAACAGAGCGGAGTTTTATCTTTTATTTTACTTTGATAGTCTCAGGATTGACATAAATATGAACTTTAAAATACTCCAAAACCTCTTTTTTTTCATCAAATACACTGGTAATTCACATGCCGCTCATACGACCGCCATCGTACACAAACACGAGAGTGAAGAAGAGGAGCAGATCAAATAAATGCAGCCAAATATTTATTCATAGAGTCCAACTGCTCTGGGTCTATTTTAGTTCAATTAGAACCTGTTTTTTAATTGAATTTCGAAAGTATTTTGTTTGGGAGATCTACAGTAGGAACACGAAATGTTTATCTTAAAGAAGTTCTCAAAATTGAAGAGAGTCGAAAATCGGATTGAATCAGACTTGAGAACTCAGCCTAACTCTGCAGATTTAGGCTGAGTTCTTCTCTCAAACTGAAAACACTCTGTTCCACCTTGTGATGTCATCATGTGGTGATACAGGAAGTGCTCCACTGTGTTTTTAAACTCCACACACCTTCACTAGAATCATTTGGATCATTTCAGTCCTGGAGTTGCCGACCTCGACTGAACTAAAGGGAAAAGGATCTGTTCACTTGATGACATCACGAGGTGGAACTGTGTTTGGAGCGAATAATAAAGAGTTCCTCAAACATGAGATTGAAACAAACACAACTCCAGGTGTTTGAGGAGGAACATCAGGACATGGATTAAAGCTCATAAGAGTAAATTCTGCATAATATAGGACCTTTTAAGTGTTCTAAATAAAATAACCCCAAAGACGGCCCACCTCACATGTTCTTGTCCCGATTTTGTCCTTCAGGATGTGGTTTCAACGTGAGCAACAGCAGCCCCACCATCTGCATCAACGACCTGATCCAGAGGCACAACCAGGAGCACGGAAGCAGCCTGCAGCCCCTGACCTGTGCCCAGCTCATCGCACGCTCCCTCAGCCTCCTGGAGGACCTCATCAGCCTCTTCCAGAGAGAAGGTCCAGACGCCGTCCTGCCCACGTACTACCGCCGCTGGCTCCATAGGTCAGACCCGTGCATGTTTTTCAGAAGTGATACGCAGGTCTGGACTGGGACAAAAAAATTGCCCTGGCATTTTTGGCTTAGACCGGCCCCTCATAATTAGTCCTGGTTTAATCCTGGTTCAGTCCTGATTTAGTCCTGGTTCAGACCTGATTTTAGTCCTGATTTAGATGTAATTAGTCCTGGTTCAAACCTGATTTTAGTCCTGATTTAGATCTGATTAGTCCTGGTTTAGTTCTCGTTCAATCCTGATTTAGTCCTGGTTCAGTCCTGATTTAGTCCTGGTTTAGTCCTGGTTCAGACCTGATTTAGTCCTGATTTAGACCTGCTTAGTCCTGATTTAGACCTGGTTCAATCCTGATTCAGTCCTGGTTTAGTCCTGGTTTAGTCCTGGTTCAGTCCTAAATTGTGGGCCGGTCTCTAATTAAAAAAAAAAAAAAAAAAAAGAACGGCATCAGCCCCTAGGACTGTCGGCCCACCGGGAAAATGCCCGGTGTGCCAGATTACCAGTCCAGGCCTGGTGACACGAACAGGTCGCTGTAGCCTACATTTTCCACACATTTGTTACACCAGTGATGGACCACAGGCCTCGACTTGAACATGGCCCTCACTTTCGTCAGAAACATGCCTGAAGACTAACCTTCTCTCCCAGGCCCTACCCAAACTCTCGTTATGGTCAGCAGTACAAGCCCGTACAAGGCTCCACCCACAAGCCTACGTCACCCAAGCTCCTGCATGCTCTTTTTGTCTAAATGTACAAAAGGATGATTCAAAAGGATACAAGTTCAAACCCTGATGCGATGAGTATTACTTTGATGAGCAGGATGCATGAGGGTTTTGTGCTCTGAAGGGGGGTCACTTAGCACAGAGAGTAAAGGGGCGGAGCTGAACCAAACACGTTAAACATTCAAATGTTTTCAGCAGTATTTTCAAAACAGTAGAAGGGACCATGGTGATTTAAATATTCTTATTAAGATGTTCTGTGATGTTTAGTTTTCTTTGACGGTACAAAAATGAGACTTAAAGGAAAATCTGAGCCTTATTTCGGTTTTACTCCCCCACAGCACTTTGGTGTCATATGGAGCATTTCAGAGATGTTTTAGTTTAGCGATCTCCGTAATGTGAGTTCTCGGGGCACATGTTTGTGGTCTCCAAATAACACAAACTTTAGCACTTTTCAAATCATAGAAGTTCGATGTCTTAGTCTACGATTTCGTGTGGTCAAAAGTGGCCTGTAATCCCAGATTTAGCCATAGTTTCGAGTAGATGAGGCCAGTGCGCATGTGCGGACTGTGCTCTCAGCTCCCAGGACCCAAACATGAAACACAAAGCTGTAAACTAGGGGTGGGCGATATAGCCTAAAATGTATATCACGGTATAATTTGAACCATAGACGGTAGACGGTATATATCACGGTATACTTTGGTATGTAACAGTATTAACTGTGAACAGTATTAACAGCTTCTTAATGGTCACCAGAGCACATGGAAAAAGCATTCAAGCAGGAAGCTGTTTTTTAAACTATTAAATAACATAAACATCAAGAATATTATTACAAAAAAAATTATTGTGCAAAACTGTAATTGTAAAAAACATAAAACAAGTAACTTCACTTTCAAGCAGTATAAAATTTGAACAAGGCAATGTAAATCGAAAATGAAACTGCTTTAACATTGGCGCCGGTGTCAGTGGTGATGCACACCTGCAACTGTTCATCAAGTTCCCATGACTCGAGCGCTTCCCTGAGTCCCTGGACAATCATCTCCCCTGTATGGTCATCAGGGAAATACGATGTTTGCGCTGTTGCGAAAGAGCTGTGCGTGCTCGCGGCTTACACCGGTAGAAGTTTAATACGAGACACATACTTTTGTTTCTGAATACAGGACGATTCCCCCGTATTCAGATGACCCCGCGGCTGAAAAAAGCGGAACTCTTTCATCTCTGCGCTGCATAGGTTTTCTTGTGCGCTGAGAATGTGTGAGCAGTGCCCAATTGCACAGGCGCGCAGCTTAGAGGGAACGTTCACCGCGCATTCGTTGGCTTTCTTCATACTCGATAACGTGTTTAGCTTTTAGGTGGTAGAACAGATTGCTTGTGTTGCCATGTTTTGCGATCACTGTCGCCCAGCATATTCTGCAGATTGTTTTCCAATTTCCTGTTCAGTATCCGACACCTTGTATCCAAACCATGACCAGATTACAGAAGTTGAGCCGGTCTTTTTCACGAGCTCCTCCTCCTCCATGTGCTCGCTGCTCACAGCGATTTTTCCTCCCTCCTTGTTGTGGTGACGCAATGAACTATCGCGATAGGAAGGTATAACCCAAACCTCTACCAAATTTATACCGCATACCGTTTATACCGTTTATACCGCCCACCCCTACTGTAAACTATGGATAAATCTGGGATTACAGGCCACTTTTGACTCAAACGAAATCGTAGACTAAGACATCGAGCTTCTATGATTTGAAAAGTGTTAAAGTTTGTGTTATTTGGAGCCCGCACGGGGCATATTAAATGCTCGGGGAATATATTATATGCCCCGAGCTATGGCTAGAAGTCGCGCTAGGCTAACGCTAATCTAAAACATCTCTGGAAGTGCTCCATATGACACCAAAGTGCTGTGGGTGAGTAAAACAACTTGTTTTATTACCGAAATAAGGCTCAGATTGTAAAAAACGTGACTTTTCCTTTAAACATGAAACATGCGGCTCTGACCTGGACCAAACTCCTCCACTGGACCAATATCCAGCTCCAGATCTGTTAAACCTTGATGAAAACGTGTGTGTTGTTGCAGTGGGACGGTCGTGCGTCTGTGGAGCGAGGACGGTCCAGAGGCGCACGTCGTGGGTCTGGACCAAAACGGCTTCCTCCAAGTGCACTGCCCCGAGCGCGGCCTGCTCTCACTGGAGCCGGACGGAAACTCCTTTGACATGCTCAAGAACCTGCTGGTCATGAAGCACCACTGACCACCCCCACTCCCGTCGAGGGAGAGGCCACGCCCACTGGACTCTGGTCACCATAGACTGTATATACAAATGGACCCGTCCAATTACTAAGTAAAGGCTCGACAAGTTTAATGCCATACTGTGGAACATTCCAAGTGTGGAGAAAGTGTCATCTTTGGTCAGTCCAGATGACCACATGAAACCTCCACACTGAACAGTCCAGGCAACACAATAACATCTCCACCAGAAAAGGTGTAGGGGACCTCCACCCACAGGACCCCACCCAGAGGACCCCACCCACAGACCTCCACCCACAGACCTCCACCCAGAGGACCCCACCCACAGACCTCCACCCACAGACCTCCACCCAGAGGACCCCACCCACAGACCTCCACCCAGAGGACCCCACCCACAGACCTCCATCCAGAGGACCCCGCCCAGAGGACCCCACCCAGAGACCTCCACCCAGAGGACCCCGCCCACAGACCTCCACCCACAGACCTCCACCCAGAGGACCCCACCCAGAGGACCCCACCCACAGACCTCCCCCCACAGACCTCCACCCACAGGACCCCACCCACAGACCTCCACCCAGAGGACCCCACCCACAGACCTCCACCCACAGACCTCCACCCACAGACCTCCACCCAGAGGACCCCACCCAGAGGACCCCACCCACAGACCTCCACCCAGAGGACCCCACCCACAGACCTCCACCCAGAGGACCCCACCTAGAGGACCCCACCCAGAGGACCCCACCCACAGACCTCCACCCACAGATCTCCACCCAGAGGACCCCACCCACAGACCTCCACCCAGAGGACCCCACCCAGAGGACCCCACCCAGAGGACCCCACCCACAGACCTCCACCCAGAGGACCCCACCCACAGACCTCCACCCAGAGGACCCCACCCAGAGGACCCCACCCACAGACCTCCACACAGAGGACCTCCACCCAGAGGACCCCACCCACAGACCTCCACCCACAGACCTCCACCCACAGACCTCCACCCAGAGGACCCCACCCACAGACCTCCACCCAGAGGACCCCACCCAGAGGACCCCACCCACAGGACCCCACCCACAGACCTCCACCCACAGACCTCCACCCAGAGCACCCCACCCACAGACCTCCACCCACTGACCTCCACCCACAGACCTCCACCCAGAGCACCTCCCCCCACAGGACCCCACCCAGAGGACCCCACCCAGAGGACCCCACCCACAGGACCTCCACCCACAGACCTCCACCCACAGGACCCCACCCACAGACCTCCACCCAGAGGACCCCACCCACAGACCTCCACCCAGAGGACCCCACCCACAGGACCCCACCCACAGACCTCCACCCACAGATCTCCACCCAGAGAACCCCACCCACAGACCTCCACCCAGAGGACCCCACCCAGAGGACCCCACCCAGAGGGCCCCACCCACAGACCTCCACCCAGAGGACCCCACCCACAGACCTCCACCCAGAGGACCCCACCCAGAGGACGCCACCCACAGACCTCCACCCAGAGGACCCCACCCAGAGGACCCCACCCACAGACCTCCACCCACAGACCTCCACCCACAGACCTCCACACAGAGGACCTCCACCCAGAGGACCCCACCCACAGACCTCCACCCAGAGGACCCCACCCAGAGGACCCCACCAGAAGAAGACTGCAGAAGTGTTTTACAGAAGATTAGTCATATTGAACATTTCCTTTGTATAAATAGATTATATAGAACATGTTAATATGTTAAAATGCTGTATATTTGTTCCTATGAGAGTTATTGATCCTTGATTTTGATCGTATTGTTTATTTGTCAATAAAATAGTAATTAATTAATTTGGAACGTGTCTTTCTAAGAGCTGAAGTTAAAACAGAGAAACAAAATCTATTTCGTGTACACTTGGGTGTGGAAGTTGTTAAAAGTGTTTCTAAACTCATGAATCATTGGGGAAGCTCTGCAGAAGGTCGGTGTGGGAACAGAAGGTCGGTGTGGGAACAGAAGGTCGGTGTGGGAACAGAAGGTCGGTGTGGGAAAGGGACGATCATTGCTGCTTGAGGCTGTATAATTTTTATTATTTTCTTTACAAAATAACACACACAATAAAAGGGACAATAATCGTGGAAGTTTTAAATCACTTCACTGTAGAACATTATATATATATATATATATATAATTATATATGATATACTTATATATTTGAGTATTTACTTTTTAGATTCACTTTCTTGTCTTTGGTATGACTTAAATATTGTGTAATGCATTTGTCCAGGCTTGGTGCTGTAGTCTGGAGGTCCCTTTAAAAAGAGTGGCGGTCTATCTGAACAGGTCCACTTCAGCCTGTCCCCTGAGGGCCCCTCCTTGATCCTCTGTGAGGGCCTCAGGGGCCAGAGCTCAGGGGCCCCTCTCTTCAGTCTGCTGCTGGGGGCCATCCCGGAGCCTGCAGAGACAAACATGATGAGACAGAGGACATGGTACCAAAGGGACATACTCTGTGATATAAAGTTTAAAGAACAACAGCCCATGTGGGGTCAGGGTTCTGACCGTGTGTGTCGGTGTGGGGGACAGTGGTACCTGTGCTGCTCCAGTGGAGCTGGTTCAGAGCAGGGCCAGGTCCCTGGGGGTCCCAGGCCGTCTGCTGGGTGTGGGGCGGGGACACCAGGGGGCCAGGGTGGACACGTCTCTGTCTGCGTATCACAGAAGAGCTGTGGTCACTGCACTACTGGAGTTTGACATGAGTCGTCTCATACATAGACGTGATGTCAC
>JAVJIX010000347.1:92500-97500 GCA_036785185.1 Paratrypauchen microcephalus | reverse complement strand
TTTGCACCGTTTACGCCACTTTAATGGATTAAAATCCTGCAGTGCTCGAAAGGTCCTCCTGCTGAAGAAGACACACGTGCAGGTCCGCCTGAAGTTTGCTAATGAACACCTGAATGATTTAGAGAGTGTTTGTAGAATCCCTCAGTCGTCCAGGTAGAATCCATGGCAAAGGAGAAATTCAATATATTATCTGGACAAACATTTATTTGCTTGAAAACATTTTGCAGCTCATCCAAGCTTCTTCAGTTCTAGTCACGCTGGTGGCTGCCTTATATCTGCCTGCAGGGGCGAACAGAAACTGAAACTACTCTGAAACTAACACTTGTTTACAGTTTCTATTTGTTAGCTCGGCCTATTGAACTGCGCTGCATTCAGGTCCATAATGAGCGCTCTCACACCTCTGGCCCTGACTTGGATATCCCTGTTCTGTGTTTAGGTCTGAGGATGGAGTTGTAAATGGGAGACAGATGATGTCTGAGGCCTCCATTTTCTGTTCAGGGATGGATTATCTTTCCTCACAAAATCGCCTCTTTAACTCCCCTCTCAAACCAATTTTCTCTGTCTTAGATCTGTACCTCACTTAGACAGAGAAATTATTTGGTTACAATATCTCACTCAGCATAATAAAATATATATCAGAGTAACAAAAAAATAACAGAGGGTAACCAAAAAAATAAATAAATAAATAAAATTGGCGAGGTACAGCAGCTCTCTCGGCTGTGCTGGTTCCACAGACTGTATAGACCCCTTTACCGTTAGTAAACAGACGTGATGTCACCGGCACCAGCACTGTTGACCCAGAATCAACCATGGCGGACCATAGCGGAGTATCTGAACGACAGGGAGAGCTACATTCAAAAGCTCACGTTGGGCAACGGGGTTCGACTCCCAGATCCTTATGCGATCACGGAGTGGCAGTACGACCGCAGAAAGTGTCCAGATTTACAGTGGTCAGATATCCACTGTTATTTAGTGGAGAAGCCCAGCGTGTATACAAGAGAGAAAGTGCGCGCATACAAATCCATGGATGGCTACCAGTTTGCCGTGTGTGGCCATGTACAGGAGGTAAAATACCACCATATCGATGGGGAGTTTTGCGTGTTGGCATCTGATGTTCTCCCCAGTCAAAGACAAGGCCACAAGACGACCATGTACAATTCTTCTATCATCAACAAGCGCGAGAACTACGTTCTGACCGCCAACTGCACTTGCGTTGCGGGGTAAGTAACATACTACGACTTAATTCACGAGTCACAGATGTGATCTCAGTCATGTCAAATGCCATTTATGATGGTCATGCGAAAACTTATCATATATTTTAACAAAGTTATTTGTGTTGGTTTACATGTGTCTGTCGTAGAGGTTACCCGGTTAATATGTCTGTGAGCTTTGCGGTGTCCTGTGCTTGTTAGTTAATCATGCTGCTTGTTTAGGGTAATTTGCCCAGGTGTTCACTTGTGTGTATGTCAGTTGAATGATATGAACTATCATTTATTCCATCTGTTTCTCTTTATTTCACATCGAGTTCTTCTCTTCTATATCTTCGCTGGGGATTTTATGGCAGCAGTGGCTTTGTTTTGAGTCAACAATGCGCGTGCATTCAGTGATGACGTAGCTTTGAAACAGGTCTATAAATGAAGTGGACTAAATGAGTGTGACGTCACCCACAGCGTTCAGCTGCACTCAAATGAAGCTCCCGATGCTAACGGCGGCCCGAGCGAATCTGGAGCCAGGCTCCATATTTGGAAAGCCGACTGTGAGCCAATCATGACTGAGGTCATTAAATGTGCCTGCACTTTACTTAGCACTGAAATGCACCAGCTGTCAATCAAACTGTTGCTAACGATAGCGACCTGGGTGAATGAAGACATCTTATTGGTCCGTTATTCATGTTCATAAAAATAAAAATTCAGGATCATGTGGAGCAGGTTAATACAAACATTTTAAAACCAAAATGACAAGGCTGCGTACAGCATGTACAGATAGAGGGGCGACAACATCCCAATGTCAATGTCAAGTCAATTGGAGCCAGGGTCACAAGGAGCTGAAAGTGCCCCCTGGCGTACTTCCTGTTTGGAACATGCCACTAACGCATTAGCTATGTCCATTCATATACACGATCTATGGCTGGTACATCCTCTTGTGAAGTGGCTGTTTTGTTTCTCCAGTGTAGCGCTCACTGCAGTCTTCACTACACTGAATGGAGTAGACCACATTGCTTTGTTTGTGGCTCGGTGTTTTGTCCTTTGGGTGGACCAGTTTTAAAGTGTTTGTGGGTTTGAAATAGACTGGGATTTTATGTCATGTTTCAAATCCTCCGGTAGTTTTTTCAGAAGAAGCACATTAGGGTCATGGAGTGGCCCAGCCAGTCTCCAGACCTTAAACCTATAGAAAACCTGAAGCTCAGAGCTGCCAAACAAGAGCCATAAAACCTTAATGATTTAGAGGTGATCTGCAAAGAAGAGTGGACCAAAAGTCCTTCTGATATGTGTGCAAACTTGGTCATCAACTACAAGAAACGCCTGACCAATATGCTTGCAAATAAGGATTTTGCCACCAAGCACTGTCGATTTTGGCTCGAGGGTTCAAATACTTATTTCACTCAATGACATCCAATTCAGTTTATATATTTTCTAAGTTATTTTCTGGATTTTGTTTTTGATGTTTTATCTCTCACTGTTAAAATAACCCTAACCGTAAAATGACAGACTTTGTCAGTACTGTATACAAACCTACAAAATCAGTAAGGGATCAAATACTTATTTCCTCCACTGTATATAATTCATAATGTTCTAATGTAGTTTCCTCATCACAAACAATCCTGGAGTTGTGTTTTGTTTCATTCACACATGTTTAACACACAGGGACCCAGGTTTGAATCCACCCCTGAGGGTGCAATGAGCAAGTGGAGGGTTAGGGTTAGGTAATAGGGTTAAAGGTGCTGGGCTATAAGAGCAACTATTGGAGAAAATCAAGGAAGTGCAGAGAGAAGTGAGCTCGTGGCTCTGAAAGAAGAACACAGCAACCTCCCTGAATAGAATCCAGTCACCATCACAGTGGCAGACATTCAGGAAAGAGTCTCAGGCAAGAAAAATTGTGCAGCACCGGGCCCTGACATGATACACGCGCACTGGCTAAAGAAGCTCACTGCACTCCACCAGCGCCTGGCAGCACAAATGAAGCAGCTGCTAAGGGATGGGACTCACCCTGAATGGCTAACCCAAGGGCGTACGATCCTGATCCTGAAGGATCCCTCGAAGGGTACAGTCCCATCCAACTATCTCCCAATAACCTGTCTCTCCACAACATGGAGACTCATGTCAGGCATCATGGCGGCTAAGATAAGCAGACACATGGATCAATACGTGAGCCCAGCACAGAAGGGCATCGGCAAAAACACCACAGGAGCCAAACACCATCTTTTGGTTGACTGAACAGTCGCCAGTGACTGCAGAACCCATCAGACCAACCTGTGCACTGCCTGGATTACAAGAAAGCCTATGACTCAATGCCACACCCAAAACATGCACCATAGGTACCTCCAGCTTAGGTCCTGACCAAGCCGAAGCAAGAAGATCATGGAGATGGTCCCCGGGCGCCCTAATGTGTGCTGCCCACTGCTCCTAATATATATATATATATATATATATATATATATATATATATATATATATATATATATATATATATATATATATATATATATATATATATATGATGCAGAGAAGAATTTCTCCAGTGTGAGATCAATAAAGTTCACTTCTTCTTCTTCTTCACACACATGGATCACTGAGTGCTTGGAGATGTACAATATCAATAAGACTCTAAGGGCGTTCATTGCAAACTCAATGCGGTTGTGGAAAACCACCCTTGAAACCAATGACAAGCCACTTGCACAAGTGTCCATCAAATGTGGCATACACCAAGGAGACGCACTGTCCCCACTGCTGTTCTGCATAGGTCTGAACCCCCTCAGCCAAATCATTGAAAGCACTGGCTACAGATACCGACTCAGAAACGGGGCCACCATCAGTCACCTCCTCTACATGGATGACATCAAGCTGTACGCTAAGAGCGAGCGAGACATCGACTCACTGATCCACACCACCAGGATCTACAGCACAGACACTGGAATGTCATTTGGGCTTGAGTAGGATGGTAACAAAAAAAAGGGAAGGTAGTCCACACAGAGGGGGTCTCACTCCCAGAGGGAACAATAACAGACACTGAGGACAGTTACAAGTACCTTGGTATCCCACAAGCAAATGGCAACCTTGAAGAGGCAACAAGGAAAGCGGCTACAGCCAAATACCTGCAACGAGTAAGGCAAGTCCTAAGAAGTCAGCTCAATGGTAAGAACAAGGCCCAGGCAATAAACAGCTATGCACTGGGTGAAAACATCAGTGCTGCCCATGGAGATCGGAGCACTCAGAGTGGCTACAGCAGATCCTAGGAAAAACATCAGACATCTCAGTCCAGAAAAGTGCAGAACAGGAACAGCAAAGATACTGCGCTGAACTCATTTAATTTTTAATCATTGTTTAAAACAAAAACTGTTCAGTGTAGTTCAGTGTAAAACAAAAGCACATACACAGTTGGTGGGTGGAGCGCAGGGGCAGCACATCGGCCAGGTGCACCAGCTCGTACAGGCTCCGATCCACGAGCTCCTCAGGCTGGAACCCTGTCAGTGCGGACACCCTGAAGACAGAGGACAGGGACTGAGCAAGGACAGGGACTGAGCAGGGACAGGGACTGAGCAGGGACAGGGACTGAGCAGGGACAGGGACTGAGCAGGGACAGGGACTGAGCAGGAACAGGGACTGAGCAGGGACAGGGACTGAGCAGGGACAGGGACTGAGTAGGAACAGGGACTGAGCAGGGACAGGGACTGAGCAGGGCACAGAAGACAGGGGCCAGGCCTGTCAGCCCCTGTTAGCCCCTGTCCGACCCTGTCAGACCCTGTCCGTGAAAGTGTGCAATGCAGATGGACCTTGAGTCCA